>CM057761.1:20788151-21308151 GCA_030064425.1 Trapa bicornis | reverse complement strand
TTTACATAAATTTGCAATTATGTCCCTAAAGTTATTTTTCTTTAAGTCTCTATTGCTGGGTTTTTCCTAAATTTGAGTCCCGAAACATTTAAAATTAATCTTAGGACCTCAAATTATTTAATTTCAGACAAAGGGGTTTAATTTCCCAAATTTCTAATTTGGTCTCTCAAATTTTCCAAAATTACCATTTTACCCCTTCTTTAGAAAAATGGTAAATTTTGCCCCAAAAATTCTAAAATTTCTCAATTGGCCCTCTAATATTCTTATCATGACCAATTGACCTCAATTTTAGAAAATTACATTTTGGTCCTTTGAATTTTTGAAAATCCCTAAATTTTCCCCAATTTCAACTCTTCAACACTGCCGAATTTGATTTCATCAAATTGATCGAACAAACACCTCTAATTGTTGAAATTGGAGTTGAAATTGAGTTCCTACATGTTTATAAGATTCTAAGGAACTTTGAATCACAAATTTTAATACTGGAACGAGCTCAAACGGAGCTTTGCCGGAAAATAGACTATAGATAGAGAAAGCTTCGATTTCTCACCGGTGAGGGCACGACGGTCGGAGCTTTCTATCTAGGCAGGTAGCTCTCCTACAGAGGTTCTTCCTAGGATCAAGAATGACATCAATTGATGTCAAATTGAATTAGAATTTCTTCATTGAAATTTGGCCGAATCTCTCTCTAACAATGATCTAAAATTGTAAAGGGGAGCTGAATTCACTTACCTTTCGGTCCTAATACGGCCGTGGAAGGGCTAACGAGGTGTCGGGAGAGCTTGGTTTGGCCTAAGAAGGGCTCGAATTGGCCAATTTCGACTCAGCCGAAATAGGGCAGCTTCGGTCTACCGGAGCTGCTTCACTGTTTGATCATGTTGGCGCTTCTCCAGTGACTGTCGGGACAAACGAACGCCACCACTGTATAGCTGACTTCTCCCTAGTTCTAATGAACCTAACCTCACCTTCTTTGGCTCAGAATTGACCCTATATTGGAGCTCTAGTTTGAGCTTCATCGGAAAACTAAGCAACTGAGAGAGAGTGAGCATTTCAGGTGTGGAGAGGACGAATGGAGAGGGGCTCTTTATATAGGGAGCTCGGGAACCTGTTGGCCATCCGTTTGGCACTGTTATGTCAGGAATTGAAGACCTAAATAATACCAAACGGAAGCATTTCTTCTTTGCCGGTGTTACTTCAGTTTCCCGGCGAGTGAACAGTGCTATCATCTTGAGGAAGAAAATGACATTGTTCCGAACCGGTCCGAATCATGTTCAATGCTTAACCAGGCCCGTTCACCCCTCATTCAACCGAGTTTTTCAAATCTAAAAATTTATAAATTCATTTTCTATTCAATGGTGGCCACAAATCTCAAAGTTGAATTAATTAAGCCACCTAGAAAAATGAATTTAGGATCCAGTTCAATAGTGGTTCAAACCGGATCCTAACCGGTTCAGATCCAGTTCACTTGAATCGGTTTGGTTTTCATCCCCAATTCTATCACAAGTCCATTTCCATGTCTTTTGTGACTCCTTGGGTCACTTAGGGTCCATAAAATTCCCGGTTTACCATTTCTTAATTGATTATGGTTCATAAACAGGCTTCATTCTTAAACCGGTTTAATCTAGTTCACCCGAACCAATCTAGTTTTTCTCTCCCACATTGTTCTAAGGTTCCTTCCCAAGGATTATAAATCTTTTTGAATCTTAAGGGATCCATAAGCGTCTTGGTTTAGCGACTCTCTATCGGTTCCTGTTCAATGAATCAACTCGGTTCATAAAATGGTTCTATCCGATTGAGACCCGGTTCTATTGAAATAATTCGGTCTTTCTTCCTCATTCTATCCTAGGGTTCATTTGCCCAAGATTACGAACCTTTTTGAGTCACATGGGAGTTAGAAATTTTCAAATTTGCTCGTCCCCCAAAAAATCGGGTTTTTAGACCAATTCGGTTTAAATATTCAATTTGACTGATTCTTTTCCCGGTTTTCTCATTACTAAAGGACGGGGTTTACATGGAGACTGAGCTGGACCTCCACGTTCAAAAAACCGGCCAATCACAGTGTGCCATGTGGCACATCCGCCAAGTCATCATCTTTAACCTTTAGTCATAAATAGAAAGAACGGACGATAGAGAGGGCTGAAAAAGCTGGAGTCTCCAATGACTCGAAAAACTCTCTGATCAGGTCACCAGCGGATGAGTCAGAGGCCGAGTATCACGCTGGCCGATAGCCTGAATAGTTGTCGAGCTCCATATATAAAGAGCACCACTCCATTCATCCTTAACATCCCACAATCTACTGAAAAAGATGAAGTACTTAGTTTTCCGATGAGCAGCAAAACAGAGATCCGACATCGGGGCTTTTCTCCACCTCTAAAGTTGCATTTGGTACCATTAGAACTAAGAGGAAGTCCCCTACCTGGTTGCACCCTCCTTTTAGCTCGAGGGCCACTGTAGAAGAATGAGGAAGCTCAAACAGTAACACCACTCCTAGGTTGTAAATAGCCTGAGCTGCTCAAGCTCAACTCGAGTCATCCCCAAGCCAATTTTGGCCAAACCAAGCCCCCTAAACTCCACCTAGAGGTATCTTGACCTTCCCCTGAGCTAATACGGTAAGCCCCTCCACTGCCCCTTCACTAGAAAATACTGTTCATAACGCTTTTCTATAAAAATTGAAACTAAATTTTCGAAGGTTACTCTCTCTAGACTAAATTTTTCGGCAAAGCTCCATTTGAGCTCATTTCCCAACCAAATCGAGCGGTTCAAAGCTTAAAATGAAGAGAAAGACATATGAAACATGATTCAAATCACCAATTGAGACAATTAACCACATTTTGGGGTCAAATGAATGAAATTGAGAGTCAGTGTCAAACCCAACCCTCGGACCAAGTTAACTGTGGAAAGAGCTGGTGGTTTTGAGAAACCTGAGCTAAAAAGGGGACTAAATATGATAAAACATGGTTAAAATGGGAAATTGGAGAATACCATTTGCCAAAAATTAATAAAAATCATGAGGAAGAACCGTGAAGTGAAATTGATGGGAGAACCAGACCGGTTCGGGGTGAACCAGACTCGAACTGGACTGAACCAGAATGAACTATAGTGAACTAGTTCACTAATTCATTTTTTTAAGTAGCTTAAAATGTCAATTTGGAAAATTGAGGCCACCATTATATAGAAATATTTAAATTTTAGAAAATTAGTCAAATTGCGTCCGAACTGACAATATTTCGAATTCGGGTCACCGAACCCAGTCAAAACCAGACCAGTCAATGGTCACTGGTCAACGGTCAACGACGTCCAGTCAATAGCCATGCAAGCATGGGCAGCCAATGGGAGGCTGCCACGTGTTCAGTCAATGGTCAACGGATGAATAGACAGCATGCCATGCAGACATGGGTAGCCTATAAACCCCACCCTTTTGAGTTAATGAAAACCAGGAAAAGAACCGGTTAAACTGAGTAAGAAAATTGAACTGGTTCACAAACCCGATCATTTGGGAATGGGCAATTTGGAAATTTACAACTCCTGGGTAATCAAAATGGTTCATAAAACCATGGAAAAGATCCTAAGGATGAATTGGCAGAGAAAAACTAGAACGGTTTAGATGAATCGGATCCAATTGAATTGAATCGGTTTATGAACCAAATTGGTTCATGAACCCGAACTGATAGAGAAAGGGCAAGCCGGGAAATTTATGGAAATGGACTTGAGAATGAATTGGAGATAAAAACCAAACCTATTCAGGTGAACCGGATCCGACCAGATTGAATCGGTTTGGACCGGTTTGAACCACTATTGAATCGGATTCTAAATTTATTTTTCTAGGTGGCTAAAAAAATTCAAATATGAGATTTGAGGCCAACATTGGATAGAAAATGAATTTAGATAAATTTAGAAAATTTTAAATTTGAAAAATTCGGTTGAACAGGGGTGAACCAGCTGATTTAAGCTTTGAACCCAGTACAGACCGGTCCGGTCTGGTTCGAAATAGTGTCATCTTCTTCCTTTAGATGACAACACTATTTACTCGTCGGAAAATTGATGCAGTACCGGTGAAGAAGAAACGTTTCCATTCAGTACGTTTTAGGCCATCAATGTCTGTTATAAAGGTGCTAAACGGATGGCCGACAAGTCTCCGAGCTCCCTATATAAAGATCCTCTCCCCATTCATCCTCTCCACACCTGAAAAGCTCACTCTCTCACAACTCGATTTGAGGAAAAAATGACATTTGGGACATAAAGTTAAAGAAAAATAATTTTAGGAACATAATTGCAAATAAATAAAGAGTTTAGTCTTCTCATTCATTTCGAATGAATGAAGGCTATTAGGCCGAGAAATAATGAACAGTGATGTTCATATCGTGTAGGAACACGAATTATCAGGAACGCCAGCAAGGACAGGCTTGCGTGAATACAAGGAACCGGTCGAGAGGAATTCACTACGTTAACGGGTGAGTGGGATTTTATATCATACCCAGTTGGGAATAATAAGTACCATGAAATGAAAGCCCACTATTTAGTGGTATTTTAAACATCACAACTTAAAGAAGTGATGTGAAAATGACACGAAAAAACTATTTATAGATTGTAAGTAGATCGTACTCGGTTGGTATAATGAAACTTCCTCGGAGGAAGTGGAAAACCCGTTCATTGGTTATGAGCGAAGATATCCTCATACTCAGTTGGTATGATGGATAGTTGAAAATTTATTTTCTCGGAAGTTCACTCCCCTAACTGTGTGCGAATTCTTAAATGATTTGGGAGATCTTCTTGATGGGAGCTCGAATAGCTCTTATAGGCTAGAGGCGTCGATTTTGGAACTTGGGGGCTAATATGCCCGGTTTTGAAAAATCTCGAACAGTAGGCCATACGCCAATGGGCACGAGCAGAAGCTCGTAAACAAACATGAGATATGTTCTATAAAACTTTATTAAATTAATTGTTTGGCTATGGTACCAAGACAAGACCGACATATTCAGTCAACTAGTTGCAGTGTGACATGACAGGTCTCCGAACTAGTCAAGACAAACAGCTACATGTTGAGTTGAAGTTCAGGGCTGTTGGACTAGTGGCATAATAGATTATATGGCATAATATCAAAATACTAATTGTGCATGCACTGTGATTACAGGACCATCAAAACGCCCAAGAAGGGTAGTGATGCATCCTGAGGGCCCCAAACGACCTGGTGGCTATAAGGGCAGTTCGTCGTACTAGGTGACCGTGCAAAATTTGGAGTAGCATCAAGCACATGATACCGGGGTGCGGATAGGATGAGGTCTCTGTCCTCATATGGACACGAAGATTTGATTACAGGATTGAGGGTTGAATATCATGAACATCCACTCATTCTCAAGGTAGTGGACGTGCTTCTATCTAGGTGGTCGGTAAAGTCTTTTCGACGCCACAAGTGGGTTCAGTGGATGTATTGGCTTGCGAATGTGTGTTTGACCTTCATGATGAAGGATGTGTGTTGGGTGATGACACACCGTGATTAATAAGAAATGGTGGTAAAAATTGAGATTTGAAATGAAAGGACTTTTGAAAGGAAGGAGTCTGGCACACTCCAGTACTAATCTTTTTCCTAAAAGATAAAAGTTTTGAAAACCCATTCACTGAGAAATTGTACTCACCCCCTCCTTTATAGCCCTTTCAGGGAATTCCGAAAAGCCTACCCTTAAAGACCATTAACTAAGATGCCTATGAGACAGGTATGATAAATTTATTATCATACCCTTATGCAGTTTTGATTTATGTTATTCTAGGAAAAAGTGCAGGTTTAAAGGACGTCTTACTTATTACGGTTTATAATAAGGGGAAACCCTTTAATAAACCGGGAGAGTCGAGGGTTGATCATGGGGATCCGACCAAACTAGGTCAGGGCGTGACAACTTGAGTGGTATCAGAGCCTGTTTCCTCAAATACATAATCAAGACTAGAAAATATAGTAACTAATAGGATTGATCTTATAATTTTTAGAGGCCCCCCAGTAGAGGAACCAAGAAAACTAGGAATGACTCTACTCAACACCTTGTCCTCATAGGAAGACAACCCTAGAAGCTTCATAATGCCCAATACATACTAGAAGCCCAAATGACCAAATGGGGAAGTATACAGTACCACCAAGGAGTATGGTGCCAGGACATGTTATGATCCCAATATAAAGAGCCCTTCCCCATTCATCCTCTCTACACCTAAAAAGCTCACTCTTTCTCAGATGCTTATTTTTCTGGTGAAGCTCAAACCAGAGCTCCGATATAGGGTCATTTCTGAGCCAAAGAAGGCGAGGTAAAATTCCTTAGAACTAGGGCGAAGTCAACTAAGTGGTGATGACATAAATTCATCCCAAGAGTCGCCGGAGAAATGTCGACGTGATCAAACAGTGAAGCAGCTCTGGCGGATCGAACCAACCATGTTTTGGCTGAATTGAAATCGGCCAATTCAAGCCCTCCTCAAGCCAAACCAAGCCTTATCAACACCTCCCGAGCCATCCTACAACTGAATTAGGACTGAATGGTAAGCCAATTCGGCTCCCCTATTCAATGACAGAATTCTAATCTAATTCGAAATCAATTGATATCATTCTTGATCTTAGGAGGAATATCAGGAGGAGAGCTACATGCCCAGATAGAAAGCTCTGGTCGTTGCGCCCTCACCGGTGAGCAATTGAAGCTTTTTGTCTCTATAGTCCGTTTTCCAGCGAAGCTTCGTTCGAGCTCGTCCCAGCGTTAAAACTTACAATTTAAAGTGCTATGGAATCTAATGAACATGTAGAATCTTAATTTCAACTTTAATTTCAATAATTAGGAGTGTTTGATCGGTCAATTTGATGAAATCAAATATGGTTGTGTTAAGGAGTTGAAATTGGGGGAAATTTTTGGGGAAATTGAGGATTTTGGAAATTTGAAGGACCAAAATGCAATTTTATAAAATTGAGGATCAATTGGGCATGATAAGAATGTTAGATGTCCAATTGAGTAACTTTAGAATTTTTCAGGTGAAACTTACCATTTGTGTAATGAAAAGGCAAAATGGTATTTTTGGAAAAGTTGGGGGACCAAATTGGAAATTTGAAAAATTAAACCCCTTTTTATGAAATTGAATAAATTGAGGTCCCAAGGTGAAATTTAAATGTTTTGGGACTCAATTTGAGGAAAAATTGATATCTAGGACTTACAGTTAAATAAAAATAACTTTAGGGATCTAATTGCAAATTAATAAAGAGTTTAGTTTTCTCATTCATTTGGAGTGAATGAAAGCTATTAGGCCGAGAAACAATGAATAGTGATGTTCATATCATGTAGGAACACAAAGTATCGAGAATTCCAACAAGTACAAGCTTGCATGAATACAAGGAACCGGTAGAGAGGAATTTACTACGTTAATAGTTGAGTGAAATTTTATATCATACCCGGTTTGGAATGATAAGTATCTCGAAATGAAAACCCAGTAGTTAGTGGTATTTTAAACATCACAACTTAGACAAGTGATGTGAAAATGACACGAAAAAAACTAGTTCAATATTGTAAGTAGATCATACCCGATTGGTATGATGGAACTTCCTCGGAGGAAGTGGAAAACCCGTTCATCGGTTATGAACGGAGATATCCTCATACTTGGTTGGTATGATGCATAGTTGAAAAAATATTTTGTTGGAAGTGCTCTCCTCGGACTGTGTGTCAATGCTTAAATGATTTGGGAGACCTTCTTGAGGGGAGCTCAAATAGCTCTTATAGGTCGGGGGCCTAGGTTTTGGAACTTGGGGCTACTATGCCCGGTTTTGAAAAATCTCGAACAGTGCGCGCGAGCAGGAGCTCATAAACAAACATGAGATATGTGCCATAAAACTTTAATAAATGAATTGTTTTGCTATGGTACCAAGACAGGACCGACATATTTAGTCAACTAGTGGTAGTGCGACATGATAGGTCTCCAGACTAGTCAACACAAACAGCTATAGATTGAATTGAAGGTTGGGGACGTTGAACCAGTGGCACTACATATTATATGGCATAATGTGAAAATACTGATTGTTCATGCACTATTATTACAGGACCATCAAGATGCCCAAGAGGGGTAGTGATGCGTCCTAAGGGCCCCAGACAACCTGGTGGGTATAAGGGCAGTTCTTCGTACAAGGTGACCATGCGAAATTTGGAGTAGCATTTAAGCGCATGAGACTAGGGTGGGGACGGGATGAGGTCTCTATCCTCTAATTGACACGAAGAATTGATTACGAGATTGAGGGTCAGATGTCGTGAACATCCATTCATTCTCAGGGTAGAAGTAGACGTGCTTCTATCTAGGTGGCCGGTAAAGTTACTCTGATGCTACAAGTGGGTTCAGTAGACGTACTGGACTACAAATATGTGTTTGACCTTCATGATGAAGGGTGTGTGTTGGGTGATGAAACACCATAATTTATAAGAAATGGTGGTAAAAACCGAGATTTGTAATGAAAGGACTTTTGAAGGGAAGGAGTCTAGCACACTCCAGTATTAATCTTTTTCCTAAAATTTAAAATCTTTGAAAACCCATTCACTGAGTAGTCGTACTCACCCCCTCCTTTATATCCCTTTCAGGAAATTATGAAAAGCCTACCCTTAAAGACCATTAACTAAGACACATGTGAGACAAGTATGATAAATTTAAAATATTATGCAGTTTTGATTTATGTTATTCCAAGAAAAAGTGCAGGTTTAAAGGATGCCTTACTCTTTACAGTTTATAATAAAAGGAAACCCTTTAATAAAATGGGAGAGTGAGGGGTTGATCACGGGGATCCGACCAAACCAGGTCGAGGTGTAACACAACCAATGGGAGGTTGTGTCACGCCCCGACCCAGTTTGGTTGGATCCCCGTGATCAACCCACCACTCTCTCGGTTTATTAAAGGGTTTCCCCTTATTGTAAACCGTAAAGAATAAGGCGTCCTTTAACCTAAACCTTTTCCTGGAATAAGATAATCAAAACTAAATGAAATTTAAAACTTTACATACCTGTCTTACAAGTATCTTAGTTGATGGTCTTTAAGGGTAGGCTTTCCGAGATTTCCTGAAAGGGATATAAGGGAGGGGGTGAGTACGACTACTCAGTGAATGGGATTCAAATCTTTTAACTAAAAAAAGATTTATATGGAGTGTGCCAGACTCCTTTCTTTTCAAAAATCCCTTCATTTCAAAATTTGGGTTTTTCCATTCTTTCTTAGTTACCACGGTGTGTCATCACCCAACACACATCCTTCATCATGAAGGTTACACACATTCGCAAGTCAGTATCACTACTGAACCCGCTAGTGGCTTTGAAGCGACTTTTCCTGCCACCCGGATAGAAGCACGACCACTTCTACCCTAGGAATGACTGGATGTACGCGACATCCATCCCACAATCCCGAAATCACTTCTTCATGTCCGTATGAGGACAGAGACCTCAACCTGTCCCCACCCCGGTCGTATGCGCTTGGTGCTACTCCAGATTTCGCACAGACACCTGGAACGACAAACTGCCCTTATAGCCACCAGGTCGTCCAGTGCCCTTAGGATGCATCACTACCCCTCATGGGCGTCCTGATGATCCCGTACTCACAGTGCATGCAGAAACAAATTGACTGAGCATGTCAGTCCTATATTGGTACCATGGCCAAACAATTCACTTATTAAGTTTTATGGCACATATATCATGTTTGTTTACGAGCTCCTGCTTGTGCCAACTAGTCTTGGGCCCACTGTACGAGATTTTCAAAATTGGGCACTTATCCCCAAAGTTCTAAAACTGAGGCCCCCGGCCTATCAGAGTTATTTGAGCTCTCGTCGAAAAGGTCTCCCAAATAGTTTAAGCATTGGCACACTGTCAGGGGAGAACACTTCCGACAAAATAGGTTTTTACTGTCCATTATAACGACCGGTATAAGGACATCTCCGTTCATAACCGATGAACGGGTTTTCAACTTCCTTCGAGAAAGTCTCACCATACCAACCGAGTATGATCTACTTACAACTAGTAAATAGTTTTTTTCACATAATTTTCACATCACTTTCTCTAAGTGGTGATGATTAAAATACCACTAAATAGTGGGTTTTTATACCGAGGTACTTATGATCCCCTACCGGGTATGATATAAAATTTTCACTCATAATCGGTAAGTGGTTTTTATCTTTAAGTTGTGCTCATCATCCCAACCGGGTATGATGTTAGTAAAACCACTCACCGTTAATGTTGTGAATTCCACTAGACTGGTTCTTTGTATTCACGCGAGCTTGTCCTTGCTGGCGTTTCGGGTGCTTCGTGTTCCTACATGATATGAGCATCTCGGTTCATTATCCTTCGACCTAATCGCCTTCATTCATTCCAAATGAACGAGAAAGTCAAACTTTCATTTATTTGCAATAAGGTCCCTAAAGTTATTTCTCTTTAACTTTAAGTCCCTAATGCCGATTTTTCCTCAAATTGAGTCCTGAATCTTCTAAAATTTATCATGTATTAAATAGGAGAGATTTATTACTAGTATTAATATTGCCATAAATTATTGGTATTAATTCCAATAATTTAATTTGGGTATTAAATATATATGGCTATTAATTTATGGCTATTTATGATAAGCTGTAAGTTCGCATAAAAATTTTTGACCGAAATTTCGGGTTACAAAAAAATTCATACTTCCCAGGAGGGCAAGCACGCTTAACTTTAAAGTTCTTATGAAATCTAGTTCACCTAAACCAATTTGGTTTTTGTTTTCTAATTTGTCTTAAGTTTCTTTTCCAAGGTTTAATGAACCCTTTGGATCACATGGCTCAGTTTACTTATTCGATTTGACCGGTTCTTTTTCTGGTTTTCCTTAACTCAAAAGTGCGGGGTTTACAGGCTGCCACGTAGACACGGGCTGCTAGTGGAAGGCAGCCAATGGGAGGCTGCCACTCAGACACGAGCTACCAATGGGAGGTTGCCATGTGTCTGGTGAATGGGTCAATAGTTGATGTGGCGAATTGAGTTGGACCTCCACATTAGAAAAACTGGCCAAACACAACACACCACGTGGCACACCTGCCATGTGATCGTCTTCTACCTCTAGCCGTTGACAAAGAGGGGAGAGAGAGAGAGAGAGAGAGACTAGAAAAGCTGGAGTCTCTCACGACTCAAAAATCTCTCTAGTCAGGTTGTCGGCGGCTGATTCTTACACCTACGGGTAGCTTGAGCAGTTGCTAGGCTCCCTATATAAAGAGCACCCCTCCATTCGAACTCAACATCCCACAATCGACCGAAGAAAATGAACTACTCAGTTTTTTGGGCAGTAGCAAACCAGAGCTCCGATATCGGGGCTTTTTTGTCCTCTACACAGATGCACCCTCCATTCCGCCATAGAGCCATCGTAGAAGAACAAGGAAGCTCAAACAGTAATGCTGCTCCTTGGCTATCAACAGCCCGAGCTTCTCGAGCTCAACTTGAGCCGTCCCTAGGCCAATTCCGGCCAAACCAAGCCCCCTCCCCCAAATGCCACCTAGAGGTGCCCCGCCCTTCACCCGAGCAAGCACGGTAAGCCCCTCTGCCACCCATTTGCCGGAAAACATTACTCACGGCTGATTTATGCAAAAATTTTAACACTGAAATTCGCACACCTCATGCCACCAATTGAGGCGCGGTTTGATCCAAGGAGGAGAGCAATCTAAAGAAAGCAAGAGATTTGGTTGTTGGACCTTCGCCAGTAAGATATCGAAGCTTTCTCACTTTAGACTAAATTTTTTGGCAAAACTCCGTTTGAGCTCACTTTTTAGCCAAATCGAGCGGTTCAAAGCTCAAAATTACGAGGGAGACATAGGGAAGACGATTAAGATCACCAATTGAGACAATTAACCATATTTTGAGGGTCAATTGAATGAAATTGTTATTCGGGGACCAAATTTCAATTTTTGAGTAATTGGGAAATTTGGGAATTTTTGGAAAATTGGGGGTCGAATTGCATTTTAAGGAAAATTAGGGTATTTTCATGAAATTAACTTCCTATTGGGACCACCACTAGATATAAAATGATTCATTTTTCTAGGTGGCTTAAAAATGTTAATTTGGGAAATTGAGGCCACATTAGATAGAAAATGAATTTAGAAAATTTTAAATTTTAGAAAACCAGTCGAATCGAGTCCGAACCGGCCAAATTTTGAATTCGGGTTACCAAACCCAGTCGGACCGGTCAACGGTCAACGATGCCCCATCAACAGCCATGCAAGCACGGGCAGCCAATGAGAGGCTAACATGTGTTCGGTCAATAGTCAATGGATGACCAGTCAGCGTGTCCGGTTAACGGATCAATGGCTGACGTGGTGGCTGAATTGGACCTCCACTTTAGAAAAACCCGGTCAATCACAGCACGCCAACCACATCATCGTCTTCAACTTCCAATCCCTAAGAGAGAGAAAAGAGAGAGAGAGAGACACCAAAAATGCTAGAGTCTCCAATGACTCAAAAAACTCTCTAGTCAGGTTGTCGGCGGCCAAGTCGGAGGCTGAGTCTTATGCTGGTGGGTAGCTTGAGTAGTTGTCGAACTCCTTATATAAAGAGCACCCCTCCATTCCAACTCAGCATCCCACAATCGATTGAAGAAGATGAACTGCTCAATTTTTCGATGAGCAACAAACCAAAGCTCCGACATCGAGGCTTTTCTCCACCTTAGAAGTTGCATTCAGTACCATTAGAATCGGGAGGAAGTCCTCTACACAGCTACACCCTCCATTCCGCCAGAGAGCCACATAGAAGAACGAGGAAGCTCAACTAGTAATGCTGCTCCTTGGCTATCAATAGCTCGAGTTGCTCGAGCTCAACTTGAGTCATCCCCATGCCAATTCCAGCCAAACTAAGCCCCCAAATGCCACCTAGAGGTGCCCTGCCCTTCCCCCAAGCTAGCACAGTAAGCCCCTTCCGCTGCCCCTTCGCCGGAAAATACTATTCACAACCGATTTCTGCAAAAATTTTAACACTGAAATTCTCACTGCTCAGGCCACTAATTGAGGCATAGTTTGGTTCAGGGAGGATCCCTGGGTGGAGAGCAATCAAGAGAAAGCAAGAGCTCTAATCGTCAGACCCTCACCGATAAGATATCGAAGCTTTCTCTCTCTAGACTAAATTTTCCAGCGAAGCTCCGTTTGAGCTCATTTCTAAGCCAAATCGAGCGGTTCAAAGCTCAAAATTATGAGGGAGACATAGGGAAGGTGATTCAGATCACCAATTAAGCAATTAACCACATTTTGGGGGTCAATTGAATGAAATTGTGATTCAAGGACCAAATTGCAATTTTTGAGAAATTAGGCAATTTGGGAAGTTTTGGAAAATTGGGGGCCGAATTGCAATTTAAGGAAAACTGGGGCATTTTCATGAAATTAACTTCCTATTGGGACTCAATTGGGCAACTGGATAAAATGGAGGGCCAATTGGCAATTTCTAAATGTTTAAGGACCAATTTTCAATTTTTGGAAAGTTAAGGACCAATTAGTAATTTTGGAAAAATTGAGGACCAATTGGTAAATTTGTAAAAATTAGGGACCCATTAAGGGAAATTGGAAGACCTAGGGACTTAATGGCGATTTAAGGAAAATTCGGGACCCAAATGTGAGGTTATAAACATTGAGGGACCTAAATGAAATTAAGGCATAGTGTGAGTACCTATGCACAAATACCCAAAACTAGGAAGTCCCTTATGACGATCCCCTTAATAAAGGTACTCGAACCATGTAGGACCCAATTGTTCTAGTACCGGCACAAGGAAGCGCACCACAACTCAATGACTCACCGCGAAGGCCACATCACTACTGTCGGGTGAGTGGGATTTTCTACATCATACCTGGTTAGGGGTGAAGAGAACCGTTGTTTTTTCGTTTGAAAATCATTTTTCCAGGAACGGTCTCCCCTGACTGCGTGAATCTGCTTAAACATTTTGGGAGAAGTTCCTGATGGGAGCCAGAATTACTCCAACAGGCTTAAGGCCTCAAATTTGAAAATGATAGGGTTGAAGGCCCAGTTTTGGAAAACTCGTGAAGTGGGCCCAAGGCCAGTGTGCACAGGTTGGACCCATAGACAAACGTGAATTATAAGAACCATGAAATCTCTTAGAAAAACTGGAATTGTCATGTGATTTACCACGGGGCCAAGATAGGACTGACAAGGCTCGATGGGCTAGTGGCAATGCGCCTAGACCAAGTTGACGGGCCGGTCTAGGCAAATAGTTGTAGGCCATGTCGAGTGTCGGTGTCGTTGGACTATTGGCACCAAAGAGCATGGTTAATTGATTCAAATTGTTGTGTGCATGCATGAGGTATCCGGAAGCATCTAGAAATCCAAGAGGGGTAGTCCATGGGTCCTAAGGGTTGTTGGACCTAGATGAAATAAGGGTGAATTTGTTGTGCTAGTTAGTCATGAAGATCTAATAACTTCCTACACACTGAGACCAAGGCTGGAGGGAAAATGAGGTCTCGTCCTACTAAGCAGACATGGTGAAGTGATCAGGGTTTGAAGTGTGAGACTATTGATATCTACTCAAACTTAGAGTAGAGGCAGTGCACCTCCATTCGGATGGTCAACATGAGGGTTTGAAGTGTTTGACTATTGATGTCCACTCAAACTCATGGTAGGGGTAGTGTACCTCTATTCAGATGGCTGGCATGAGAGTTTGAAGTGTCAAACTATTATTTAGATTGTCTAGGCTAACTTAGAATAAAACTTCATTGCATAGAGCTTGGAGCTTATTTTAAAAAAGTTCTTAAACTATTGTTGGGTATCCAAATTTAAATTTTATTAAAAATTTATCCAATTTTTTAATATATTTTTGTCATTTATTTTCATATTTATCAAGTTTGTGTTTATTTTCTCAATTTTTTCTATTTAATAATTCATTGTTTTATTTATTAGGATTGAATTCATTTAATTTTTTTCAAAATTAAAATTTATTAACTTTAAATTATAAATATAAATTTATTTTAAATTTTATTATTGATAAAAAATAATACACTTCAAAGAAAAATAAAAATAATTGAAAATATTTTATATTTTATGATAGTTTTACACTTAAAACTAAATTTCTAAATTTTTACTCATAAGTAGGCATGTCAATGGGACCCGAGACCCAAGCCATGGGTCCGCCCTCGAGTTCGGGTCTATAGATTGGACCCGAGACTCGAGCCTCGGGTCCCGCTGGTTAGACTCGAGGTTCAGTTCCTACGGGCTCGGGTCTTACCAGTTGGACCCGAGACTCAGGTCTAGAAAGGTAAACCCGAGCCTCAGGTCCAAATGGACCGAAAATGTTATCTCACTTTAAATATCTCCCTAAAGTGAAAAAAGAAAAATAGTACTTGAATCTACATATTCAAATCGCAGCTTCACATATAACCCTAGCAGAGACTGACCCACCAAGTTGTTGCTGCCCCCACCGACCTTCTCTGTAGGTATGTATGCCGCCCCAAAACCGCCTTATTTCCCTGTTGGATTCATATCCTATTACTCCATATCTCTGTTGATGCGCTGCTTGTTCTCTTAGAAGTCATTTTTCTTATTTAGTTTATTATCTTTATTAGCTGAACTTATTTAGTATACCATTAAAGTGCGCAAATCTCTATAATATTGTTTTGTATGGTTTTGAAAATTTATTTTATTTTGGGTAGGCTTATGTAAGTGTATATATAAAGTTATCCGGTACAATTTTAGAAATTTCTATACGTTTACGGAGCTACAGTTTTGGAATACACTATTTTTGGAATACCAATGGGCACGAGCAGAAGCTCGTAAACGAACATCATATATGTGCCATAAAACTTTAATAAGTAAATTGTATGGTCATGGTACCAAGGCTGGTCCGATATTCTCAGTCAACTGGCAACAGTTCGACATGACCGCTCTTTGTATCATTCAAGACAAACAGTTGCAGGTTGAGTTAAAAATCGGGACCGTTGGACTAGTGACACCATAGATTACATGGAATAATAAGAAAACATTGTTTGTGCATGCATTATGAGTATGGGATCATCAAGACACCCATGAGGGGTAGTGATGTGTCCTAAGGGCCCTGGATGACTCGATGAGTATAAGGGCAGTTTGTTGTTCCAGGTGACCGTGCAAAATTTAGAGTAGCACCAAGCTCATGAGACCGGGGTGGGGACGAGATGAGGTCTCTGTCCTCATATGGACATAAAGAATCAATTTCAGGATTGAGGGTCGGATGTCATGTACATCCGCTCATTCCAAGGGTAGATGTGGTTGTACTTCTATTTAGGTGGCCGGTAAAGTCACTCCGAAGCCACAAGTGGGTTTAGTGGTCGTGCTGACCTACGAATGTGTGTAACCGTCATGATGAAGGATGTGTGTTAGGTGATGAAACACTATGATAATAAGAAATGGTGGAAAACCCAAATATTTAAATGAAGGGATTTTTGAAAAGTGAGGAGTCTGGCACACTCCAATATAAATATTTTTCTTAAAAGTTGAAAGTCGAACCATTTGAAACCCATTCACTAAGTAGTTGTACTCACCCCTCCCTTATATCCGTTTCAGGTAGTCCGGAAAGCGTGTCCTTAAAGACCTGCGAATTTAAACGCCTGCAAGACAGGTATGGTTATTTTAAAATTTCTATACAGTTTTTATTTTTGTTATTCCTGGAAAAGGTTCAATGAACACCTTACTCTTTACAGTTTATAAAAGGGGAAACCCTTTAATAATCCGTGAGAGTGGCAGGTTGTTCACGGGGATCTGACCAAACTGGGTTGGGGTGTGACAACTAGAGTGGTATTAGAGCATATTTCCTCGAATGCATAGTCTAGACTAGAAAATATAATAACTAATAGGACTATTTCAAAAATTTCAATAGAAATGGCTCCAAAGAAAGGAACCAAGAGAACTAGGGCTGCCATCTCCAACACCGCCCAACCACCCCTACTTGTAGAAACTCCCAGAACAGCCCAGACAACTCCTCCTCGACTCAATAGGGAGCATCAAAGGTTGTACGAGGAGTTCACCCATGTATTTGGCTAACCTAACCTCACTCCTGAGGCGGACACCAACTCACGGGTTGAACCAGAGGAAGTACAATCCCACCCTCCCCCTGCTAATCTAACCACTCCAACGGACATACCTAGAAATCTCAAAACTCTCTGACAACTAGGATGTAAACCTTTCCTTGGAGAAAAGGATGCTGGGATCGCCATGGATTGGCTGGCCAATACCAAGAAATTGATGGGAATTGTCCCAATACTGCCGGAGGATAGGGTGATCCTGATGGAACTCTTCCTGGAAGGAAGCGCTAGACGGTGGTGGGACAATGTCTGAAACTTACATAACACCACCCCCACTTGGGAGCAATTTAAGGAAAGATACTCGGAGGAGTACCTAACACCCCACCTAATAAATGAGAAGAAACAAGAGTTCATCCAGCTTCGACAAGGGCTTAGTTCCATAGCAAAGTATGAAACAAAATTTAACGAGTTAAGACCCTTTGCTCCCGACCTAGCTGGACTAGCTGACATATGCCTGAGGTTTGTGGACGGTCTCAATATGGACATTAGAGACCGTATGGGAGTATTGGGATGCCCCACAGACCTGGCAGATGTAATTGTATGGCTCACGAATGTCAATGACTGGTATAGACCCGGCGTCATCAAGTGGAGCATACAACCAGAAAGGGGGATAAGGATTCAAACCATCAAGGAGGACGTAGAGAATATACTGGCTCAAGAGGAGGAAACAAAATGGTATTCCAATAGAGAAGGAGCATGCCTCCACCCCTTCCCAGAGTAGTCCCTACCTTACCCCAAGGGAACCCTCGCTGTCCGAAGTGTCAAAAGAACCATGAGGGAGCATGCCATACCTGTTTCGCCTGCAGACAAGCGAGACACTTTGTAAAGGATTGTCCTACTCTTAGGGAGAACAGACGGAAAAATACTCTTGGACCACCTCAAGGGAACTCCAGGAACCCTAGACCAGAAGCGACAGCAAGAGTACCGGCTAGAGTATAAAACCTCACTCAGGAAGAGGCTAGAGGAGACCCTAGCACTGTAGCGGGTACATCCCAAAACCCTACCAACTAGTCCAAAAGAGTCATGTAAATTAAACGTCTTTTAATTTAATAAAGAGAACTCCTTCTAAAACATACGTTCCTTAAATTAGGGTATATACAGCTGTGGGGACAACTAGATTATGCTTTTTTTTACTCTGGAGTAGAGCGGTCATTTATCAAGGAAGAGTTAGTTGCTAAGGTACCCCTGGAGCTCACTTCGCTAGTACAAAACCTTAACGTCCTTACACCCTTAGGAGAAGGTCTGAACAGGAACAAACAATTAAAGGGATGTGAGATAGAAATTGGAGGAATCAAACTTGAAGCTGACTTGATCTCATAACCTCTTAAGAGAAGTTGAAGTAATTTTGGGGATGGACTGGCTAAGTAATCATCAAGCAAGGATGGACTATAGAAGAAAAACAGTAACTTTCCATACTTCCAAGACTAAGGGACTAAAGTTCCATGGAGATAAAAGGAAAAGTGAAGTACAATTGGTGTCACACTTGAAGGTTCAAAAGATGATATAGAAAGGTTATACAGTCTTTTTGGCCATGGTAGTAAATGAAGATTTTGAAGAAAAGAAACTGGAAGACATTCCGGTAGTCAGACATTATCTAGAAGTTTTTCCAGAAGAGCTACCTGGACTACCTCCAAGTCGCCAAGTAGAGTTTACTATAGAAATAACCCAGGAACAAACCCCATATCCCAAGCCCCATATCGCATGGCTCCCACAGAGATGAAAGAATTAAAAGAACAATTGGACGAATTATTAGAAAAGGATTTCATACGTCCAAGTCAGTCTCCATGGGGTGCTCCTGTTTTGTTCGTGAAGAAAAAGGATGGGAGTATGAGACTATGTATTGACTACAGGAAGCTGAATCAGGTCACCATCAAGAACTGATACCCAATCCCAAGGATAGATGATTTGTTTGATCAGTTAAAAGGAGCAGTCTACTTCTCAAAAATAGATCTTCGATCAGGTTACCACCAGCTAAGGATTAGAGAAGAGGACATCCCTAAGACGACGTTTCAATCTAGATATTGACACTATGAATTTAGAGTGATGCTGTTTGGGTTGACGAATGCCCCTACAACTTTCATGGATTTAATGAATCACATGTTCCAACCTCATCTGGATAAGTTTGTGATAGTATTTATAGATGATATCCTTATATACTCATAAACTAGGTCTGAACACGAAGAGCATCTGGCAATTACATTGGAAATCTTGAAAGAAAACCAATTATATGCAAAGTTTTGCAAGTGTGAATTCTGGTTGCAAGAAGTAGGATTCTTAGGGCACATCGTAACTAAGGACAGGGTTAAAGTAGATCCAACCAAGGTAGAAGCAATATCAGAATGGAAGGCTCCAAGGAATCCTACGGAAATTAGAAGTTTCTTAGGATTGGCAGGATATTATAGGCAGTTTGTGCAAGACTTTTCTAAAATAGCAACTCCTCTAACTCGACTCACCAGAAAGGGAGTTGAGTATAAATGGAATTAGGATTGTGAGAAGTCTTTTCAGGAGTTAAAGACCCAACTAACAACCGCACCGATACTCTCCTTACCCAATCCTAATGCAGGAGAGTACACAGTCTATAGTGATGCTTCTGGACAAGGACTGGAATGTGTTTTAATGCAACGAGAGAAGGTTATCGTGTATGCCTCGTGACAAGTGAAGATACATGAGAGAAATTACCCGACTGATGACTTGGAACTAGCTACAATAGTGTTTGCCCTAAAGATATGGCGACACTACCTTTACAGGGTCAAGTGCAGGATATACACAGATCACAAGAGCCTGAAGTACTTCATAACTCATGAGGAGTTAAATCTTCATCAGAGGAGATGGCTAGAATTGGTGAAGGATTATGATCTTGTGATAGAATACTACTCCGAAAAGGTAAATGTGGTAGCAGATGCCTTAAGTAGCAAGTATCAAACTGAGGCGACACAAGTCAAGACAAGCTACTTAACTTTGTTGCAACAATTGGGAAGAATGGAAGTGAGCACGAGGATGGAAAGACAGGAAAAATGCCTAGTGGCGAATGTAGCGATAAGGCCCAGTTTAACCGAGCATATAAAGGTCCAACAAAAGATTGATAACGAACTTCAGTCCAATTTGGATTCAACTAACAGAGAAAGGAAACCAAACTATGATATGCGAGGTGACGGAGTATTGACCTATAAGGGAAGAGTATGTGTACCTCAAGATAAGGAGTTGCAGAGATTAATATTGGAAGAGGCACACGATTTAGTGTATGCTATGCATCCGGGCAGTACTAAGATGTACCGCACCCTCAAACAAGGATACTGGTGGAAGGGTATGAAGAGGGACATTGCGGAATATGTAGCCCGATGCTTGTCCTGTGAACAGATAAAAGCAGAGCATCATAAACCGTCAGGACTACTACAACCCTTACCAATTCTAGAGTGGAAATGGGAGCACATCACCATGGACTTTGTCACAGGCTTACTGGTGACCAAAAAGGGTTGAGATGCGATTTGGGTAATAGTGGATAGATTGACCAAATTAGCTCATTTCCTCCCTATAAAAGTGACGGACACAGTAGAACAGTTGGTCGTCCTATACATGAAGGAAATAAGAAGACTCCATGGTGTCACGGTGAGTATAGTATCAGATAGAGATCCGAGATTTACTACCAGGTTTTTGCCGTGTCTGCAAAATGCCATGGGGACCAAGCTCCATATGAGTACGACATTTCACCCTCAGACAGATGGACAGTCTGAGTGAACCATCCAAACCTTGGAAGACATGTTGAGAGCATGTGTGCTCACCATGAACAAAAGCTGGGAGGAATACTTATGCCTGATGGAGTTAGCGTATAATAATAGTTATCAGGCCAGTATCTAGATGGCTCCCTATGAAGCCCTTTATGGACGACCTTGTCATACCCCTTTATTTTGGGAAGAAGTGGGGGAAAGAAAATTAGAAAGGACAGAAATGAGGAGGAAAAGAACCCTATGATGAATTGGTGAAGGATTAGAACTTGGGAAAAGAACCCTATGATGAAATGAGGAGGAACGACTGAAGCAGTTCTAGAGAACCGGGTTTGAACCGAATAGAACCGGTTTATGAATTGAGTCGATTCATGAACCGGAACCGATAGAGAATGGGTAAACCAAGAAGCTTATGGATCCCTTGTGATTCAAAGAGAATTATAATCCTTGGGAAGGAACCTTAGAACAATGTGGGATAGAAAAACCAGATCGATTCGGGTGAACCAGACCCAAACCAGATTAAATCGGTTTAAGAACCGAGCCGGTTTATGAATGGGAATCGATTAAGAGATGGTAAACTGGGAATTTAATGGAACCTAAGTGACCAAAGGAGTCACAGAAGACATGAAAATGGACTTGTGAAGGAATTGGGGATGAAAACCAAATCAATTAAGGTGAATTGGATCCGAACCGATTTGGACCGATTTAAACCACTATTGAACCAGATCCTAATTTCATTTTTCTAGGTGGCTTAAATGAGATTTGAGGCCACCATTGAATAGAAAATGAATTTAGATATTTTTAGAATTGAAAAACTTGGTAGAATGAGGGGTGAACCGACCGGTTTAAGCTTTGAACCCGGTTCGAACCAGTTCGGTTCGATTCAGAATAGTGTCATCTTCTTTCTCAAGATGAATGCTCTATTTACTCGCTAGAAAATCGAAGCAGTGCCAGTGAAAAAGAAACATTTTTGCTCGGTATATTTCAGGTCTTCAATGCTTGTCATAAAGGTGCCAAACGGATGGCCAACAGGTCCCCGAGCTTCTTATATAAAGACCCCATCTCCATTCGTCTTCTCTACACCTGAAAAGCTCACTCTCTCTCAGTTGCTTAGTTTTCTGGTGAAGCTCAAACCAGAGCTCCGATATAGGGTCAATTTTGAGCCAAAGAAGGTGAGGTCAGGTTCAGTAGAACCGGGGAGAAGTCAGCTACACGGTGGTGACATCCGTTCATTCCGAGAGTCGCCGAAGAAGCGCCGATGTGATCCAACAGTGAAGCAGCTTCGGCGGGTCGAAGCTGCCCTGTTTCGGTTGAGTTGAAATAGGCCAATTTGAGCCCTCCTTAGGCCAAACCAAGCTCTCTCGACACCTACTCAGCCCTTCCACGACCGAATTATGACCGAAAGGTAAGCCAATTCAGCTCCCCTTTAAAATTTCTAATGAGTGTTAGAGAGAGGGTAAGCCAAATTTCAATGATGAAATTCTAATCCAATTTGACATCAATTGATGTCATTCTTGATCCTAGGAAGAACCTCTGGAGGATAGCTACATGCCTAGATAGCAAGTTCAGACCGTCGCGCCCTCACCGGTGAGAAATCAAAGCTTTCTCTCTCTATAGTATATTTTCCGGCAAAGCTCCATTTGAGCTTGTTCCATCATTAAAACATACGATTCAAAGTTCCTTAGAATCGTATGAACATGTAAAACTCAAATTCAACTTCAATTTCAACGAATAGAGGTGTTTGATCTGTTAATTTGATGAAATCAAATTTGACTATGTTAAAGAGTTGAAATTGGGGGAAAAATTGGGAAAATTTGTGGATTTTTGAAATTTTGAAGGACAAAAATGTAATTTTCTAAAATTGAGGGTCAATTGATAAGAATATTAGAGGGTCAATTAAGAAATTTTAGAATTTTTGGGGCAAAATTTACCATTTTTGTAAATGAAGGGAAAAATGGTAATTTTGGGAAAATTGAGGGACCAAATTGAAAATTGGGGAAATTAAACCCCTTTTTGCGGAATTTAATAAATTGTGGTCCTAAGATAAAATTTAAAAGTTTTAGGACTCAATTTGTGGAAAAACCAAGCAATAGGGACATAAAGTTAAAGAAAAATAACTTTAGGGACGTAATTGCAAATATATAAAAAGTTAGATTTTCTCATTCATTTGGAACGAATGAGGGCTATTTGGCCAAAGAATAATGATCAACTATGTTCATTTCATGTATAAGAATGAGGCATCGGGAATGCCAGTCAAGGTCCAACTTACTAGGGACGGAACTCGACTAAGTGGAATTTCACTGCACGATTGGGTGAGTGGGATTTTATGTCATACCCTATTGGGGATGATAAGCTCATCGAAATGAAAACCTGCTACTATGTGGTATTTTAAACATCATGACTTAGAGTAGTGATGTGAAAACCATGCGGAAAAAGTTCTAACCAATTGTAAGTAGATCATACTCGATTGGTATGATGACGGGAAACATTCTTGACGGGAGCTCGAATAGCTCTTAAAGGTCGGGGGCCTCGATTTTGGAACTTGGAGGCTAATATGCCCGGTTTTGAAAATCTCGCACAGTGGGCCATAGGCTAATGGGCACGAGCAAAAGCTCGTAAAAAAACATGATATATGCACCATAAAACTTTAATAAGTTAATTGTATGGTCATGGTACCAAGGCTGGTCCAACATTCTAAGTCAACTAGCAGTAGTGCGACATGACTGGTCTCCGGATCAGTCAAGACAAACAGCTGCATGTTGAGTTGAAAGTTGGGACCGTTGGACTAATGACACCACAGATTACATGACATAATAAGAAAATATTCTTTGTGCATGCACTATGAGTACAGGATCATCAAGACGCCCATGAGGGGTAGTGATGTGTCCTAAAGGCACTGGACGACCCGGTGAGTATAAGGGTAGTTCGTCGTTCCAAGTGACCGTGCGAAATTTGAGTAGCACCAAGCGCATGAGACCGGGGTGGGGATAGGATGATGTCTCTGTCCTCATATGAACATGAAGAATCGATTTCGGGATTGAGGGTTGGATATCACGTGCATCCGCTCTTTACGAGGGTAGAAGTGGTTATACTTCTATTTAGGTGGCCGGTAAAGTCACTCCGATGCCACAAGTGGGTTCAGTGGTTGTGCTGACCTGTGAATGTGTGTAACCTTCATGATGAAGGATATCTATTTAGTGATGACACACCATGATAATAAGAAATGGTGGAAAACCAAAATTTTTAAATGAAGGGATTTTTGAAAAGTGAGGAGTCTGGCACACTCCAAGATAAATATTTTTCTTAAAAGTTGAAAGTCAAACCATTTGAAACTCATTCACTGAGTAGTACTCACCCCCTCCCTTATATCCCTTTCAGGTAGTCCCGGAAAGCCTGTCCTTAAAGACCTACGAATTTAAATGCCTGCAAGACAAGTATGGTTATTTAAAAATTTCTATGCAGTTTTTATTTTTGTTATTACTGGAAAAAGGTGCAAAGAATGCCTTACTCTTTACAGTTTATAAAAGAGAAACCCTTTAATAAATCAGGAGAGTGGCGGGTTGTTCATGAGGATCCAACCAAATTGGGTTGGGGCGTTACAGGTCCGGTCTAGTTCGGAACAGTGTCATTTTCTTCCTTCAGATGAAAGCACTGTTCACTTGTTGAAAAATCGAGTAGCGTCAACGAAGATGAAAAGTATTCGGCTAGGGAGTTTCAGGCAATGAATGACTGCCATAAAGGCCCCAATCATACGACCAAGAAGTCCCTAACCTTCCTATATAAAGAGCCCCTCTTCATTCATTCTTCTCACACTCGAAAACTCCACTCTCTCCCTACTGCTCCATTTTTTGATGAAGCTCGAACCAAAGCTCCGACTTGGGCATTTTTCTGAGCCAAAGAAGGCGAGGTTGCATTCATTAGATTAGGGGGAAAGTAAGCTACCCAATGGTAGTGTCCATTTTCTTCAAGGGTCTCCGGAGAAACGCCAGTGTGATAGAATAGTGAAGCAGCTCCGGTGGACAAAAGCTGCCCTGTATCAGCCGAGCTGAAAATGGCCAATTTGAGCCCTTCTCAGGACAAATGAAACTCTCCCAACATCTCCACAGCCATCACACAATTGAATTAGAGAGGAAAGGTAAGCCAATTTAGCTCCACTTTGTAAATTCCAATCGGTATTAGAGAGAGAATTGTTGAAAATTCACTAACCAAATTCTCCATCAATTCAATATGAATTGATGTGATTCTTGATTCTAGGAGGAACATCAGGACAAGAGCTATTTGCCCAGATCGAAAGCTCGGACCGCCACGCCCCTGACGGAAAGCTTTGGAAGCTTTCTCTCTCTACGCCTAGTTTACTGGCGAAGCTCTCTTTGAGCTCGTTCCGATCTTAATTCATGCGATTCAAGGTGCAATTGAATCGTATGTGTAAACCTCATCCTTTTATAATGGGAAACTAGGGAAAGAACTGGTCAACTTCAAATTTTAAAACCGAATCCATCTACAAGCTTGATTATTAGGAAACGAGCAAATTGAGAATTTACAATTCCCATGTAACTCAAAATAGTTCATAAATCTTGGAAAAGAACCTTAGGATGAATTGGGGAAGAAAAACTAAACCGGTTCAAGTGAACCAGGTTTGAACTAGATAGAACTGGTTTATGAACCGAGTCGACTCATGAACCGGGATCGATAGAGAGAGGGTAGACTGGGAATTTTATGGATCCCAAGTGACCCAAATAGTCCCAAAAGTCATGGAAATGGACTTGAAAAGGAATTGGAGATGAAAACCAAACTGGTTCAAGTGAACCAGATCCGAACCGGATTTAACCGGTTTGAACTACTATTGAACTGAATTCTAAATTCATTTTTCTATGTGGCTTAAAGAATTCAAATTTGAGATTTGAGTCCACCATTGGATAGAAAATGAATTTAGAAATTTTTAGATTTGAAAAACTTAGTCGAATGGGGGGTGAATCGTCCGGTTTAAGCTTTGAACCCGGTTCGAATCGGTCCGGTCCAGTTCGGAACAATGTCATCTTCTTCCTTCAGATGACAGCACTGTTCACTCGCCGAAAAATCATGCAGCACTGACGAAGCTGAAAAGTCTCCGGCTAGGGAGTTTCAGGTAATGAATGACCACCGTTAAGACATCAATCGGATGGCCAATGAGTCATCGAGTTTCCTATATAATGATCCCCTCTCCATTCATGCTCTCCATATCTAAAAAACTCACTCTCTCTCAGCTGCTTAGTTTTTCACTGAAGCTGGAACTAGAGCTTCGATATAGGGTCATTTCTGATCCAAAGAAGATGAGGTCAGGTTCATTAGACCCAGGGAGAACTTAGCTACACGGTGGTGACATCCATTAATTTCGAGAGTCGCCGAAGAAGCCTTGGCGTGATCATACAGTGAAGCAGCTCTGGCGGACCGAAGCTGCCTTGTTTCGGCCACATTGAAATCAGCCAATTTGAACCCTCCTTAGGCCAAACCAAGCCCTCCCACGACTGAATTAGGATGGAAAGGTAAGCCAATTCAGTTTCCCTCTACAATTTCCGATTGGTGTTAGGGAGAGAATCGACCGAATTTCAATGACAAAATTCTAATCCAATTCTACATCAATTGATGTCATTCTTGATCATAGGAAAAACATCAGGAGGAGAACTACCTGCCTAGAAAGAAAGCTCAGATTGTTGTGCCCTCACTAGTGAGCAATAAAAGCTTTCTCTCTCTACAATATATTTTCTGGCGAAGCTTTATTTGAGCTCATTCCGACATTAAAACTTGCGATTCAAAATGCTAGAGAATCGTATGAACATGTAGAAATTCAATTTCAAGAATTGAAAGTGTTTGATCAATCAATTTGATAAAATCAAATTCGGTTGTGTTAGGAAGTTGGAATTGGGGAAAAATTGGGGAAAATTGGGGATTTTCAAAAATTTGAAGGGCCAACATGTGATTTTATAAAATTGAGTTTCAATTGGGCATTGTAAGAATGTTAGAGGGCCAATTGAGGAATTTTAGAATTTTTGGGGTGAAACTTACCATTTTTGTAAAGGAAGGGCAAAATGGTAATTATGGAAAAATTGGGGGACCAAATTGGAAATTTAGGAAATTAAGCCCCTTTTTGTGAATTTGAATAAATTGAGGTCCTAAGATAAAATTTCAAATTTTCGAGACTCAACTTGAGGAAAAATCAGCATTAGGGACTTAAAGAAAAATAACTTTAGGGACCTAATTGCAAATAATTAGGAAGTTCAATTTTCTCATTCATTTAGAATAAATGAAGGCTATTAGGCCAATGAATAATGTACAAGGATGTTAATATCGTGTAGGAATATGAAGTACCGGGAACGCTAGCAAGGACAGACTCGTGTGAACACAAATAATCAATCGAGGGAATTCATTGCATTAACGTATGAGTGGGTTTACTAATGTCATACTCCGTTGGGATGATGAGCACAACTAAAAGTTAAAAACCACTTACCGGTTGTGAGTGGAACTTTTATATCATACACAGTTGGGAATGATAAATATATCGGAATGAAAACCCACTACTATGTGGCATTTTAAACATCACAACTTGGAGTAGTGATGTGAAAAACATGTGGGAAAACTACTTATCAGTTGTAAGTAGATCATACCCGGTTAGTATGATAAAACTTCCTCAAAGGAAGTGGAAAACCTGTTCATTGGTTATGAGCGGAGATGTCCTCATAGGCGGTTGGTATGATGGACAATTGAAAACATATTTTGTCGGAAGTGTTGTCCCCTAAATTTGTGCCAATGCTTAAATGATATGGGAGACCTTCTTGACGGGAGCTCGAATAGCTTTATAGGCCGAGGGCCTCGATTTTGGAACTTGGGGGCTATTATGCCCGGTTTTGAAAATCTTGAACAAGTGGGCCATAGGCTAGTGGACACGAGGAGGAGCTCGTAAACAAACATGAGATATGTGCCATAAAATATTAATAAATGAATTGTTTGGCCATGGTACCAAGACAGGACCGACATATTTAGTCAACTAGTGGCAATGCATCATGGTAGATCTCCAGACCAATCAAGACAAATAGCTGCAGGTTGAGTTGATGGTTGGGGCCATTGGACTAATGGCACCACTTATTATATGGTATGATAAGAAAATACTGATTGTGCATGCACTGTGATTATGGGACCATCAAGATGCCCAGTAGGGGTAGTGATGCATCTTAAGGGCCCTAGACGACCTAGTGGATATAAGGGCAGTTCGTCGTACTAGGTGACCATGGGAATTTTGGAGTGGCACCAAGCGCATGAGACTCGGGTGGGGACGGGATGAGGTCTCTATCCTCATACGGAAACAGAGAATTGATTTCAGGATTGAGGGTCGGATGTCACATACATCCACTCATTCTCAAGGTAGAAGTGGATGTGCTTCTATCTAGCTGGCCGGTAAAGTGGCTCCGACACCACAAGTGGGTTAAGTGGACGTATTGGCCTACACATGTGTGTTTGACATTCATGATTAAGGATGTGTATTGGGTGATGACACACCATGATTAATAAGGAAATGGTGGTAAAAACCGTGATTTGAAATTAGAGGATTTTTGAAAGAGAGGAGTCTGGCACACTCCAATACAAATCTTTTTCCTCAAAGTTAATTTTTGAAAACCCATTCACTAAGTTGTAGAAATTCACCTCTCTTTTCTATCCCTTTGTCAGGAAAAGAGATAATGACTAGGAATAACACCGAGCCTTACCCTCTGTCAGGTATGCTTAATTTTCCTTAAACGTGCATTTTATTTGATATATGTCTTTCCAAGGAACAAGGTTGAAATTATGTCTGGCTCATCTCAAGTTAAAGAAGGTGGAAACTCCTCTTGAACCGAGAGAGCGCCGGGTTGTTCATGGGGATCCAACCAAACCGGGTTAGGATGTGATAGTATGGATGTGTAGGAACTCAAATTAACCTTCAATTTCAACAATTAACTTTGATTGATCTGTCAATTTCATGAAATCAAATCCGATCAGGTTGAAAGGTTGAAATTGGGGAAATTTTGGGAATTTCAAAATTTTGAGGGACTAAAGTGCAATTTCCCAAAATTGAGGGCCAATTAGGCATGGAAAAGATATTGGAGGACCAAATGGTCAATTTTTGGAATTTTTGGGGTGAAACTCACCATTTTTGTAAAGTAGGGGCAAAATAGTAATTTTGGAAAAGTTGGAGACGAAATTGGAAATTTGGGAAACTTGAACCCCTTTTCATGATTTTGAATAAATTGAGGTACCAAGGTGAATTTTAGAAGTTTCAGGACTCAATTTGGGGGAAAATTGCCATTAGGGAACTAAAGTTGAAGAAAAAGAACTTTAGGAACCGAATTACAATTAATTGAAAAGTTTGGGTATTTCATTCATTCGTGATGAATGAAAGCTATCAAGCCAAAGGATAATGAACAGGGATGTTCATATCGTGTAGGAACATGAAGTACTAAAAACACTAGCCAAGACGAGCTCGCGTGGAGACAAAAAATTGGTTAGAAGGAATTCACTGCATTCACGGGCGAGTGGAAAATTTTCACATCATACCAGGTTGGGATGATGAGTACCTCAGAATTTAAAACCCACTATTATGTGGACTTTTTAACATCACACCAGGATGGGGTGTTGTAGAAATTACGTCAAAACCTACTTACCGATTGTAAGTAGAACATACTCGGTTGGTATGATGAACTTTATAGAAGAAAATAGAAAACTCGTTCATCGGTTATGAGCGAAGTTGTCCTCACACCCAGTTGGTGTGATGGACAGCTCAAAAATTATTTTGTTAGAAGTGCTCTCCCGTGACTGTGTGCCACTGCTTAAACTTTTTGGGAGACCTTATTTACGGGAGCTCGAATAACTCATATAGGTTGGGGGCCTCAGTTTTGAAACTTGGGGCTTAAATGCTCGATTTTGAAAATCTTGTATAGTGGGCCCAAGGCCATTTGGCATGAGTAGAAGCTCGTAAACAAACATTAATTATATGTCATAAAACTTTAAATAAAGGAATTGTTTGACACTGTTTCGAACCAGACCAGACCAGTTCGAACTAGGTTTGAAGCTTAAACCAGTCGGTTCACCCCTCAATCGACTGAGTTTTTCAAATCTAAAAATTTCTAAATTCATCTAAATTTATTTTCTATCCAATGTTGGCCTCAAATCTTGAATTTGAATTATTTAAGCCACCTAGAAAAATGAATTTAGGTTCTAGTTCAATAGTGGTTCAAACCGGTTCGGATCTAGTTCACCTAAACCAGTTTGGTTTTCATCCTCAATTCCTTCACAAGTCCATTTCCATGTCTTTTGTGACTCTGTGGGTCACTTAGGGTCCATAAAATTTCCGGTTTACCATCTCTTTATCGATTCTGATTCATAAACTAACTCGGTCCTTACACTAGTTTGGATCCGGTTCATCCGAACCAATCTGGTTTTTCTCTCCCATTTTGTTCTAAGGTTCCTTCCCAAGGTTTATAAATCTCTTCAGGTCACAAGGGATCCATAAATTTCCCTATTTTCCCTTTCTCTATCGGTTCCGGTTCATGAATTGACTCGGTTCATAAACTAGTTCAATCCAATTGGATTCGGTTTATCTAAATCTGTTTGATTTTTCTCTTCCAATTCATCCTAAGGTTCTTTACCATGGTATTATGAACCCTTTAGATCACCCAGGAGTTGTAAATTCCCAAATTTTCCGTTCACATATGATCGGGTTTGTGAACCGGTTCAGTTTTCTCACTCGGTTTGGCCGGTTCTTTTCCTGGTTTTTCCTTAGCTCAAAAGGGCGGTGTTTATAACTCTCCCCTCCTTTTAGGAGTTTTTTTCCCCAAAACTTAATTATCGGCCTTGTATGAGTAATCATTTCCTTTGATGTTACTTTAGTGTTTGCTTAACATGCAAACTCTTCTCTTGCCCTACCAATTAGCCCTTTTTACTACCTTCACTTAAGGAATTCCTTTTTCTTTATATTATTTACTCACTCCATGGAGTTTATTATAACTAGACAGACCTTAGTTTAGGGTATATTCTTAGATTTTTTTCTCTTTATTTAGAGCAACATTCTTCCCTTTGAGGTTCCGTACTCAAGATTGGAAATTCCAAAATAACTAACCATTTCCTTGTCTTGTTAACCACTTGGTCGTTGAAATCCTTAACTCGACGTCCTTTAGAGCATTACGTACCTATTTTCACGGGTTTCTTTATCATCACTTTTTCGTCCCATTTCGACTCTTTCTTCATCCGTTGCTCATTACAAATCAGTCCAAATTTTATGTTTGACTTTGTCATGATTACTAACTGACTCTTTCTTATTTTGAGTCATGTTTTCATTGGGATTGTTGGGTTTTCCTGTCCCTTATAGCATGACGTTTTCTAGATCTTGTCTCTATATCCATTAGATCTCCAAAACACCTCCTTTGGGTTTATTCCTTATTTTTCAACCTCTTAGGAATTGTATGATTTCATCCCTCTTTTCTTCTAGTAGTATTCCTCGACTACCTTCACCGTTATTAACTCAATTTACACAACTGTGTTGGTTCTCCTTACCCACTCGTCCCTTTTCAACTTCCTTATTGAGTATTTTCGGTTCCAATCATTTGATTTCCAGATGTTTATCTGACATGTTGGGATTCATCCTTTCTTAGGTCCATCATCATTCCCAATGACATCCTTTACTCAAGGATTTTTCTTTGGCCTTAATCCACTCTTACTTGTTTGTAATCATTTTATAGTTTATTATTTATGTTTGACCCTTTTTTAGTTTATTGTTTTGTTCAGGGGGTTCCCTTTTTACGATTTCATTCTCCAATATGTAACTCAAGGTAGAGATTTTCATTATAGGAGCTACATGCTCAACCTTCTTACCACTGCTCGAAGGTTTCTTTTCTCCCTTATCTATGTTAGGGCATCTGTTTGCTTTGGATCGTTCTCTATCCACAACTTTTGTTTTATCCCTTATTCCTTTCATGGAATACTTTCAATTATTGGTTTTATTCCGTGCATTCCACACTATGCTCAATCGTCCACTCTTTAGACTTCATATGCGCGTGTGGACTCTGACTCGTCTTACCATTTGTGGTTATTCCTTCTTAGCCAAATCTTATTTGGAGGACTTACTTTCCTAACGTTTCTCGAACATTCTTTCCTTTATTACCTTAGTATGGGTTGTCCACTCATTCGTACTTGTCACAGCACCTTTTGATGCTAACCCATTAAATTATTTCCGTTTAAGGAGGGCACATCCTCTCTGTTTTAAAATCTCTTGTTCGTCCTTCGTGAGGCTTACATAACCATCTCAAGACTTTAAACTGTAAATCCAGTTTTGGCCATTGATTTCTTTAAGGATTTCCTCCATCCCCTTTATTTTTTTTCCAAATATTTGGCCTTTCCACCTCTCCCTTTTTTACTAGAGATTAAATTTATGACATTCACGAGGGTTATTTTGTTAACTGACTCATCCCTACTATTCTACTTATCTAATTATCTTGAGACAGTTGTCTCTCGAGTCTTCTTGTCCTCAATGCCCATCCCATTGCCCTTTTTACGGTGTAGTCCTTACTACTTCCAAGTCCTCCTTAGGGCATCGTTTATTCCCTTTAACTATCTTGTTGTTACAATTTGCTTCCTTCCACTATGTTGGTTCCAAACTTAACTTCTCTACTTTTTCCAAAGCAAGTCGTACTTATCACCCCAGAACATCCCATGTTTCGTCTAATGCTCGCCTTCTCTTCTCTTGTAGAGGTGGTTCCTTCCTTTCTCCCAGATGGCTGGAAATTTCTTCTAAAGGAAGAATTCTCTTCATCTACCCTTTGTTTTATTTGGGATTGATCGAGGTCCTACCTTCAGTCCTTTTCCTTCCTCATCTAGTTGAGGCACACAATTACACCATCATTGAGGGACAAAAAGTTTTAGGAACTCAAAATTTACTTTCGAAATACTATTACCAACTTGGGGCTTTAGCTTTTCTTAAAGGAGATTGGGTCGGGAAGTACCCTCCACTATGCTAGGATCTTGAAGAGCTTCCTCCTGAGTGTGGTCGAAGTTTTGAGCTGGAGTCATATTTCATGGGGTGGAATACTTTCGGATTCATGTAGTTGTAGAGGCGTTATTCTTGGAAGGTATTGTTCTAAATCCTTGTAATGTGGGGCAATCCTTCACTTCATGCCCCATTTCCCTTATACCTATAGAAGGTTATCTTGATACTTTTCCTTAGTAGTGTTGGGCACTTTCTCCCAATGCTTAAGCAATTTGGGAGACCTTCTCGACGAGAGCTCGAATAGCTCTGATAGGCCGAGGGCCTCAGTTTTGGAACTTGGGGGCTAAATGCCCTATTTTGAAAATCTCGTACAGTGGGCCCAAGGCCAGTTGGCATGAGGAGGAGCTCGTAAATGAACATGATATATGTGCCATAAAACTTAATAAGTGAATTGTTTGTCCATGGTACCAAGATAGGACTGACATGCTCAATCAACTAGCGGCAGTGAGACATAACAGGTTGACGGACCAGTCAAGACAAACAATTGCGGGTTGAGTTAAGAGTCGGGGCCATTAGACCATGACACCACATATTACATGGCAATATGAGAAAATATTATTTGTGCTTCCACTGCGATTATGGGATCATCAAGACACCCATGAGGGGTAGTGATGCGTCCTAAGGGCACTGGACGACCTGGTGGCTATAAAAGCAGTTCGTTGTTCCAGGTGTCTGTTCAAAATCTGGAGTAGCATCAAGTGCATGAGACCGGGGTGGGGACAGGATGAGGTCTCTATCCTCATACTGGCACGAAGAAGTGATTACAGGATTGTGGGTCGGATGTCGCGTATATCCACTCATTCCTAGGGTAGAAGCGGTCATACTTCTATCTGGGTGGCAGGAAAAGTTGCTCCGAAGCCACTAGTAGGTTCAGTAGTGATACTGACTTGAAAATATGTGTAACCTTCATGATGAAGGATGTGTGTTGGGTGATGACACACCGCTAACTAAGAAATGGTGGAAAAACCCAATAATAATTATTGAAAAGAAAGGAGTCTGGCACACTCCAATAATAATTATTTTCTTAAAAGTCAAAAGCTTTTAAAAACCCGTTCACTGAGTAGTCGTACTCACCCCTTCCCTTATATTCTTTTCAGGAAATCCCGGAAAGCCTACCCTTAAAGATCGTCAACTAAGATGCCTATAAGACAGGTATGTAAAGTTTTAAATTTCATGCAATTTTGATTAAGCTATTCCCGGAAAAATGTGCAGGTTAAAGGGCGTCTTACTCTTTACAGTTTACAATAAGGGGAAACCCTTTAATAAACCGGGAGAGTGGCGGATTGATCACGGGGATCCGACCAAACCGGGTCGGGGTGTTACAGGGTATAACGACATTGCCCCTCATAACCGATGAATGAGTTTTCAACTTTCCTTGAGGAAGTTTCATCATACCAACTGGGTAGTTTTTCCACATGTTTTTCACATCACTACTCCAGGTTGTGATGTTTAAAATGCCACATTGTAGTGTGGTTTCATTCTGATATATTTATCATTCCTAACTGGGTATGATATAAAAGTCCCACTCATAACTGGTAAGAGGTTTTTAACTTTAAGTTGTGCTCATCATCCCAACCGGGTATGATGTTAGTAAACCCACTCACCCGTTAGTGTAGTGAATTCCACTAGATCGGTTCTTTGTATTCACGCGAGCTTGTCCTTGGTGGCGTTCCCGGTACTTCATGTTCCTACACGATATGAACATCTCGGTTCATTATCCTTTGGCCTATTAGCCTTCATTCATTCCAAATGAATGAGAAAGTCAAACTTTTATTTATTTGCAATTAGGTCCCTAAAGTTATTTCTCTTTAACTTTAAGTTCCCAATGTCAGTTTTTCCTCAAATTGAGTCCCGAAACTTCTAAACTTTATCATAGGACCTCAATTTATTCTATTTCAAAATAAAGGGTTTAAATTTCCAAATTTCCAGTTTTGTCTACCAAAATTTCCAAAATTACCATTTTGCCCTTCTTTTACAAAAATGGTAAATTTTAACCCAAAGATTCTAAAATTTCTCAATTGGCCCTCTAACATTTTTATCATGCACAATTAACCCTCAATTTTAGGAAATTGCATTCCAGTCCTTCGAATTTTCAAAAATCCCCAATTTTCCCCAATTCCAAATCTTTTACACAGCCAAATTTGATTTCATCAAATTGACCGATCAAACACCTCTAATGTTAAAATTGAAGTTGAAATTGAGTTTCTCTATGTTCATAAGATTCCATAGAACTTTTAATCGCAAGTTTTAACACTGGAACACCTCTAATTGTAGAGAGAGAAAGCTTTGATTACTCATTGGTGAGGGCACGACGGTCCGAGCTTTCGATCTAGACAGATAGCTCTCGTCTTGAGGTTCATCCTATAATCAAGAATCGCATCAATTGATGTTGAATTGAGTTAGAATTTCATCATTGAAATTTTGTTGGTTTTCTCTCTAGCACCGACTAGAAATTGTAGATGTGATGTGAACCCCGCCAATATACTAATGGCATCCTACACCAAATATGGAATAGACCCCAAGACTTTCATGACGCAAGTAAAAAGAATGGAATATACCTTGTTTGGTTGAGAAAATAAGGTATGGATAGAAGTAGACGCCACACCAAACACCTCTAAGAAGAGCTCCTAGAAAACCCTGGTGATAAGTCTGATTGCTTGAACGCCACAAGTAAAAACCTGATAAGTTCAAAAGTTCTCTCAAAAGAGAAAGAATACATAAGCCTCACAATAAAAATTAAAATCAAAGATCTGTCTACAATGGTCTAAAGTTAGCCTTTTATAGGCACTTGGGAATATTAGCAATTATCTAAATGAGGAAATAAAATATTGGGGTTGACATGCCAACCATATAAAAAATATTGCTAATATATTTCTTGATCATATCTAGAAAATATATTGTTTCCTAATTTAATCTTATAGAAGATTTATGATAAATCTCCCACTTAAAATTCAAATTTGAATTTCAAATTTGAATTATCTTCTTGAGATCTTCTTTTGGGCTTAAGATCTTATTGGGCTCTCTTTTGGGCTTGAGATCTTATTGGGCTCTTCCTTTTGGGCTGGAGATCTTATTGGACTCATCCTTTGGGCTTCCACTTGGGTTTCTTCAATTGCTCAAATTAGTCCTTTATCAAATCTTTTGGCCCTTAACTTGTGAATCACAGAGTGCCCAATTTGATTCATATCAAGATGGGAGCCGAATTGGCTTACCTTTCAGTCCTAATTTGCCCGTGGGAGGGCTTGGTTTGACCTGTGGAGGGCTCGAATGCCAATTTCAGTTCAGCTGAAACAGGGCAGCTTCGGTCCACCAGAGCTGCTTTACTGTTTCATCACGTCAGCACTTCTCCGGTGACCCTCGGAGAAAAGGGAGACTACAGGCGTGTAGCTGACTTAACTTGACCTCACCTTGTTTGGCTTAGAAAAGACCCCATATTGGAGCTCTGGTTCGAGCTTCGCTAGAAAATGGAGCTGTTCAGAGAGAATGGAGTTTTCACGTGTGGAGAGGATGAATGGAGAGGGGCTCTTTGTATAAGGAGCTCGGGGATGCATTGGCCGTCTGTTTGGCACCGTTATGACAGGCATTGAAGACCTTTAATGTACCGAGCGGAAGCGTTTCTTCTTCGCCGACGTTGCTTTGATTTTTCGGTGAGTGAACAATGTTGTCATCCTGAGGAAGAAGATGACACTGTTCCGAACCGGATTCGAAGCTTAAACCGGCTGGTTCACCGCTCATTTGACCGAGTTTTTCAAATCTAAAAATTTCTAAATTCATTTTCTATCCAATGGTGGCCTCAAATCTGGTTCACCTTAACCAATTTGGTTTTCATCCCCAATTCCTTAACATGTCCATTTCCATGTCTTTTACGACTCCTTGGATCACTTAGGGTCCATAAAATTCCTGGTTTACCATCTCTTAATCGATTCTGGTTCATAAACAAGATCGGTTCTTAAACTGGTTTAATCCGGTTTAGGTCTGGTTCACCCGAACCGATCTGATTTTTCTCTCCCACATTGTTCTAAGGTTCCTTCCCAAGGATTATAAACCTCTTTGAATATTAAGGGATCCACAAGTGTCTTGGTTTACCCATTCTCTATCGGTTCCAGTTCATTGAATCAACTCGGTTAATAAACCGGTTCTATTGAACTGCTTCGGTCTTTCTTCCTCATTCTATCCTAGGGTTCTTTTGCCCAAGTTTATGAACCTTTTTGTATCCCATGGGAGTTAAAAATTTTTGAATTTGCTTGTCCCCTAATAATCGGGCTTGTAGACCAATTCGGTTTAAAGATCACATTGACCGGTTCTTTCCCGATTTTTCTTATTACAAATGGACGGGGTTTACAACTCTCCCCTCCTTTTTGGAGTTTTGTCCTCAAAACTGTTACATGTTAAATAACTGAGGATAACTATCCCTCACCATAGACTCGGTTTCCCATGTCTCTTTATGCACGGGTCCATTCTACCACAACACCTAGACCATAAGAATTTTCTTATTCCTCAAATTCTTGTCTCTCCGGTCGATGATTCGTACCGGCTTTGTCTGATAAGTCAGGTTCTCTTCCAGTTCCATTAGAGGTCGGTCCAGTACATGAATAGGATCAGGCTGATATTTTCGAAGTACTGAAATGTGGAATACATGATGTATTCTCTATAAATTAGGAGGTAGTTCTAATTTATAAGTGACTGGTCCTGTCCCTTGAATAATAGGATATGGACCAATATATCTAGGTTTCAACTTTCCTCTTTGCTGAAACCTAAGTATTCCTCTCTAAGGAGATACTTTGAGGAATACCTGATCGCCCACTTTGAACTCCAGATCTTTCCTTCGATTGTCTACATAACTCTTCTGCCTATCCTGTGTAGTCTTAAGACAACTCCTTATTAATTTTATCTTCTCTTTGGCATCCTTTATTATCTCGATTTTCTCTAACCTCCTCCTCACCCCCACTTCTTCCCAAAATAAAGGGGTACGACGGGGTTGTCCATAAAGGGCTTTATAGGGAGCCATTTTGATATTGGCCTGATAACTATTATTATACACAAATTCCATCAGGCATAAGGATTCCTCCTAGCTTTTATTCATGGTGAGTACACACGCCCTTAGCATGTCTTCCAAAGATTGGATGGTTCACACTAACCATCTGTTTGAGGGTGAAATGCCGTACTCATGTGGAGTTTGGTTCCCATGGCATTTTGTAGACTTGTCCAAAACATGGAAGTAAATCTTGGATCTCTATCTGATACTATACTCACTAGGACACCGTAGAGTCTTATTATTTCCTTCATGTATAGGATGGCCAGATGTTCTACTGTGTCCGTCACTCTTATGGGAAGGAAATGAGCTAATTTGGTCAATCTACCGACAATTACCCAAATTGCATCTCGACCTTTTCTGGTCGCTGGCAGGCCTGTGATGAAATCCATGGTGATGTGCTCCCATTTCCACTCCGTAATTGGTAAGGGTTATAGTAATCCTGACGGTTTCTGATGCTCTATTTTTTTCTGTTGGCAGAACAAGCATCGGGCTACATATTCCGCAATGTCCCTCTTCGTACCCTTCCACCAGCATCCTTGTTTGAGGGTGTGGTACATCTTAGTATGCTCATCCACCCATTCTTTAGGCTCCATTAAGTGAGCATACACCACAACTTGTCCTAACGTCAGTGATCATTTTCCCAAATTGATTTCTTAATCGAGGGCTTACTTCACCAAGATTCCTCCTATATTCTTTCTTTTACTCTCTTATTATTGTAGTCCACCCACTCTTATTTGTTACGGCATTCTTTGATGCTGCCATGCTATTTATCCATTCCTTTGGTTTAATTTACTTCTTAGGACCTCATGAGTACTTTTCCTTGGTATTCAATCTTTCCATCTCAACCAACATTTCATTTGTGAGCTTATCATTCTTTCTATTTCGGTTGGGTCCATTCCCTCTTAATTGGGATACGCATGTCTTTCCAGGGCTCCCTTCCTTGGTAGGATTCGTTCCGTTCCTCCTAACATTCTCATTTTCTCTAGGGGATTTCTAACATTAAATGACATCCCTTGATGTCGTCTTCTCCTATTTACCTTTACTCCTCAATTCTTGTAGGCACATCCTTTATACTCTATATGCATCCTCATTCGTACCTAGTATCTATCTTTTTCTTTAGGGAGTGTACAAATCTTCCTTGTTTCGAGATTTCTTGACCATATTATGAGAGTCTTGTCTATCCCTTTCTTGGCTTGAGTTTAGTCATTAATTGGCCTTTGGTCTTTTTAAGGGTTTTCTTTCATCCTTTTTCCCAAGTATTTGGACTTTTCGCCTCTCTCTTCTCAATTGTTGTAACAGGATATAGAATTTGTCTTTACTTATGTCGTCTTAGTTTGATACTCGCAATATTAAGCATCTGCTACCACATTAGCTTTTCTAGGTGTTATTTTATTGCAAGATCATAATCATTCACCATTTTTAGTCGTCTCCCCTGATGGGGTTTAATTCTTTTTTAGTTAGGAAGTACTTATAGCTCTTGTGATCTTTATATATCCTATACTCAATCCCGTGAAGGTAGGGGTACCATATCTTTAGGGCCAACATTATCACGACTAATTCTAAGTCATGAGTCGGGTAATTTCTTTCTCTGATGAGCTTTCCATTCTTCTTCCCTTTGTATTTCCTTCTAATTCTACCATTGAGCTCTTTAAATTTTGACCTTATTCTTGCTCTTTGGATCTAGTAGTACCTTTATTTGACCTTGCTTTATTCCCACTCGCTTCCATATTCGCCTACTCCTTTGAGATGTTTCTCTTATCCTTATTGTTTTCAAAGCTTTTGTACATTTATATCCCCAGTGTTTCCCTCTTTGTGTTGGTTGGGGTATATTCTCCCACTATTCCCCATCTCCGGTTAGACATCGCTTACTCCTCCAAATCGTTTGGTCCAATTAAGTTATTTCCTTACATAATATTCCTTTGACGTTCCTAATTTGAGTTTTCCAGGCCTTCTTGTAGTGGATCATGCTCAACCTCCTAACACTCTTACCTAACCACTCATACTCTCTGATGTTTGATCGCCTTATTCTTTGGAAAATTCTCTCCTATCTTGTAGGCATGGTATGCCTCCTCTACTCTTGTTTTTCTTTGACTCACACTTTACCTTCCATCCATTTCTTATCTTCTTAAATTTCTAAGGAATTTGTTAGACTTGGGGCTTCCCGTCGTTGCACTTTCCTTAATATCTTTTCCCTATCGATCAGCTTCTATTCTTATGGTCATACTTCTTATTGGGTCTCTCGAAAGTTATGTGTCCATAAATGGTTGCTCCTCCAAATCCATTTTCCTTTCTTTAGGATCTCCACCAGATGAATTTCTCCTTTTCTAAGTCCTAAAGTTTGAGTTTAACTATCCATAAGCCATTCTTCCTTAGGAGGATTTTCTCCTCTTAAACTTTTATCTACTTAGATTTTTCTCAAGGAACTCAGGAGTTTTAATAAACTTCTAATTCATTCGGGAAATATTCTCTTGCCAAAAATTTGGCTTATTACATGACTTCTCTACCCCTAACCCCTTGGGGTCATAGGACTAGAGTTAACCCTAAAATGATTATGAGACTCTTGGTCGGAAGGTTTTGAGTAATTGATTGGGGTCCATTCGTGCTCTTCAATAGGACAAATTTCACGTGTGGTCTCCAACCCATACCGCCTTAGTACTTCCACCTCGCACTCATATGTCCATTCCATCCATCGAGACGGATTGAAGTCAGGTTGAGTGGGTGGAGGTACTTGGTGGACCTTCATGAAGGTGGCATAAGCATCCCAATAATTATCCCAGGCCTCCTTCTTGGTGGGGTTCCTCTTCTGTGGTTGTGGTATTGGAGGAGGGGTTGGACTTCTAGGAGGTGGTGATGGTTCCTCTTGTCTGAGAGGAGGGTATATGATGCCCTCTAGTTCTAGTAAGGCTCCAACTAGCTTCCAGTAGTTCTCCACCATGTCTTTGGGTACTCATTTTTTGCCCCTAAGAAACCTCTGAACGACTTCCTCCCTTGGGTTGGATGTCTTTTTCACGCTTAGAGGGGAAGGACTAGATTTTCTTGCGAATTTCCTAGGGATTCTCATTCCTACAAGATAGTTTAGAATTGGATTAATATCAAGGCATATTATTGATAATGTTTCAAGTGAACTAGGCCATGATACCACTCTAGTTGTCATGCCCCAACTCGGTTTGGTTGGATTCCCGTGAACAACCCGCCGCTCTTTCTTGGTTCAAGAGGAGTTTCTCCCTTCTTTTAGTCGAGAGAAGCCAGGAGAAATTTCAACCTTCTTCCCTGGAAGACATATATCAAATAAAATGCAAGCTTAAAGAAAAATTAAGCATACCTGATAAAGGGTAAGGCTCGGTGTTACTTCTAGTTATTTATATGGAGTGTGCTAGACTCCTATCTTTTCAAAAATCCCTTCATTTAAAAATTTGGGTTTTTCCATCATTTCTTATTTACCACGTTGTGTCATCACCCAACACACATCCTTTATCATGAAGCTTACACACATTCACAGGTCAGCATGACTACTGAACCCACTAGTGGCTTCAGAGCGACTTTACCGGCCACTCGGATAGAAGCACGACCACTTCTACCCTAAGATCGAGTGGATGTACGTGACACCCGACCCTCAATCCCAAAATCGATTCTTCATGTCCTAATGAGGACAGAGACCTCATCCTGTCCCCACCCTGGTCTCATGCGCTTGGTGATACTCAAATTTCGCACAAACACCTGGAATGACGATCTGCCCTTATACTCACTAGGTCATCCATGGCCCTTAGGATACATCACTATCCCTCATGGGTGTCTTGATGATCCCGTACTCATAGTGCATGCACAAACAAAGTTTTCTCAAATTTCCATGTAATATGTGGTGCCATCTACCCCAACCGTCCCGACCTTCAACTCAACCTGTAGCCGTTAGTCTTGACTGGTTCGGAGACCGGTCATGTCGCACTACTATTAGTTGATCGAGTATGTCGGACCTACCTTGGTACCGTGGCAAAAAAATTCACTTATTAAGATTTAGTGGCACATATATATATCATGTTCTTTTACGAGCTCATGCTCATGTCCATTGACATATGGCCCACTGTTCGAGTTTTTCAAAAATAGGGCATATTAGCCCTCAAATTTCCCCAAATTTCCCCCTAATTTCAACTCTTCAACACTGCTGAATTTGATTTCATCAAATTGACCGATCAAACACCTCTAATTATTAAAATTGGAGTTGAAATTGAGTTTCTACATGTTTATACAATTCTAAGGAACTTTGAATTGTAGATTTTAACGCCGGAACAAGCTCAAACGGAGCTTCGCCGGAAAACAAACTATAGAGAGAGAACGTTTCGATTTCTCACCGGTGAGGGCACGACAGTTGGAGCTTTCTATCTGGGCAGGTAGCTCTCCTCCAAAGGTTATTCCTAGGATCAAGAATGACTTCAATTGATGTCGAATTGGATTAGAATTTCTTCATTGAAATTCGGCCGACTCTCTCTCTAACAACAATCTAAAATTGTAAAGGGGAGCGGAATTGGCTTACCTTTCGGTCCTAATTCGGCCATGGAAGGGCTGAGGAGGTGTCAGGAGAGCTTGGTTTGGCCTGAGGAGGGCTCGAATTGGCCGATTTCAACTCGGCCAAAATAGGGCAGCATCGATCCGCTGGAGTTGCTTCACTATTTGATCACGTTGGCACTTCTCCAGCGACTCTCGGGACAAACAGATGCCACCACCGTGTAGCTATCTTCTCCCCGATTCTAATGAACCTAACCTCACCTTCTTTGGCTCAGAATTGATTCTATATCAGAGCTTTGGTTCGAGCTTCCTTGAAAAACTAAGCAACTGGGAGAGAGTGAGCTTTTCAGGTGTGTAGAGTACAAATGGAGAGGGGCTCTTTATATAGGGACTTGTTGGTCGTCCGTTTGGCACCATTATGACAGAAATTGAAGACTTGAAACATACCAAACAGAAGCGTTTCTTCTTCGCTAATGTTTCTTCAATTTCCTGGCGAGTGAATAGTGCAGTCATCCTGAGGAAGAAGATGACACTGTTTCGAATCGGATCGGACCAGCTTCAAAGCTTTAATCGGCCGGTTCACCCCTCATTCGATCGAGTTTTTCAAATTTAAAAATTTCTAAATTCATCTAAATTCATTTTCTGTCCAATGGTGGCCTCAAATCTCAAATTTGAATTATTTAAGCAACCTAGAAAAATGAATTTAGGAACCGGTTCAATAGTGGTTCAAATCAGTCCGAACCGGTTCGGATCCGGTTCACCTGAACCGGTTTGGTTTTCATCCCCAATTCCTTCACAAGTCCATTTCCATGTCTTTTGTGACTCCTTGGGTCACTTTGGGTCCATAAAATTCCCAGTTTGCCATCTCTTAATCGATTCCAGTTCATAAATAGGCTCGGTTCTTAGACTGGTTTAATCCGGTCTAGGTCTGGTTCACCCGAAACAATTTGGTTTTTCTCTCCCGCATTGTTCTAAGGTTCCTTCCCAAGGAATATAAACCCCTTTGAATCTTAAGGGATCCATAAGTTTCTTGGTTTAGCCATTCTCTATCGGTTCCGGTTCAATGAATTAACTCGATTCATAAACCAGTTCTATTGAACTGCTTCAGTCTTTCTTCCTCATTCTTTCCTAGGGTTATTTTGCCCAAGTTTATGAACCTTTTTTTGTCCCATGGGAGTTAGAAATTTTGGAATTTGCTCATCCTCTAATAGTCGGGCTTGTAGACTAATTCGGTTTAAAGATCACATTGACCGGTTCTTTCCTGATTTTTCTCATTACTAAAGGACGAGGTTTACAAATAGTCCCGAGTAAAATATGACTCAAGTAAGAAAGAATTAGTTAGTAAGCATGATAAGGTCAAACATAATTTTGACCAAAGTTGTAATCAATGACCAAAGGGTTAAAATTAGGACGAAAGGGTTAATAACATTGAAACCCGTGAAAACAAGTACGTAATGCTCGAAAGAACACCGAGCTAAGGGTTTCAATAATGAAGAGAATAACTAGACAAAGGAACGATTGGGCATCTTGGAACTCTCAATCTTGAAATCTTGAGTAAGAACCTCAAAGGGAAGAATCTTGCCCTAAGTAGAGGGAGATGTGAACCTAGGGATATACCTTTGGACTCGCGGGCAAGACATACTGGTTATGATAAACTCCATGGAATGAGTAAAAAATGTAAAGGAAAAGAAATTCTTTAAGTGCGTGATTTAAAGTAGGCTAAGCAAAAGAATGACAAAAGTATTAACATGTCCAAGTTGACATTAAGGAAAGTTTATCCTAGAGTAAAAAAAATGCTGATTAATTTTTGGGGACAAAACTCCTAAAAGGAGGGGAGAGTTGTAAACCTCGTTCCTTTAGGATAAGAAAACCGGGGAAAAAACCGGTCAACCTAAGTAAGAAAATCGAACCAATTCACAAACCCAAACCATTATAGAAAGGGTAAACTATTAAATTTATAAATCTCAAGTGACCTAAAGAGTTATAAAAGTCATGAGAAAGGACTTTAGGATAAATTGGAAATGAAAACCAATCTAGTTCAGGTGAACCGGACCTGAACCAAATTGAACCGGTTTGAACCACTATTGAACTACTTTCTAAATTAAGGCACCCATTTGATAGAGAATGAATTTAGATAAATTTAAAAATTTTTAATTTTGAAAAATCGGTCAAATCATGCATGAACCTGTTGGTTTAAGCATTGAACCCGGTTCAGAATAGTGTCGTCTTCTTCCTTTAGATGATAACATTATTCACTTGCCGGAAAATTGAGCAGCGCCGGTGACCGCCATAAAGGCCTCAATCGAATGGCCAAGAAGTCCTTGAGCTTCCTATATAAAGAGCACCTCCTCATTCATCCTCCTCACACCTGAAAACTCCACTCTTTCCATGGACCAAAGCTGCCCTGTTTCGGCCAAGCTGAAAATGGCCAATTCGAGCCCTTCTCATGCCAAATCAAGCTCTTCCACACCTCCACATCCCTCATAACACCGAATTAGAGCGAAAAGGTATGCAAATTTGGCTACACTTGGTAAATTCTGATCACTGTTAAAAAGAGAATTGACAAAAATTCACTGAACAAATTCTCCATCAATTCAACATCAATTGATGCGATTCTTGATCCTAGGAGGAACCTTAGGATTTGAATCATTTCATTTCATTTAGGCCTTTGAATCATTTCTTGATCCTAACGCTTATCTGTACAAGCATTTAGGCCTTTGAATCATTTCATTTGATGAAGATTCGAGCTCAAACGGAGCCTTATCGAAAAAAAGTTCTTAGAGAGAGAAAGCTTGGTTTTCTTACCAGTGAGGGGGCAATGATCTAAGCTCAAGGTAGGGGCAGCTAGTGCCCTTCTCAGGGATCCTCTTAGAATCAAATTGTGGTTCAATTGGGTGCATGAGTATAGAGAAGTTGATTAGAGAAGCTATAGTGTTTCAATTTTTGCAACTTCACTGTTTTGGCGAAATGGGTTGAAATTGGCTTAACTAGAATGTTACGGGAGGTTGAGGAGAGCTATGGGAGGTTTGGCCTGGTCTTAGGAGGGCAGAGGTGGCCAGAGTTTAGCTCAAAACTTTCTACAGTTTCGGGACCGCGAGAGTGACGACACTCTACAAGCTTCTCGGTGCTTCTTCGATGATCCTCAAACTGAAAGGAGGTGGCAACGAGGTAGGGGACTTCTTCTTCACTCTAAAGAACTAGAATTAGCCTTCGAAGGTTGCAGAAAAGTCCCTCATCGGAGCTTTGGTTTTTGTCTTGTCGAAAAATGGAGCACCTCTTCTTCTTCACTTGTTTGTGGGGGTGAGGAAGATGAGTGGAGGGGTGCTCTTTATATAGGAAGCTCAACAACTGACAGGGCTATTGGCTGACATAGGACTCAACCCTAGCCTCGCTCGCCAATGGTCATATTGGAGAGCATTTCGGTTCACTAGAGACCAAACTTCTACTCCTTCTTTGGTTGGCTCAAGCTATCCGAGTGGCTCTACCACATGCCGACCTCTGATTGGTTGACTGTTTCTCTGACATCCTAGTCGGATGCTGATGTGGCACATTTGCCACAGATTCGCTTCCCATTGGTCGGTCAGGCTGATGTGGCTTCTCCGACATTGACCATTAAGTAGGGACACTTGTTGCTCTCCCATTTGTCAATCATTAGTGAGGTGGATTTTCTTTATTTGATAGTTGACCTATGACACGTGTCGCACTCTAATTGGTTAGCACTTTTAGGCTCAATCTAAGCCTTGACGGGGCGCGGTTCGCCACGCATCGCCCATTGATTGGTCATGCTTGCTGACTGGGTGTTGACCTAGCAGTAGTCTGTTGATCAGCTGGACCATTGACCAATCTAGTCAGACTAGGTTCGATGACCCAAATTTGAAAATCGGTCAGTTCATGCCTGATTTGACTGATTTTCTGAAATTTAAAAATTTTAAATTCATGTAAATTCATTTTCTATCAAATGGTGGCTTTAATTTTCCAAAGTGATGTTTTAAAACCACTTAAAAAAATGAATCTTTGAACTAGTTCCTTATAGTTCATCCTGGTTCGATACGGTTCAAGTTTGGTTCACCCTGAATCGGTAAGGTTCTCCCACCTAATTTCATCCATGGTCCCTTTCCATGATTTTTGGGTATTTATTGGCCACTTGGGATTTTCAAATTTCTTGTTTTGACTTTTATTTTCAATTTCCAGTTCGTTTTAACCTTGGTTTTTCCTCAAAATTTTCTGGTTCCTAAATCCGACTTTCTTATTATGTTAGAACGGAGTTTAGAACTTCTCCCCTCATTTAAGGAGTTTCATCCTCAAAACTTTTTACATACCAAATGGATAAGGGTGCTTTTCTCTCATGACAAACCTGGTCTCCCAGGTTTCTTCCTTGACTTGACTGCTTCGCCAAATAACCTTCACCATGGGTATCTTCTTATGTCTTAGGTTTCTTTCCCGTTTATGGAGAATTTGTATCAGCTCAACCTCATAGGACAAATTCCTTTCCAATTCAGGTGGCGGCTGATCCAGTATATAACTAGGGTTAGGCTCATACTTACTCAGTACTAATATGTGGAATTTGTCGTATCCTTTGTAGGTTTAGGGGTAACTCGAGCTTGTACGCCACTAGTCCTACCCTTTGAATTATAGTATAAGAATTGATATATCTTGGCTTCAACTTCCCTCATTGTTGAGACCTGAGTATTCCCCTCTAGGGTGATTGTCATGCCCCAACCCGGTTTGGTTGGAATCCCCGTGATCATCCCACCACCCTTCCCTGTACTAACTTAGTATTTCTACCAAAGAGATAGAGGAAGGTAAAGGCATAGAAGTACATAAGTTTTCCATGACAAAATTTACAAAACATTTAAATAATGGTTTACTTGTTCGTGGTACCTTTGACTTGCTCGCCTAGCTTCTGCTTTTCTTGATAAGAGGTTTTTCCTAAAAATGAAAAGGGTTTAGGGGAGGGGGTGAGTTCTACAACTTAGTGAGTGGGTGTTAGGATGACCTTTTGTAAGGACAAAAGAGGTTTTTAAAAAACTTTTATTTTTATTTACGAATTTAGTGGAATTAACTCTTCATTGGAACAATGTTTTAATCGCTACCCTTGTTCGGGATAGTTTAGCACACAATCACATTCGCCCTTTATCAAAAAGGGATCACACGTTCGTAGAACAGTCCCCGACTGCTACACTTGTGGACCAAAGCGTCTTTACCGTCCACCCTGGTAGAAGTCCCAGACCTCTACCCTGAGTTTGAGTGGACATCAATTGTCCAACCCTCAAACCCTAGCCATACTTTGTGTCCGCTTTGTGGGACAAGACCTTCTTCCTCCTGCTGCCTCGATCTTAGTGCACAGGAAGCTCCTAGAGCTTCTCGACTCATTGGACAACAGACTACCCTTATACACCCTGGGTCATCTAGTAGCCCTTGGAACCAATACTACCTCATGTCGGGCACCTCGATAGTTCCACATTTCAAAGCATGCACAAACATAAGTCTTTTAACTTAAACCTTTTCATCTTTGGTGCCACCATCCCAACGAATTTGCTACCAGACTATAGCTTGGTAATTAGCAGCAAAACGAGTTCATCCACTCAGCTTCGGCTCGTTAACTACTAGGCAATCGAGTTTTTACGATATGGCTTTGGCTGGGTGGTTGTATCACAATCAACCAGTTATGAGAATATTTCTTAAATCGTAAGCCTACTTATCTAAAGGCATCAACCCATTTCTATCAGCCTTAGGCCCACTTCATGAGTTTTTCCAAAATTGGGGCTTATGCCATATTATTTTAAAAAATCAAGGCTCGAGGCCTATTTGAGTATTCTAGCTCTCATCAGGAATGTCTCCCAAAACGTTTAAACAGTTTCATGTAGTGAGGGGAGACCATTCCTGGAAAATGGTTTTCCAAAGTTCAAAATGGTTCTCATTACCCCAACTGGGTATGACGTTGAAAATCCCACTCACCTAGTTCGAGTATTTGGACGTAGTAGTGATGTGGCTGTCCTGGTGAGATCAAAATTCGTGGTGTGATCCTTTGCACAAGTATTTGGACGACCAACTCCTACCTAGTTCGAGTATCCACATGAGGAGAATTGATATAAGGGACCTCATACTTTCATGTATTATCACATAGGTCCTCACATTATGTATTAATTACATTTAGGTCCCTTAATGTTTATAACTTTACATTTAGGTCCCTAATCTTCATTTAATCTCAATTAAGTTCCTAGGACTTCCAATTATCCCTCATGGGTCCTTAGTTTTTCCAAAATCACCAATTGGCCCTCAATTTTTCCAAAATTGCTAATTTGTCCTTAAATTTCCAAAACTTGCCAATTCGTCCTTAAATTTCTAAAAATTGCCAATTAGCCCTCCATTTCATCCAAATTCCCAATTGGGCCTCAATTGGGAGTTAATTTCATAAAAATGCCCCAATTTTCCTTAAATTACAATTTGACCCTCAATTTTCCCCAAATCCCCAAATTGCCCAATTTTTCCAAAATTACAATTTGATCCTTAAACCATCATTTCATTCGATTAATCACTAAAACTTGGTTAATTGTCCCCATTCATGATCTTAATCATCTTCCCTATGTCTCTCTCATCATTTCAAGCTTTAAAACATTTCATTTGGCTAAAAAATAAGCTCAAACGTAGTTTTGTCGGAAAACATGGTCTAAAGAGAGAAAACTTCAATATCTTACCGACGAGGATTTGGCGACCGAAGCTCTTGCTTTCTTTGGATTCCTCTCCTCTTAGGGATACTTTCTAGATCAAACCACACCTCAATTGGTGGCCTGAGTAGTGTGAATTTCTCATTTTAAGTTTTAGCATAAACGCACTGTGAATAGTATTTTCTAGCGAAGGGCTGCAGAGGGGACTCACCATCTTAGCATAAGGAAGGTCGAGGCACCACTAGGTGTGATCTAGGAAGCTTGGTTTGGCTAGAATTGGTCTTGGGGTGGCTCAAATTGAGCTCACGCAGCTCGGGTTGCCGATCCTCGTGGTGCAACGGTACTGTACGAGCTCCCCATCTCTTCTCTAGTGGTCCTCGGGCTGAAGGGAAGGTGTAGCTGGATAGAGAATATCCTTCCGATTCTAGGGACACTAATTGCAGCTTCAAAGGTCGAGGAAAGCCTCGTTGTCAGAGTTCTTGGTTGCTCATCGTGGGAAAATTGAGCACTTCAGCTTCTTTGCTAATTTGTGGGATGGGGAAGATGAGTGGAGGGGTACTCTTTATATAGGGAACTCGAAAACTGACTGAGCTACCAGCCAGCATAGAACTCGACCCTAGACTCGGCTGTTGGTAGTCATACCAGAGCTTTTCCCATATCACTAGAGGACTAGCCTTCCCCTTCTCTATAAACGCAGTCCTTTCAAGAATAACAAAAATCAGGAAAGAACCGAATGATACTAAAGAGAAAATCGAACCATTCAACGAACCAAAAATGTAAAGCAGCATAAAATGGGAAATTGGAAAATCCCATGTGCCCAAAAGAGTCATGAAAATCATGGGGAAGAACCATGAATTCAATTGAAGGGGTAAACTAGACCGATTCATGGTGAACCGGATTAAACCAGATTGAGCCATAATGAACCAGATTAGGCAATTCATTTTTCTAGGTGGCTTAGAGATCTCAAATGGAGGAATTTAGAAATTTTTATTTTTGAGAAAACTATTCGAATCGGGCATGAACCATCCGATTTTTTTCCATCGAACCCAATGGAACCGGATCGGTCTGGTCCGGAACAGTGTCATCTTCTCCCTTGGGATGACAACACTATTCATCAATTCAGAAACTTTCCTTTCCTAGCGTAGGAATATTCCCTCCGATTTGGGCATTTTTAGATGAGGATAAGCTCAACTAGTATGGAAACTGGTCAGGCATAAGGTACACGAGCTCCCTATATAAAGAGCTCCCCACCATTAATCCTCCACACACCTTAAACCGTCCTCCTCTCCAAAGTGCTCCATTTTCCGGTAAAGCTCAAACCAGAGCTCTGACTTGGGCACTTTACTCAGCCTCAAAAGGTAAAGTTGGGTCCTATAGACTCCGGGGAAGTGAGCTACGTAACAGTAACCTCCCTTCGACCCAAGGATCACCGAAAAAGCACATGTGGGATCGAGTAGTGAAGCAACTATGTCAACTTGAAGCTACCCTATTTTGGCTGATAAGAATTCTACCAAATTCAGACATCCTAGGCCAAACCAAGCCTCCCCATAGTCCCCACGACCATCACACGACATCCATAGGGGCGAAAGTTAAGCCAATTCAACCCTTCTCCATCGTTGCAAATTGGTGCTAAAGAGAGAAAGTACTGAACTTCACTAACTAAATTCACCTTGATCCTGACATCAATTGTAGTGATTCTTGATCCTAGAAGAACCCTAAGGTTGAGAGCTATGTTCCCAGATCAAGAGCTCAGACTGCTGCACCTCCGACGGTAAGCTTTCGAAGTTTTCTCTCTCTACGTACAGTTTTCTGGTTGAGCACCATTTGAGCTTGTTTCAAACCCAAATTATGCAGTGCAAAGCTCCAATTGATCATATGGTAGTGTAGAAACCGATCCATGCCATCAATTGGTGCAATTAACCCACTTATAATGGCCAATTTGAAGAAATCAAATTCGATCAGTAGAGAAGGGTAGAAATTTGGGGATTTCGGAAAATTGAGGGTCCTCCATGCAATTTCTCAAAATTGAAGCTCAATTGGTAATGAGAAATATGTTGGAGGACCAATTGGTTCGAAATATTTGGGGCCAAATGGCTATTTTTGGAAAATAGGTGCAAAATGATAATTTTAGTAAACTTTGGGGACCAAATTAGGAATTTGGAAAACTTGAGTCGCATTCACAATTTTGAGTAAATTAAGGAACCACAGAGGATATTGGAAACCCTTAGGACTTGATTTGGGAAAATTTTAACACTAGGGACCTAAAGTCAAGTAGTGTGAACTTTAGGGACCTAAGTGCAATAAACCCAAAATTTCAGCCTAGTAGCCAATACTGAAAAGCTAGAAAGCTTTTACACCAAACACTAACGTATAAGAGTGGTTAAACCATCTAGGGACTCTTGAGACCGGAACGCGAACAAGGGAGCCAGACTCAGACTTGGAGAACCAATTGGGGATGAACGCGTCACAGTCACCTGGGAGTGGGACCTTTATATGTCATACCCAATTGGAGTGATTAGCAATTTTGTTAAAGGAAAACCTATTTACCGGTTGTAAGTAGGATGATTTAAACATCATACCCAGTTGGTATGATGAGCTTCTTTACTAAAAGGAAAAACCTGCATACTAGTTGTAAACGCACCTATCATCACACCCGGTTGGTGTAAAGAGTTAAAAAGGAAGATTTTGTCAAAAGTTTTCTCCCCTAACTGTGTCCCATTGCTTAAACTATTTTGGAGACCTTCTTGACGAGAGCTATAATAGCTCTAACAGGCTAGGTGCCTCAATTTTGAACTCATAGTGGTCAAGGTCTAATTTTTGGAAAACAAATGTAGTAGGCCCATGGCCAGTGGGCACGAGCTGAAGCCCGTAAACAAACATGAATAGGAAGAGTCGAGAAAACTCTTATTTAAAATGAAAATTAATTGTGTAATTCACCATGGTATCAAGTTAGGACTGACAATGCTTGATGGGCTGGCAGTAGTGCGTCAGGGCCAGGTCGATGGACCAGCCAAACAAACAGCAGTAGGCTGGGTTGAGTGTCAGGGCCGTTGGACAGTCGACCCCAAAGAGAATGGCTAAATTAAGAAAATTATTGTTTGTGCATGTACTTATAAGATTTGGGACCATCAAGATGCCCTAGGGGGTAGTGATGGGTTCCAAGGGTACAAACATTCGTAGGGCAGTTCCAAACTACACCCACATAATAAGTGAAATTGGTAAAACGCCTTGAGATTTGAGAAAAACTTTGAAAATGATAATAAACTTTAAAATAGATTTGATGAACTAAATATTTTAAAAATTCAATCCCAACACCCGCTCATTGAGTTGTAGAAACTCACCCCCTCCCTTTAACCCCTTTCTAAAAAAGGAGACCAACCTTAGAGATCTCTCACAGTTGAACCCTAAGTCAAGTAAGTAACTTTTTAACATATTAAGTTTTGTATAATGTTATTCCAGAAAAATCAGAGAAAAATGACACCTAATATCTTGCGGTTTAGAAGGAAGTGAAATCCTTCATAGACCAAAGGGAGTAGCAGGTTGTTCACGGGGATCCAACCAAACTAGGTCGGTGTGTGACATTCTCTCTCTCCTTTCTATTAGGTGACTGAGGAGGAAGACGATGATGTGTCAAACATGCCATGTGGTGCATTATGATTGGCCAGTTTTGCTGACATGACATTCCCACTCAGCCACCGCGTCAACCATTGACCGGTGGATCAAACATGTGGTAGCCTCCCATTGGCTACTCGTGTCTATGCGGTTGCTGACCGAGCATCCGTTGACCATTGATTAGACATGCGGCAGCCTCCCATTGGCTGCTTGTGTTTGTGTGGTTGCTGACCGAGCATCTGCTGACTGTTGATTGGTCTGGTCCGACCGGGTTCAGTGACTCAAATTCAAAAATTGGCTAGTTCAACCCGATTTGATAGATTTTCTGAAAATTAAAATTTTCTAAATTCATGTAAATTCATTTTCTATCCAATGGTGGCTTTAATTTTCCAATTTGACTTTTTAAGCCACCTAGAAAAATGAATCATAGAACTAATTCACCATGGTTCAATATGGTTCAAGTCTGGTTCACCCCGAACTAGTCCGGTTTTCCCATCCAATTCACTTCATGGTTCTTCCCCATGATTTTTATGATTTCTTGGTCACTTGGGATTTTCCAATTTCCCATTTTAACCCTTCTTTACCATTTTTGGTTCACTTAACAGCTCAGTTTTCTCATGAAAATCGCTTGTTCTTTTTTCGGTTTCCTTGGTCTAAGAATATAGGTTTCATAGTGATACCTTCAGGAATACTTGATCTTCCACCTCGAATTCCAAGTCCCTTCTTCTTTGGTCGGCATAACTCTTCTGCCTGTCTTGGGCCACCTTAAGCCGACTTCGTATTGTTTTGATATTTTTGACCGCATCTTCTATGAGCTCGATCTTTTTGAGCCTCCTTTCCCCTACCTCCTCCCAGAATAAGGGTGTTCGACATGGTCTCTCGTAGAGGGCTTCATAGGGTGCCATTTGTATACTTGCCTGATAACTATTGTTATAGGAAAACTCGATAAGGGACAAGTAATCCTCCCAAACTTTATTCATCATCAGGATGTATGCTCGGAGCATGTCTTCTAGCATCTAGATAGTATGCTCAAACTGTCCATCCGTTTGAGTGTGGAAGGCCATGCTCATGTGAAGTTTAGTTCCCAGAGCATCGTATAAGCTAGGCCTAAACCGGGAGATGAACCTAGGATCTCGGTCTAATACTATGCTCATTGGGACCCCATGTAATTGTATTATCTCTCCCACGTAGAGATTGGCTAATCGTTCTATGAAATTAGACAACTTTATTGGCAGGAAATGTGCGAACTTGGTCAAACAATCCATGATGACCCATATAACATCATGTCCCCTCCTTGTCATTGGCAACCCTATTACAAAGTCCTTGGTGATATTTTCCCACTTACATTCCAGAATTGGTAGGGGTTGTAATAGCCCATAGGGCTTTTGATGCTCTGCCTTAATTTGCTGGCAAGACAGACACCTCGCGACATACTCTGCAATGTCTCTCTTCATACCCTTCCATCAATATCCCTATTTTAGGGTACAATACATATTTGTACTACCAGGGTGCATGGCATATAGCAATTTGTGGGCCTCCTCCAGTATTAACCTTTTCAACTCCTTTTCGTTCGGTACATAGACCCTCTCTTTGAATGTCAACAACCCGTCTCCCCTTATAGCAAACTCATGGGTCCTTTCATCAGGGGTTTAGTTAAAGTATGGTTAGAGCTACTCATCCTATCTTTGTTGGGTTCTGATTTGATTAACCAAGCTTGGCCTTATGGCTAAGTTAGCCATTAGGCACATCCTTTCTCCATCTAGGCTAAGGTCCACTTTCAGGCTACCCATTTATTCCAGTAATGGCAAGTAAGTTGCCTTCATATGAGCCAATTTGGTCCAATACTTGCGATTGAGTGCAACTACCACCACATTAGCCTTGCCAAGATGGTACTCTATCATTAAATTATAATCTTTCACCAGCTCCAGTCATCTTCTTTGCCTAAGATTGAGTACTTTCTAGGTCAAGAAGTATTTCAAGCTCTTATGGTCAGTGTACATCTTGCACCTAACTCCATATAAGTAGTGTTGCCAAATCCTAAGGGCAAACACTGTTGCTACTAATTCTAAGTCATGGGTGGGGTAATTCCTCTTGTGCATCTTCAGTTGTTGCCATGCATATGCTATGACTCGACCTTATTGCATTAGGATGCATCCTAATCCTTGTCCGAACGTGTTGCTATATACCGTGTACTCCCCTGCATTCAGGTCAGGTAAGGCCAGTACTTGAGTTGTCTTTAAGCAAGTCATGAGTTCTTGGAAGGAGCTTGTGCACTTCTCATCCCACTTGTACTCCACTCCCTTCCTCGTGAGACATGTCAGCAGGGCTGCGATCTTTGAAAAGTCTTCCACAAATTTCTAGTAATACCCGCTAGTCTGAGGAAGCTGTGTATTTCCGTTGGGTTGGTGGAAATCTTCCAGTTGGATATTGCTTCTATATTAGCTTAGTCCACTTTAACCCCATCCTCTGGAATGAAATTCCCTAAGAAACCCACGTTTTGTTGCTAGAGCTCACATTTTGAGAATTTTGCATAGAGTTGATTTTCTAGTAGAAAGCCTGGGGTGATCCTCAAATGTTCATCGTGCTCAACCTCAGTTCGTGAGTGTATGAGGATGTCATCTATACTATCATGAACTTGTCTAAGTAAGGCTAGATGCCATGTAAACCATTTCCCTTAAAGATAAGGAAAACCTGGGAAAGAACCGGTCAATCGAAGCGAGAAAACCGAATCGGTTCCCAAAAGAGTTATAAATCTCTAGTGACCTAAAGAGTTATAAAAGTCATGGAAAAGGACTTTGGGACAATTTGGAAAAGAAAACTAGACTGGTTCAGGTGTACAGGATCTAAACCGGTTTGAACCATCATTGAACCAGTTGCTAAACTCATTTTTCTAGGTGGCTTAAAATATTTAAATTGGGGAATTGAAGCCATCATTGTATAGAGAATAAATTTAAATGAATTTAGAAAATTTTAATTTTGAAAAACTCGGTCGAATCGGGCTTGAACCGACCGGTTTAAGAGTTAAACCGAGTTCAAACCGGTTCAGAATAGTGTTATCTTCTTCCCCTAGAAAATGGCATTGTTCACTCACTGAAAAAATGAATAGCATCAACGAGAGGGAAACATTTCCATTCAGGATGTTTCAGGCCATCAATGAGCATCATTAAGGTGTCAAACGAATGCCAAAGTGTCCCCGAGCTCCCTATATAAAGAGCTCCTCTCCATTCATCCTCCTCACACCTAAAAATTCCACTCTCTCTCAACTACTCCATTTTCCAGCGAAGCTCAAACCAGAGCTCTGACATTGAGGTTTTTCTGAGCCTTAGCAAGTGAGCTCAGGTTCCTTAGATTCGGGGAGAAGTCAGCTACCCAATGATAGTCTCCATTCAATTCGATGACCATCGGAGAAGCGGCAATGTAATCAAACATGGAAGCAGCATCGACGGACCGATGCTGCCCTATTTTGGCCAAGCTCAAATTGGCCAAATTTAGTCCACCTCAGGCCAAACCAAGCTCTCCCAACACTCCCACAACCCCTCACATGACTAAATTAGAGCTAAAAGCTAAGTTAATTGGCTCCCCTCTATAATTTCTGATCAGCGTTAGAGAGAGAAATAATCTCGATTGAATGGTCTGATAAAATCAAATTCGGCCAGTTTGAAAGGGGAAATTTTGGGATTTTGTAAAATTGAGGGATGAAATTGCAATTTCCCAAACTTGAGGATCAATTGGCCATGTAAAGGATGTTGGAGAACCAATTGGTTGATTTTTAAAAATAATTGGGGTTAAATTGCCATTTTTGTAAAGTAGGGATAAAATGGTAATTTCTGAAATGTTAGAGACCAAATTGGAAATTTGGAAAACTTGAGCCCCTTAAACAATTTTCAGTAAATTGAGGACCCAAGGTGAATTTTGGAAGTTTCGAGATTCAATTTGGGGAAAAGTTAGCATTAGGTACCTGAAGGCAAGGAAAAAAACTTTAGGACCTATATGCAATTAATTGAAAATTTTGGGCATTTTCATTCATATATGAGGAATGAAGGCTATCATACCAAATATTAATAGATAAGGATATACAAATAGTGTAGGAACACGAATGACCAGAATGACAGCAAGGATAAGCTAGCATGGAGGCAAAAGCCAACTAAGAAAGGATACACTACGATTATCAGGTGAGTGGGTTTATTCACATCATACCTGGTTGGGATGATGAGCACATCGAAAATAAAAAACCACTTCTATGTGGAATTTGGACATCACATCTCATTGGAGTGATGTTAAACCATGCGAAAAAACTATTTATCGGTTGTAAGTAGATCATACCCGGTTGGTATGAAGGACTTCCTAGAAGGAAGAAGAAAACCCACTTACCGATTGTAAGCTGAGATATCATCACACCCAGTTAGTGTAATTAATGGAAAGTTTATTTTGTTAGAAGTGTTCTCCCCTGACTTTGTGCCAATGCTTAAAAATTTTGGGAGACCTTCTTGACAAGAGCTAAAACAACTCAGATAGGCCAGAGGCCTCGGTTTTGGAACTTAAGTGCTAAAATGCATGGTTTTGGAAAATCACGTATAGTAGGCCCAAGGCCAGTTGGCACGAGCATGAGCTCATAAACAATTATGATCTATTTATGCCATGAAAATTCTAAATGAATAGAATGTGTGATTTTGCCATGGTACCAAGAAAGGATCGAAAAAATCGACGGACTAGAAGCAGTGTGTCTGGGCCAGGTCGACGGACCAGCCTAGACAAACAGTTGCAGGCTGGGTTGAGGGTCGAGGCTGTTGAACCAGTGGCACCAAAGATAAATGACGTTGTGGAAAAATTAATATTTGTTCATGCACTTAAGGTTTGTGACCATCAAGACGCCCAAGAGGGGTAGTGATGTATCCTAGGGGCTACTAGAGAACATGGTGGAGATAAGGGTAGATTGTCGTGCCATCAATCAGGAAAGCTCGACATAGCTTCATGCGAACGAGACCGGGTTAGGGTCGGGATGTGATCTCTATCCTCATACGGAGATGGAGTTGATTTCGGGTTTGAGGGTCGGATGTCGCGAACATCCACTCATTCCGAGTGTAGAAGTGGACAAGCTTCTATCTAGGTGGCCGGTAAAGTCGCCCCGACACCACAGGTGTATGTAGTGGACAGGCTGCCCTGCGAATGTTTGATCCCTTAATGATGAAGGGCGTGTGTTGACTGTTAAACACACCTAATGAGGAAATGAGGAAATAAATTTTGAAAACTGAAATTTGTGGAAGAAATGATTTTAAAAGAAATAAGGAGTCTAGCACACCTAAAATAAGAATTTCTTTTATGAAAATCCATTCCCAACACCCATTCATTGAGCTGTAGAAACTCACCCCTCTTTCAGGGTTTAAGGAAAATGACTAAGGAAAACACCTGGACCTACCTTTTCTCAGGTATGCTTAAAAGTTATTTTTTTAAGCTTGCATTTTTATTGATTTATGTTATTCCGGGGAACAAGGTTAAATTACGATTGGCTCCTCTTGATTAAAGAAAGGGGAAACCTCTCTTAAACCATGGGAGCAGCGGGTTGATCACGGGGATATGACCAAACTAGGTCAGGGCATGACAACATGAGTAGTATCAGAGCCTAGTTCCCTTGAAGTATTATAAATATTGTACCCTTACACTAATGAAAACTTAATTACTGTGTAAGAAGGAGAATCCCTAGAAAATTTGCCGTGAAATCCAATCCTCCACACTTGACCTTGGAAAAGATGCCTAACCCGAGGGAGGCAGCCATCCAAGGATTCTTGAAGGGCGAAAAGAGAGTGTGTCACGCGCTGACCCGGTTTGGTCGGATCCCCATGATCAACCCTCCACTCTCCCGGTTTATTAAAGGGTTTCCCCTTATTGTAAACCGTAAAGAGTAAGGCGTCCTTTAACCTGCACTTTTTTCCTGGAATAGCATAATCAAAACTGCATGAAATTTAAAACTTTACATACCTGTCTTACAGGCATCTTAGTTGACGGTCTTTAAGGGGAGGCTTTCCAGGATTTCCTGAAAGGGATATAAGGGAGGGGTGAGTACGAATACTTAGTGAATGGATTTTTAAAAGCTTTTAACTTTTAAGAAAAACATTTATATGGAGTGTGCCAGACTCCTTTGTTTTCAAAAATCCCTTCATTTAAAAATTTGGATTTTTCCATTATTTCTTAGTTACCACAGTGTGTCATCACCCAACACACATCCTTCATCATGAAGGTTACACACATTCGCAAGTCAGTATCACTACTAAACCCGCTAGTGGCTTCGGAGCAACTTTCCCGCCACCCGGATAGAAGTACGACCGCTTCTACCCTAGGAATGAGTGGATGTACGTGACATCCGACCCACAATCCCGAAATCACTTCTTCATGTCCGTATGAGGACAAAGACCTCATCCTGTCCCCACCTTGGTCTCATGCGCTTGGTGCTACTCCAGATTTCGCACAAACACCTGGAACGACGAACTGCCCTTATAGCCACCAGGTCGTCCAGTGCCCTTAGGATGCATCACTACCCCTCATGGACGTCTTGATGATCCCGTACTCACAGTGCATGCACAAACAATGTTTTCTTATATTGCCATGTAATCTGTGGTGCCACTAGTCTAACGGCCCTGACTCTCAACTCAACCCGCAGCTATTTGTCTTGACTAGTCCATCGACCTGTCATGTTGCACTGCCGCTAGTTGACTGAGCATGTCGGTCCTATCTTGGTACCATGGCCAAACAATTCACTTATTAAGTTTTATGGCACATATATCATGTTCGTTTACGAGCTCCTACTTGTGCCAACTGGCCTTGGGTCCACTGTACGAGATTTTCAAAATCGGGCATTTAGCCCCCAAGTTCCAAAACCGAGGCCCCTAGCCTATCAGAGCTATTCAAACTCCCGTAGAGAAGGTCTCCCAAATAGTTTAAGCATTGGCACATAGTCAAGGGAGAACACTTCAGACAAAATAGGTTTTCACTGTCCATTATACCAATTGGTATAAGGACATCTCCATTCATAACCGATGAACAGGTTTTCAACTTCCTTCGAGGAAGTCTCATTATACCAACTAGGTATGATCTACTTACAACCGATAAGTAGTTTTTTTCGCATAATTTTCACATCACTTTTTCTAAGTGGTGATGATTAAAATACCACTAAACAATGGGTTTTTATACCGAGGTACTTATCATCCCCTACCGGGTGTGATATAAAATTTTCACTGACAACCGGTAAATGGTTTTTATCTTTAAGTTGTGCTCATCATCCCAACCGGGTATGATGTTAGTAAACCCACTAACAACCGGTAACTGGTTTTTAACTTTAAACTATGCTCATCATCCCAACCGGGTATGATGTGAATAACCCACTCACCCGTTAATGCCGTGAATTCCATTAGACTGGTTCTTTGTATTCACACGAGCTTGTCCTTGCTGGCGTTCCCGGTATTTCGCGTTCCTATACGATATGAACATCTTGGTTCATTATCCTTCGACCTAATCGCCTTCATTCATTCCAAATGAATGAGAAAGTCAAACTTTCATTTATTTGTAATTAGGTCCCTAAAGTTATTTCTCTTTAACTTTAAGTCCCAAATATCGGTTTTTCCTCAAATTTAGTCTCGAAACTTCTAAAATTTATCATAGGATCTCAATTTATTCCATTTCACAAAAAGGGGTTTAATTTCCCAAATTTCCAATTTGGTCCTCCAACTTTTCCAAAATTACCATTTTGCCCTTCCTTTACAAAAATGGTAAATTTTGCCCTAGAAATTTCAAAATTCCTCAATTGGTCCTCTAACATTATTTTCATGCCCAATTGACCCTCAATTTGATAAAATTTCATTTTGGTCCTTTAAATTTCGAAAATCCCCAATTTTCCCCCAATTCCAACTTCTTAACACAGTCGAATTTTATTTCATCAAATTGACCCATCAAACATTTCTAATTGTTGAAATTGAAGTTGAAATTGAGTTTCTACATGTTCATACGATTCTTCAGAAATGTGAATCGCAAGTTTTAATGTCGGGACAAGCTCAAATGGAGTTTCGCCGGAAAATGAACTATAGAAAGAGAAAGCTTCGCTTACTCACCGGTGAAGGCACGACGGTTCGAGCTTTCGATCTGGACAGATAGCTCTTATCCTAAGGTTCATCCTAGAATCAAGAATCGCATCAATTGATGCAGAATTGGATTAGAATTTTATCATTGAAATTCGGTCGACTCTCTCTCTAGCACCAATCGAAAATTATAAAGGGGAGCCAAATTGGCTTACCTTTCGGTCCTAATTCGGCCGTGGAAAGTCTAAGGAAGTGTTGGGAGGGCTTGGATTGGCCTGAGCAGGGTTTGAAATGGCTAATTTCAGCTTGGCCGAAGTGGGGCAGCTTCGGTCCGCCGGAGCTGCTTCACTATTCTATCACACCGGCGCTTCTCCAACGATTCTCGTATTGACTGGAGTTTGCTATCAGATAGCTGTCTTCTCCCCGGTTCTAAAGAGCCCGACCTTTGTTCAAGTCGAAGCTCTGGTTCGAGTTTTACCTGGAAATGGAGCAATAGTGAGAGAGAGAGGTGTTCAGGTGTGAGGAGAATGTAATGGGGATGACCTCTTTATATAGTCGTAAAACCCATGTATTAAATGGGCAAGATTTATTACTAGTATTAATATTACTATAAATTATTGGTATTATTGCTATAAAAATTTTTGACCGAAATTTCGGGTTACAAAAAATCATACTTCCCAAGAGGTCACCCATCCTCACACTACTCTCAAGTAAGCATGCTTAACTTTGAAGTTCTTATGGAATCTAGTTCACCTGAACCAATTTAGTTTTTGTTTTCTAGTTTGTCTTAAGTTTATTTTTCAATGTTTAATGAACCCTTTGGACCACCCGAAAGTTGTAAATTTCAATATTGCTTATTCCCAAATGTAAACCGGTTTGGTTTTCTTATTCAGTTTGACCGGTTCTTTTCCTGGTTTTCCTTAACTCAAATGTGCGGGGTTTACAGAGTGCCTAAGGATATGGTGGAGGATTACAAGAAACTCGTTGGAGCCCTGTTAGAGCCGGAAGGCATTACTTATCCTCCTCCAAGACAAGAAGAATATGTTCCTTCTCCAAGGAGCCCAACACCTCCTCTAGTCCCACAACAGCCAAAGAGGAATCCCGCTAAGAAAGAGGCTTAGGACAACTATTGGGATGCCTACGTCACCTTCATGAAAGTCCACCAAGTACCCCCACCTGCTTAGTCCAGCTTCAATCCTTCCCATTGGATCAAGTGGACATATGAGTACGAGGCAGAGGTGTTAAGGCGGTACGGACTAGAAGCCATACATGGAGTTCGTCTCATAAGGGAATATGAGTGGACCTCAACCAATTCCTCAAAGCCGTTAGACCATGAATCCTGCAACTGTTCCAAGCCTAACTGCTCACCTATGACCCCAAGGGACTAGGAAATAGAAAATCTTTGTAATAAGCCAAGTGTGGCGAGAAATTATTTCCTGAATAAATGAAAATTCAGTTTTTCCTTGACTAAAAATTTTAGTTTCCTTGATAAATACAACTAATAGAAATGGGAGTATGCCAATAAGGATCAGAGTGACGAGTAGAGATCACCTAAGGAAGGAAAATTACAGGTCACCTCTAGTTAACCCGAACTTTTAAATAGCTAAGTAAGTTTCCCCTACCTAGAGAATGGGGAAACAAAATAACAAGACTTGGAAAGAAATTTTAGAAGAGTCTACCTAGAGTTCACCAGGGAAGATAGACCCTAACTAAGGAAGGGAAGAAGGAATGTGTGAAGTCCGGTACAAGGGAAGTAAGCAACAAAAATTGCAGGAATAGTAAAAAGGTCTAAGTATTATAAGGAGTTAAGGGAAGGCCTTATAGATAGATGTAAGAAAACCAAGAAGGATTGGACTACCCAAGGGAAACTAGAGGAATGGAAGCTAACAAGGAGGAAAGTAAGAGCGTGGAAGATGCTAAGTCACTTTGGGATAAGATAAGGAGAGAGAAAATAGGAAAGAAGTACGGTAGGAAGAAAATCCAGAGGAATAATACAAGTACCTTGAAAGAGTTAGTGTTAGGTAGGACATAAATTATTAGGAACTAACCAACAATTGAGAGCTTCTCAAATGAAGGATAAGGAATAAAAAAAAGAAATTGGAGGACAGGGATGGATCAAGTACGAATAACTATACTAATGTCAGAAAGGTGTAAGAAAAGAATGAAGGAAAAGCTTTCAAGAAGCGTTAGGGAGGTTGAATGTGAAACTCCCAGGGCAGAAGTCTCTAGGAAAGAGTATAAGGCTAGGAAGTGGGACTAGTAGAAAGCGAAATTCCTAAGCTAAGAACCAACAGATGAACCATAAGAGACTTGGACCGAAATAAGAAACCCCATTAAAGGGTGTATGTGGTTAAAGATGTACCAAGATGGCCAAGTGGAACTTGTGTTGGAAGAGCAAAGAAGCCAAATAGAGATTTTAGACAAACCTAGCGAAACGGAACAATGAGTAAATAATAAGGTACTCGAGGAGAATAAAGGATGCCCTAAGAAGAAGCGGGAAGTAGTAAGGACTACACACTAAATAGGACCATAGGATGAACATTAAGGACAAGAGTACTTGAGAGACAACTGTTTCAAAGTAATTAAACAAGGACGATAGCAGGAACAAAGCGATTAATGAACTGACTCTCACAAAGGTTTGAACTCCAGTAAAGAGGAGAGAGATGGAAAGGCCAAAACATTTGGGAATTAAGGAGGAAGGAAAGCCTTAAAGAGATAAATGGATAAGATTGGATTAACGACCAAAAACCTATGAGAAAGTTAAGAAAACCTCCTGCAGGATGATCAAGAGATCTTACAATAAAGAAGATGTGAATCCCACCTATAAGAAATAGATGGGTACTGGAAATAAAGGAGAATGAAGATGATGTATAAAAGAAGTACATGTAAGTATTCAAGAGTAAAGGTAGTCACGAGAGAATGGCATAAGAGAATACCATTGAAGGCTAGATGTCCTAAATGGAAAAACTAGAAAAGAACCCCAAGAGGAAAGAGTATAAACTACTAATGAAGGAAACCTTGGGAGGGACATAAATGTCCCAATTAAGAGGTAATGGGACCAAGAGAAGTGGAGACAACATAAAATCATCCAAGATATGCTGGTTGGGATGGAAATGCCAAGTACAAAGGAAAGGTACTCAAGAGGACCCAAGGAGTAAGTTAAGTCCAAACAACGTGTGTAAACCTTGCCCTTTCTAGTTAAGGAAAAACCAGGAAAAGAACCGGTCAAACTGAGTGAGAAAAATTGAATCGGTTCATAAACCCGACCATTATAGAACGGGCAATTTGAGAAATTTACAACCCCCAAGTGATCCAAAGGGTTCATAAATACCTTGGAAAAAAACATTAGGACAAATTGGGAGAGAAAAATCATATCGGTTCGGGTGAACTGGATCTGAACCGGATTAAACTAGTTTATGAACCGAGCTAGTTTAAGAATTGGAACCGATAGAAAGAGGGCAAACTGGGAAATTTATGGATTCCAAGTGACCTAAATAGTCACATAAATCATGAAAAAGGACTTTAGGATGAATGGGGGATGAAAACCAAACTGGTTCAGGTGAACCTTATCCGAATCGGTTTGGACCGGTTTGAACCACTATCGAACTAGATGTTAAATTCATTTTTATTGGTAGATTAGAAAATTCCAATTTGAGAATTGAGCCCACCATTTGATAGATGATGAATTTAGATGAATTTAAAAATTTTTAATTTGGAAAAACTCAGTCAAATCAAGCTTGAACTGGTCGGTTTAAGCTTTGAACCCTGTCCGGACCGGTCTAATCCGGTTCAGAATAGTGTCATCTTCTTCCGTAAGATGATAGCACTTTTCACTTGCCAGAAAATCGAGCAGCGCCGACGAAGCTGAAAAGTCTCCAGCCAGGGACTTTCAGGCAATGAATGACTGCCATGAAGGCGCCAATCGGATGACCAAGAAGTCCCTAGGCTTCCTATATAAAGAGTCACTCCTCATTAATCCTCTCCACACCTGAAAACTCCATTCTCTCTCAACTACTCCAATTTCCAGTGTAGCTCAAACTAGAGCTTCGATATAGGGTCTTTTTTAATCCAAAGAAGGCGTGGTCAAGTTCTTTAGAACCGAGGAGAAGTCAGTTACATGCCTGTAGTCTCCATTTGCTCCGAGGGTCGCCGGAGAAGTGCCGGAGTGATTGAACAGTGAAGCAGCTCCGGTGGACCGAAGCTACCCTGTTTTGGCTGAGCTAAAATCGACCAACACCTCCACAACCCTCCTACAGCTGAATTAGAGCGGAAAGGGAAGCAAATTTGGCTCCCCTCTATAAATTCTGATCGATGCTAGAGAGAGAACCAATAGAACTTCAATGACTAAATTCTCACTCAATTTGGCATCAATTGATGCAATTCTTGATCCTATGAGAAACCTCAAGATAAGATCTATTTGCCCAGATCGAAAGCTCGGACCGCCACGCCCCCGACGGTAAATTTTCAAAGCTTTCTCTCTCTAAGTCCAATTTTCTGGCGAAGCTCCATTTGAGCTCATTCCAACATCAAATCGTGCGATTCAAAGTGAAATTCAATCTTTTGAAGGTGTAGGAACTTCAATCTAACTTCAATTTTAACAATTAAACTTATTTAATCGATCAATTTGATGAAATCAAATTCGGCTGAATTAGAAGGTTGAAATTGGGGGAAATTTGGGGATTTCAAAATTTTGAGGGACTAAAGTGCAATTTCATAAAATTGAGGGCCAATTGGACATGATAAAGATGCTTGAGGATCAATTGGGTAATTTTTGGAATTTTTTGGGCAACTTACCATTTTTGAAAGTAGGGGCAAAATGGTAATTTTGGAAAAGTTGGGGACCAAATTAGACATTTGGGAAAGTTGAACCCCTTTATGTGATTTTGAATAAATTGAGGTCCCAAGAAAAGTTTTGAAATTTTGGGTCTCAATTTGAGGGAAAAATGACATTAGTGACCTAAAGTTAAAGAAAAGGAACTTTAGGGACTTAATTGTAATAAATCGAAAAGTTTGAGTATTTCATCCATGCACGATGAATGAAGGCTATTAGGTCGAGGGATAATGAACAAGGAAGTTCATATCGTGTAGGAACACAAAGTACAGGAATGCCAGCAAGGACAAGCTCGTGAGAAGGCAATGAACCGGTATAGAGAAATTCACTACATTAACGGGTGAGTGGGATAATTAATATCATACCCGGTTGGGATGATAAGCACCTCATAAATGAAAACCCACTGCTAAGTGGTATTTTAACCATCACAACGGAAAGGAGTGATGTGGAAATCATATGGAAAAACTACTTACCAGTTGTAAGTATATCATACCCGCTTGGTATGATGAAACTTTCTATAAGGAAGTGGAAAACCTGCTTATCGGTTAGAAGCGGAGATGTCCTCATACTCGGTTGGTATGATGGACAGTTGAAAAGTTTATTTTGTTAGAAGAGCTCTCCCTTGATTGTGTGCCACTACTTAAAATTTTTGGGAGACCTTCTTGACAGGAGCTTGAATAGCTCGTATAGGCAGGAGGCCTTGGTTTTGAAACTTGGGGGCTAATGTATACCCCGCCCTTTTAAGCTAAGGAAAACTGAGAACAGAATCGGTCAAACCAAATGAGAAAATTGAACCGGTTCAAAAACCTGATAAATTGTGAATGGGCAATTTAAGAATTTATAACTCCCAGATGATCTAAAGGGTTCAAAATATTAGGGAAAAGAACCTTAGGATGAATTGGAAGAGGAAAATTAGACCAGTTTGGATTAACCAGGTCCAATAGGATTGAACCGGTTTATGAACTGAGTCGGTTCATGAACCGGAACTGAAAGAGATCGGGTAAAACAAAGGAACTCAACTCCATTGTATTCCAAAGAAATTCATAAACCTTCGGAAGGAACCTTAGAACAAAGTGGGAGAGAAAAACCAGACCGGTTCAGGTAAACCGGACTCGAACCGAATTGAACCGGTTTAAGGAACGAGTCGGTTTATGAACCGAAATCGATAAAGAGATGGTAAATCGGGAATTTTATGGATCCTAAGTGACCCAAGGAGTCACAAAAGACATGGAAATGGACTTGTGAAGGAATTGGGGATGAAAACCAAATCGGTTTAGGTGAACTGGATTCAAACCGGTTTGAACCACTATTGAACCGAATCCTAAATTCATTTTTCTAGGTGGCATAAATAATTTAAATTGGAGATTTGAGGCCACTATTAGATAGAGAATGAATTTAGATGAATTTAGAAATTTTTAGATTTGAAAAACTCGGTCAAATGGGGGTGAACCGGTCGGTTTAAGATTCGAACCCAGTTCAGACCGGTCCGGTCCAGTTCAGAACAGTGTCATCTTCTTCCTCGGGATGACAGCATTGTTCACTCGCTGGGAAACTGAAGAAATGCTGACGAAGAAGAAACACTTCTGTTCGGGGTATTTTAGGTCTTCAATGTCAATCATAACGGTGCCAAACGGACCGCAACGGGTCCCCGAGCTCCCTATATAAAGAGCCCCTCCATTCATCCTCTCCACACCTGAAAACTCCATTCTCTCTCAACTGCTCCATTTTCTGGAGAAGATCGAACCAGAGCTCCAACATGGGGTCTTTTCTGAGCCAAACAAGGTGAGGTCTGGTTCTTTAGAACCAGGGAGAAGTCAGCTATACGCTTGTAGTCTCCGTTTGCTCCGGGGGTCACTAGAGAAATGCCGGCGTGATGAAATAGTGAAGCAGCTCCGGCGGACCAAAGCTACCCTATTTTAGCTGAGTTGAAATCGACCATTTCTAGCCCTCCTCAGGCCTAACCAAGCCTTCTCAATACTTCCTTAGCCTTCCCATGACCGAATTAGGATTGAAAGGTAAGCCAATTCGGCTCCCCTCTGTAATTTCTGGTCGGTGCTAGAGAGAGAACCGACATAATTTCAATGATGAAATTCTAACTCAATTTGACATCAATTGATTTGATTCTTAATTCTAGGATAAACCTCAGAATGAGAGCTATCTGCCCAAATCGAAAGCTCGGATCGCCGTGCCCTCACCGGTGAGTAATTAAAGCTTTCTCTCTCTACAATCCGTTTTTCGGTGAAGCTCTATTTGAGCTCATTCTGGCATCAAAAGTTGCGATTCAAAGTGCTATTGAATCGTAAGAAGATGGAGGAAGTCAATTTTCACTTCAATTTCAACAATTAGAGGTGTTCGATCAGTCAATTTGATGAAATCAAATTCGGTTGTGCTAAAGAGTTGAAATTGGGGAAAAATTTGGGGAAAATTGGGGATTCTCGAAATTCAAAGGACCAAAATGCAATTTTATAAAATTGAGGGTCAATTGGGCATGAAAATGATGTTGGAGGACCAATTGAGGAATTTTGGAATTTTTGGGGCAAAACTTACCATTTTTGTAAAGGATGGGCAAAATGGTAATTTTGGAAAAGTTGGGGGACCAAATTAGAAATTTGGGAAATTAAACCCCTTTGTGTGAAATTAAATAATTTTAGGTCCTAAGATAAATTTTAAAAGTTCCGGGACTCAAATTTAGGAAAAACCCGACAATAGGGACTTAAAGTTAAAGAAAAATAACTTTAGGTTCCTAATTACAAATATATGTAAAGTTCGGTTTTCTCATTCATTTGGAACGAATGAGGGCTATTAGGCCAAAGAATAATGAACAATTATGTTCATTTCGTGTAGGAGAATGAGACATCAGGAACGCTAGTCGAGGTCCATCTTGTTAAGGACGGAACCCGACTAAGTGGAATTTTACTGCACTATGGGGTGAGTAGGTTTACTAACATCATACCCGGTTGGGATGATGAAAATAACTTAAAATTTAAAACCACTTATCGGTTGTGAGTCGGATTATATATCGTATTTGGTTGGGAATGATAAGTGCCTCGGTATAAAAACTCACTATTTAGTGGTATTTTAATCATCACCACTTAAGGAAAGTGATGTAAAAATTATGCGGAAAAACTACTTACCGGTTATAAGTAGATCATACCTAGTTCGTATGATGAGACTTCATCGAAGGAAGTTGAAAACCCGTTCATCGGTTATGAACAGAGATGTCCTTATACCAGTTGGTATAATGGACAGTGAAAACCTATTTTGTCAGATGTTGCGTACATCCACTCATTCTCAGGGTAGAAGTGGTCGTACTTCTATCCGGGTGGCAGGAAAAGTCGCTCCGAAGCCACTAGCGGGTTTACTAGTGATACTGACTTGCGAATATGTGTAACCTTCATGATGAAGGATGTGTGTTGGGTGATGACACACCGGTAACAAAGAAGTAATGGGAAAACCCAAATTTTTAAATGAAGTAATATTTTAAAAGAAAGGAGTCTGGCACACTCCATGTAAACATTTTTCTTAAAAGTTAAAAGTAGACCTTTAAAAAAAACCCATTCACTAAATAGTCATACTCACCCCCTCCCTTATATCCATTTTAGGAAATCCCGGAAAGCCTACCCTTAAAGACCGTCAACTAAAGATGCATGTAAGACAGGTGTGTAAAGTTTTAAATTTCATGCAATTTTGATTATGCTATTCCAGGAAAAGGTGCAGGTTAAAGGACGCCTTACTATTTACGGTTTACAATATGGGGAAACCCTTTAATAAACCGAGAGAGTGGTAGGTTGATTACGAGGATCCGACCAAACTGGGTCGGGGCATGACAAGTCAATTCTCTTCTAACTCCCGTGGAGGTTAGTCCAACACATGACAGGGATCTGGCTAATACTTCCGCAGTACCAAGATATGGAATACATCATATATTTTTAGGCCACTGGGACAATACTTTGGACTATTGTGGAGGGACCCATGTACCTAGGTTTCAGCTTCCCCCATTGCTGAAATCTAAGTATTCCCCTCCATGGGGATACCTTGAGAAACACTTGGTTTCCCACTTCAAATTTTATGTCCCTTCTCTAATGGTTCACATGGCTTTTCTGCCTGTCTTGAGAGGCCTTAAGTCGACTCCATATAATCTTAATCTTTTACGTGGCATTATCTATTAATTCGACCCTTTCTAGCCTCCTTTCTCCCACCTCTTCCCAAAATAAGGGTGTACGACATGGTCATTCATAGAAGGCCTCATAAGGAGCCATTTAAATATTGGTATGATAACTGTTATTATAGGCAAACTCCATCAGGCACAAGTATTCTTCCCAACCCTTATTCATGGTGAGTATGCTTGCTCGTAGCATGTCCTCCAGGGTCTAGATTGTCCTCTTCAAACTGTCCATTGATCTGGAGATGAAATGTCGTACTAATGTGGAGCTTGGTCCCCAAGAAATTTTGCAAACTAGGCCAGAACCTTGAGGTAAATATAGGGTCTCTATTTGACAATATACTTATCGGGGTGCTAAGGAGTCTCACAATTTCCCTCATGTATAACTCTACTAATTGTTCCATCAAATCTGTCACTCTACTAAGTGCTTAGCTTTAATCTATTGATAGGACAAGCATTGCGCTACATATTCTGCAATATCCCTCTTCATCCCTTTCCACCAATAACCTTGTGTGAAGGTGCGGTACATCTTGGTACTGTCCGGTTGCATCACATAGACAGAGTCATGTGCCTCTTCCAAGATTAATCTCTTCAGTTCCTTATCTTAAGGCACACACACTCTACCCTTATAGTCACTCTATCACCTCGAAGGTTGTAGTTTGGGTTCATCCCTTCATTGATCGGGTCCAAATAGGGTTAGAGTTCCTTATCCCTTTTTTTCTAAACCTTTATTTGCTCCATTTTACCACTATATTAGCCATTAAGCATTTTTCTCTCTTGTCTACCTTAAGGTCCACTTCCATTCTTCCCATCTATTGCAATAAGGGTAAGTAGCTTCTCTTTGTCTACACCATCTCATTTTGATACTTGCAACTTAGAGCGTCTGCAACCACATTGGCCTTACTTGGGTGATATTCTATCACAAGGTCATAATTCTTTACTAACTCTAGCCATCTCCTTTGGCAGAGGTTAGGAAGTACTTAAGACTCTTGTGATCGATATATCCTACACTTAACTCCGTATAGGTAGTGTCGCGAAATCTTAAAGGCAAACATTGTTGCAGCTAACTCCAAGTCGTGGGTAGAGTAGTTCCTCTCATGTACTTTTAGTTGTCGTAAAGTGTAGGCGATAACCTTTCCTTGTTGCATTAATACACACCCAAGTCCCTCTCCAGATGCATCACTATAGACGATATACTCCCCTACACTTGGGTCAGGCAAAGAGAGTACATGTGCCATTGTTAAACGGGTCTAAAACTCTTGGAAAGATTTCTCATAGCTTTCATCCCACTTATACTCCCCTCCTTTCCTATTGAGATGAGTCAAAGGGGTAGCTATCTTAGAGAAATCCTCCATAAATCATCTATAGTATCCTACCAAGCCCAGGAAATTGTGTATCTCAGAGGGATTGTTTGGTGCCTTCTAATCGAATATGGCTTCCACCTTTGCTGGGTATACCTTGACTCCATCATTAGACACTATGTGCCCTAAGAACCCTACCTCCTACAACCAAAACTCACACTTGGAGAATTTTGCATATAAGCGATTATTTTGTAGTGTCTCCAAGGTGATAGCACCAGACATTTAGCCTGCTCCATCTAATGGCGTCGGGTTTGCACCAGACATTCACATTTGTGGGCCATACTAATTATAATTGTCAGATCCGTGGGGGCATCCTGGCACTCCCATCCAATCTCGTATGCCAATGTTGAGACTGTCCATGAATCGTTAGCATATATTCGCAGGTCTGGCTAGATCAGGGGCAAAGGGTCTTAACTCATTAAACTTAGTTCATACTCTAAGATAGAGTTAAGCCCTTGTCAGAGTAAGAGGAAATCTTGCTTCTTTTCATTAATCAGGTGTAGAGCTAGGTACTCCTCCATGTACCTCTCCTCGAATTGTTCTCAAGTGGGGGTGGTGGCATGCAGGCTTCTGACATTATCCCACAACCTTTTCGCACTAGCCTCCATAAAGTATTCTGCCAGGATTACCCCAACCTGGTATGATGTTAAAGTCCAACTCACAAGTGGTTTTTCATTTCTAAAGTGCTCACCATCCCAACCGAGTTTGATGTAATTAAGCCCACTCACCTGATGATCATGACGTATTTGTCTCTAGTTGGTTTCCGACTCCACGCTAGCTTTTCCTTACTGGAGTTCTGGACTCCCATGTTCCTACACGATTTGGACATCTTTATCAATTAAGAATTGGCATAACAGCCATCATTTTCTCACGTATGAGCGACTAGGCTCAAAATTATTAATTAATTGCACTTAGGTCCCTAAATTATTAATTGCTGGAGTCCAAGGGCTTCCAAAATTCCCTTTAAGTCATTAATTTACTCAAAATTGTATAAGGGGCTCAAGTTTTCCAAATTTCCAATTTGGTCCCCAATTTTTCAAAAATTATAATTTTGCCCCTACTTTTCAAAAATGGCAATTCGACCCCAAATATTCTGACAATTGACCAATTGGTCCCTCACCATCTTTCTCATGGCCAATTAGCGTTCAATTTTTGGAAATTACACTCAATTTTTTCAAAATCCTCAATTCTCTCCAAAATCTTCCCCCAATTTCTCCCATTCAAATTTACCAAATTTGATTTCTTCAAATTAGCCATTCAATCAAGGTTAATTGCTCTAATTGAAGGCATGGTTTAGTTCCTACACTTCCATATGATTCAATTGAGCTTTAAACCATAGCATTTGGGTCTGAATTGAGCTCAAACAGAGCTTCGTCGAAAAATTGCTCATTGAGAAAGAAAGCTTCAACAACTTACCGTTGGAGGTGCGGCAATCTAAGCTCTCAATCGAGGAAGGTTGCTCTTGTCCTCAGGTTCCTTATAGTATCAAGAATCACTACAATTGAGTTCAAATCGAAGGTGAATTTAGTCGGTGAAATTCAGCACTTTCTATCTCTAACCTCGATTTACAACGACTGAGTAGGGCCGAATTAGCTTACCTTTCAGCTCTGTTAAGGTCGTATGAGGGCTGTGTGAGTGTTGGGGGAGATATGTTTGGCCGAAGGAGGGCTGAATTTGGCAGAATTTATCTTGGCCAAAATAGGGCAACTTTAGTCCGTCGGAGCTGCTTCATTGTTTAATTCCGTCGATGCTTCTTGGGCAGTCCTCGGGTTGAAAGGAAGATGCTATGGGGTAGCTGACTTCCTGTAAACCCCACTCTTTCTAGTTAAAGAAAACCAGGAAAGGAACCGGTCATACTAAGTGAGAAAACAAACCGATTCACAAACCCATTATTGGGGAACAGGCAAATTGGAGAAATTTTAACTCCCAAGTGACACAAAGAGGTTCATAAACCTTGGAAAAGAACTTTAGGACAAATTAAGAGAGAGAAACCAGACCAGTTCGGGTGAACCGGACCCAAACCAGATTGAACCGGTTTAAGAACCGAGCCAATTTATGAACCGGAACTGATAGAGAGAGGGTAAACCGGGAAATTACCCAAAGTGACCTAAGGAGTTAGAAAAGTTATGAAAAAGGAATTTAGGATTAATTGGAGAAGAAACCAAACCGGGTCAGGTGAACTAGATTTGAACCGATTTAGACTAGTATGAACCACTATTAAATTGGATGGTAAATTCATTTTTCTAGGTGGCTTATAAAATTCAGAGTTGAGATTTGAGGTCCACACTGGATAGAAAATTAATTTAGATAAATTTAGAAATTTTTAGATTTGAAAAATTCGGTCAAATCGGGGGTGAACCGGCTAGTTTAAGCTTTGAACCCGGTTTGGTCCGGTTCAAAACAGTGTCATCATCTTCCTTCAGATAACAGCACTGTTCACTCGCTGGAAAATCGAAGCAGCGCCGATGAATAAGAAACGTTTCTGTTCAATACGTTTAAAGCCATTAATGTCTGTCACAAAGGTGCCAAACAGATGATCGATGAGTCCCGAGCTTCCTATATAAAGAGCCACTCTCCATTATCCTCTCCACACCTGAAAAGCATACTCTCTCTCAGGTGCTTAGTTTTCCAATGAAGCTTGAACTAGAGCTTCGATATAGGGTCTTTTATGTGCCAAAGAAGGTGAGGTCAGGTTCCTTAGAACTAGGTAGAGGTCAGCTACACAGTGGTGACACCCATTCACTCCGAGAGTCGCCAAAGAAGCACCGGTGTGATCGAATAGTGATGCAGCTCCGGTGGACCGAAGCTTCCTAATTTTGTCCGAGCTAAAATTGGACGATTTGAGCTATTCTTAGACCAAATCAAGCTCGCCCAACATCTTCTCAGCCCCTCCACGGCAGAATTAGGACTGAAAGGTAAGCTAATTCGGCACCCTTTTGCAATTTTCGACTAGTGCTAGAGAGAGCCCGCAGAGTTTCCATGACAGAATTCTAACCCAATTCGACATCAATTGATGCCATTCTTGATCCTAGGAGGAACCTTAGAAGGAGAGCTATCTGGCCAGATAGAAAGCTCAGATTGCCATGCCCTCACTAGTGAGCAATTGAAGCTTTCTCTCTCTACAATCTATTTGTCGACAAAGCTATGTTTGAGCTTGTTCTAGCATTAAAACTTATGATTCAAAATGCCATGGAATCATATGAAGATTTAGAAACTCAATTTTAATTTCAATTTCAACAATTAGAAGTGTTTGATAAGTTAATTTGATATAATAAAATTCGGCTGTGTTAGCGAGTTGAAATTGGGGGAAACTTGAACCCCTTTTTCTGAAATTGAGTAAATTAAGATCCCAAGAGGAATTTTAAAAGTTTCAAGACTCAATTTTGCGAAAAATTGGCAATCGGGGTGTAAAGTAAAAAGGAAAAATAACTTTAGAGACCAATTTGTAAATATTGGAAAAATTGTGAATTGAGTCGTTTATACTAAATGAGGTGATCAAGCTAGATGATAAATGAACAACGATGTTTATTTCATGTAGGAACACGAGACATTGGGAACGCCAGCTGAGGTTATGCTCGCAAGGGACAAAAACTGACTAAGTGAAAATTCACTACACGAATGGGTGAGTGGGATTTTTATATCAAGCCCGGTTGGGATGATAAGTACACCCGAACTGAAAACCTACTATTTAGTGGTATTTTAAACATCATAACTTAGACTAGTGATGTGAAAATAACGTGAAAAAATTACTTACGGGTTGTAAGTATATCATACCCAGTTGATATGATGAAACTTCCTCAGGGAAAGTGGAAAACTCGTTCATCTGTTATGAGCGGAGATATCCTCATACTCGATTGGTATGATGGATATTTAAAAATATAATTTTGTCGAAAGTACTCTCCCCTGACTATGTGCCACTAATTAAACGATTTGGGAGACCTTGTTGACGGGAGCTCGAATAGCTCTGTTAGGCCGGAGGCCTCGATTTTGTAACTTGGGGGCTATTATGCCCAAATTTTCAAAATCTCGAACAGTGGGCCATAGGCCAATTGGCACGAACAGGAGCTCGTAAACAAACATGAATTATATGCCATAAAAACTTGAATAATTGAATTGTTTGGCCATGGTACCAACACAGGACGGACATACTCAGTCAACTAGTGGTAGTGCGACATGACAGGTCTCTGTAGTTAAGACAAACAGTTGTAGGTTGAGTTGAGGCTCGAGGCCGTTGGACCAGTGGCACCATAGATTATATGGCATGATGTGAAAATATTGATTGTGCATGCACTGTGTTTACGGGACCTTCAAGATACCCAAGAGGGGAAGTGATGTGTCCTAGGGCCCTGGACGATCTGGTCGGTATAAGGGCAGTTCGTCGTACCAGGTGACCTTGCGAAACTCGTAGTAGTTTCAAGCGCACGAGACTAGGGTGGGGACGGAATGAGGTCTCTATCCTCATATGGACACGGAGAGTTATTACGGGATTGAGAGTCAGATGTCGTGAACATTCACTCATTCTCAGGGTAGAAGTGGACGTACTTCTATCTAGGTGGCCGGTAAAGTCGCTCTGACGCCACAAGTGTGTTCAGTGGACATATTGGCCTGTGAATATGTGATTGACCTTCATGATGAAGGATTTGTTTTTAAAAAATCAATATTTTAAAGTGGAGAAAAATTTGAAGGAATTAAGGAGTGTGGCAAACTCCAATTTAAAAACATTTTTTTAAAATTCCATTTCTAAAATACCCATTCACTAAGTTGTAGAAACTCACCCCTCTTTTCTATCCATTTTTAAGAAAAAGAAAATGACTAGGAATAACACCAAGCCTTACCCTCTGTCAAGTATGCTTAATTCCTTTTAAGCTTGCATTTTATCTGATATATGTCTTTCTAGGTAACAATGTTTAAAATACGTCTGACTCCTCTTGAGTAATAGAAGGGGGAAACTCCTCTTGAATTAAGAGAGCGGCGGGTTGTTCACGGGTATTCGACCAAACTGGGTCAGGGCGTCACAACTAAAGTGGTATCAGACCCTAGTTCCCTTGAAATATTATCAATATTATGCCATGACATTAACCCAACTCTAAACTATTGTGTAGGAAGGAGAGTCCCTAGGAAATTTGCTGTTAAATCTAGTTCTCCACCTATAACCTTGAAAAATTGATCCAACCCAAGGGAGGAAGCCGTTCAAAGGTTTCTAAAGGGTGGTGGAAGACTACCAGAAACTAGTAGGAGCCTTACTGGAACTAGAAGGCATCATATACCCTCCTCACAAACAAGAGGAACTCGCATCACCTCCTAGAAGTCCAACCCTTCCTCCTCTAGTCCCACAACAACCAGAAGAGAATCCCACCAAAAAGGAGGCCTGGGATAACTATTGGGATATGTATGCCACCCTCATGAAGGTCCACCAACTTCTTTCACCCACTCAACCTAGCTTTAACCCCTCCCAATGGGTGAAGTGGACTTATGAGTGTGAGGTGGAAGAATTAAGGTGGTACGAACTGGATGCCATACATGAAATTTATCCTATTAGAGAGCGTGAATGGACCTAATCAGTTCCTCAAAACCTTATGATCAAGAGTCCCATAATCGTTCTTGGGTTAACTCTAGTCCTAGAAATTTTGTAATAAGTCAAATTATGGCAAGAAAATATTTCTTGATTAAATAAAAGTAAAAGTTTGTCAAAACTTCTAAGTTCTTTGATAAAGTTTAAAAGTATGATAATAAATTTTTTAAGTAAAAGATAGAAATTCACCCAAGGAAAAAAGATGGGTTATTTATAGTTAAACTCAACACTTAAGACTTACCCTTGGAAAAATTATATGCAATAATTTATCTAAAGGAGAAAGTAAAAAAAGAAAAAGAAATTGGGGAAGAAACCCTCCAAGAGTACAAATTTTGGATAGTCCAAGAAGTTAAAACTAAGCTCAGAGAATAAAGGATAAAGGAAAATTGGGAGAAGTAGAACATCCCAATAAGAACCACAAGAATAGAAGCTGATCAAGAAGAAAGTAATTAGTATAGGAAAGAAAGTAAAGTAACAGGAAGGTACAGGTGTAACTAAGATACATTTCCTCGGGAACTCCTTAAGATAATGAGATATGTGGGAGGCAAAGATATGAATCAACAGAGGAAGAGAAACAAGAGTAGATAAGTCATACAAGACCCTTAAGTCAGGAGAAGATTTAAGGGAATTAATTCCTAAAGAGCAGTAAGATGATTAAACAAAAAGGGAATCCCAAAATGGAAGATACAATAAGGAGGATAGAAATAGGAAGTTGGGGCGAGGAAGGAGGAAGCTTCAGGTAAAGACAAACAATCTAGGGAAGGTTGTAAACCAGAGAAGGAATACAGTCCTCAGTAAGGAGTACGAATGACTAAGTGAAAGTATTGGGAGGTTGAGCATGATCTATTATAAGAAGATCTGGAAAGTCAAAATGGAAACTTTAGAAGAATCCGATATGAGGAAATAACTTATATGGACCAAATCATTCGGAGGAGTAGATGAAGTCTAACAAGAGATGGGGAGTAGTAAAACAATACACCCTAACCAAGACAAAAGAGAAATACCAAGGATACGAAGGTACAAAAGGTTTTGACACAATGTGGATGAGAGGTCCACTTCAAAGGAATAAACAAATATAGAAGCAAGTGGGAATGAAGCAGAATCAATAGAAGGTACTCATGGATCCAAAGAGTAAGAGTAAGTTGGTGAAAATATCCGCAAAAGGATACTCTAGAATTTAAGGAGTTCAATGGTAGAACTAGAAAGAAATACCGAAGGAAAGAGAATGTGAAGCTCACCAGAGAAAGAAATCTTAGGAAGATATGGATGTACCAAGAGAGAAAATGGAACCAATGGAATAAGAAAGAGAATAAACTCCTCAAGAACAAAATGCTGGAAAGAAAGGATCATGTTCAAGGAGAAGGAAATCGTAAATAATCAAGGGATAAGTCAATCCCAGCTAATGTATAGATTGGAAGATGACATCAAAAGATGTCATACGAGTAAAAAAGGAACTAAACTCCGAATGAATAATAGTGGGAGGAGCTTTGATAAGGGAAGTAGGGATTTAGAAAGAGAAGAGATCTTAAGGGGGAAGGACACCAGTGGGAATGAAGAATGAAGTAAAAGATCATAAATTTTAATATGTCATTAAGTATCAGGAAATTTAAAGATTTGAAGGCAGAATGACCGAATAAAAAAATTTGGGAAATACGCGAAGTACGGAAACCAATACTGTTATAGGGACGTAAAGTTAAGATATCACGAAGAATGTCATGCAATAAGGGGCATGTAAATCCAACTGACTTAGAGAAATACAACTTAGGCAAGGAATGGTCTATGAGTAAGACATAACAAAGTCAAGCATAAAGGTGATAACCAAAGAATGGGGAAGGAATCCATGTAGGATGAAAAGACAATAAATGCCAGAATCCGTGGAAGAAAAGTAACTGGAAATTATAGTTTTGAAATTTTGGGTAAAAGAAGTTTGGGATGTGAAATGGTGCCTTGGGACAGAAGAACGTAATGAAAGGAAATGAGTTTTCAAGGAAAATACTCTAGGCTATGGTAAGTTCCATGGAATGAGAAAAGGATGAGAATGAGATGAGAATCTTAAATACGTGATGAAAGGGATGAACGAAAATAACCGAGAAGGTTGTAGGATGATAAAATAGAAAGTTTTATAAGAATAAAAATTTTAAGCCAACACGCGAATAATGTGAAATAAGTTTTGGGGACAAAACTCCTAAAAGGATGGGAGAGTTGTAAACCCCACTCTTTGGAGTTAAGGAAGACCATGAAAGGAACCAGTTATACTAAGTGAGAAAACCGGACCAGTTCACAAACCCGTTATTGGGGAACGGGAAAATTAGAGATATTTTAACTCCCAAGTGACCCAAAGAGGTTCATAAACCTTATAAAAGAACTTTAGGACAAATTGAGAGAGAGAAACCAGACCAGTTCGGGTGAACCGGATTGAACCGGTTTAAGAACCGAGCCAGATTATGAATCGAGACCGATAGAGAGAGGGTAAATCAGGATATATATATGGACCCTAAGTGACCTAAGGAGTCATAAACATCATGAAAAAAGGATTTTAGGGTAAATTGGAGATGAAAACCAAACCGGTTCAGGTGAATCGGATTGAACCGGTTTGGAACGGTTTGAACCACTATTGAACCGGATGCTAAATTCATTTTTCTAGGTGGCTTAAAAAATTCAAATTTGAGATTTAAGGCCACCATTGGATAGAAAATTCATTTAGATTAATTTAGAAATTTTTAGATTTGAAAATTTTGGTCAAATCGGGAGTGAATCGGCTGGTTTAAGCTTTGAACCCGGTTCGAACCAGTGTAGTTTTCTTCCTTCAAATGACAACACTGTTCACTCGCCGGAAAATTGAAGCAGCGCCGGTGAAGAACAAACATTTCCGTTCAATACATTTCATGCCATCAATGTCTGTTATAAAGTTTCCAAACAGACGATCGATGAGTCTCCGAGCTCCTTATATAAAGAGCCTCTCTCCATTCATCCTCTCCACACCTAAAAAGCTCACTCTCTCTCAGTTTCTTAGTTTTCCAGCGAAGCTCGAACCAGAGCTTTGATATAGGGTCATTTGTAAGCCAAAGAAGGTGAGGTCGGGTTCCTTAGAACCGGGGACAGGTCAACTACACAATGGTGACACCCATTCGCTCTAAGAGTCACCGAAGAAGTGCCCACGTGATCGAATAGTGAAGCAGCTCCGACGAACTGAAGCTACCCTATCTTGGCCGAGCTAAAATTGGCTGATTCGAGCCCTTCTCAGACCAAACCAAGCTCTCCCAACATCTCTTTGGCCCATTCACGGCTGAACTAGGACTGAAGGGTAAACCAATTCGGCTCCCCGATGCAATTTCTGACCGGTGCTAGGGAGAGACGACAGAATTTCAATGATAGAATTCTAACCGAATTCGGCATCAATTGATGCTATTCTTGATCATAGGAGGAATCTCAGGAGTAGAGCTATCTGCCCAAATAGAAAGCTCAGACCATCGTGCCCTCACCGGTGACCAATTAAAGCTTTCTCTCTCTACAGTCTATTTCCCGGTGAAGCTCTGTTTGAGCCCGTTCTCGCGTTAAAACTTATGATTCAAAGTGCTATGGAATTGTATGAATATTTGGAAACTCAATTTTAATTTCAATTTCAATAATTAGGAGTGTTTGATCCGTCAATTTGATGAAATCAAATTCGATTGAGTTAGGGAGTTGAAATTTGGGGAAAATTGGGGATTTTCAAAAATTCAAGGACCAAAATGAAATTTTATAAAATTGAGGGTCAATTGGGCATGATAAGAATGTTAGAGGGCCAATTGAGCAATTTTAAAATTTTTGGGGTAAAACTTACCATTTTTGTAAAGGAAGGGAAAATGGTAATTTTGGAAAATTTGGGGGCCAAATTGGGAATTTAGGAAACTTGAACCCCTTTTTATGAAATTGAGTAAATTGAGATCCCAAGAGGAATTTTAAAAGTTTTGGGACTCAATTTGGGGTAAAACGAGCAATTCAGGCCTAAAGTAAAAAGGAAAAATAACTTTAGGCACCAATGTGCAAATATTGGAAAAATTGTGAATTGAGTTATTTATACTAAATGAGGTGATCAAGCTAGATGATAATGAACAAGGATGTTCATTTCGTGTAGTAACATGAGACATCAGGAATGCCAGCTGAGGTTAAGCTCGTAAGGGACAAAAACTGACTAAATGGAAATTCACTATACGAATGGGTGAGTGGGATTTTTATATCATACCCAGTTGGGATGATAAGTACTCCGGAACTGAAAACACACTATTTAGTGGTATTTTAAACATCATAACTTAGAGTAGTGATGTCAAAATGATGCAGAAAAAACTACTTACGTCTTGTAAGTAGATCATACCTGGTTGGTATAATGAAACTTACTCGGAGGAAGTGGAAAACTCATTCATCGGTTATGGGCGGAGATGTCCTCATACTCGGTTGGTTTGATAGATAATTAAAAGTATATTTTTGTCAAAAATACTCTCCCCTGATTGTGTGCCACTACTTAAACAATTTGGGAGACTTTCTTGATAAGAGCTCGAATAGCTCTGTTAGGCCAGAGGTCTCAATTTTGGAACTTGGGGGCTATTATGCCAAAATTTTGAAAATCTCGAATAGTGGGCCATAGGCCAGTTGGCATGAGCAGGAGCTCATAAACATACATGAATTATATGGCTTGTAAACATGAATAATTGAATTGTTTGGCCGTGTTACCAAGATAGGACCAACATACTCAATCAACTAGTGGCAGTGCGACATGATATGTCTCCGGACTAGTCAATACAAACAGCTGCAGGTTGAGTTGAGGCTCCGGGTCGTTGGACTAGTGGCACCATAGATTATATGGCATGATGTGATAATACTGATTGTCATGCACTGTGTTTACGGGACCTTCAAGACGCCCAAGAGGGGGTAGTGATGTGGCTTAGGGCCTTGGATGATCTGGTGGGTATAAGGGCAGTTCGTCGTACCAGGTGACCTTGCGAAGCTCGAAGTAGCTTAAAGCGCACGAGACTAGGGTAGGGATGGGATGAGGTCTCTGTACTCATACGGACATGGAGAATTGTTACGGGATTGAGGGTTGGATGTCATGAACATCCACTCATTCTCATGGTAGAAATGGACATACTTCTATCTAGGCAGCCGGTAAAGTCGCTCCGACGCCACAAGTGGGTTTAGTGGATGTACTGGCATGCAACTATATGATTGACCTTCATGGTGAAGGATGTGTTTTGAAAATTTGAGATTTTAAAGTGGAGAAAAATTTAAATGAATTAAGGAGTCGGACACACTCCAATTTGAAAACATTTTTTAAAAAAATTCCATTTCTAAAATACCCATTCATTGAGTTGTAGAAACTCACCCCTCTTTTTTATCCATTTTCTGAAAAAAGAAAATGATTAGGAATAACATCGAGCCTTACCTTATGTCAGGTATTTTTAATTTCTTTTAAGCTTATATTTTATATGATATATGTCTTTCTAGGGAACAAGGTTGAAAATACGCCTGGCTCCTCTCGAGTAAAACAAGGGGGAAACTCCTCTTGACCCGAGAGAGCGGCGGGTTGTTCATGGGGATTCGACCAAACCAAGTCGGGGTGTGACACTTCCCCCTGAGTCTGTAGGTCCCAACCTTGCCTTTTGAGGCTGAGAAAAAGGCCTATATCATAGCTCTAGTTTGAGGTTCATTGGAAAATGGAGCAGTTGAGAAAAAATTGAGATTTGAGATGTGTGGAGCATGAATGTGGAGGAGCTCTTTATACAGGAGCTCGGGGACCCTCTGCCCAACATCTTTTTATTTTGATCAAGTTTATCCTCACATTGAAATGGCCTGATTGGAGCTGTTTTTCCTTTGCCAGCATTATCCGTTTTCTACATTAATGAATAGTATTGTCATCCAAAGGAAGAAGATGACTCTGTTCTGAACCGGACTGGTCCGGTCCAAATGGGTTAAATGAGTAAATCGGTCGGTTCAGGTTCGATTCGACCGGTTTTCTCAAAATTAAAATTTTATAAATTTATCTAAATTTATTCTCTATCTAATAGTGGCTTCAATTCTCCAATTTGATCATTTTAAGCCACCAAGAAAAATAAATTTAGAAACAGGTTCAAGTATGATTTAAATTGGTTCAATCCAATTCAGGTTCGATTCGCCCTGAACCGGTCTGGTTTTCTCTTTCCATTCGTCCCAAGATTCTTTTTCATGATTTGTCTGACTCTTTGAATCACTCGAGATTTGTCAATTCCCTAATTTACCCTTTCCTTATAGGTTATGGTTTGTGAACCGGCTCGATTTTCTCTTTCGAAATGATATGTTTTTTTCTCGGTCTTATTAACTATAAAGGGACAGGGTTTACACTAGAACACTCGGTTCTTTAAGTCCATAAAGGTTGTGGGTGCATTCATCAACCTGAAGTGCATCACTCAGAACTCATAGTGCCCATAACGTGACCTGAACGCGGTCTTCTGTATATATTCTTCTTGGATTTTCAATTGGTGATATCCAATCTGTAGGTCAATCTTGGAGAAGTAGGCGGCTCCTTTCAACAAGTCAAATAGATCATTGATTCTCGGAAGGGGTACTTACTCTTGATAGTAACCTGATTCAATTTTATTAAGTCAATGCATAGTCTTATACTCCTGTTATTTTTTTTCACAAACAAGACCGACACACCCCACGAAAATTGACTAGAGCATAGCATAAAGATAAAAAGGTTTTCGCAAAAAAGAATGTTGATTATGTTTGATGAGATACAAAACCATCGAGTCATGTTATAAGAAAGGAATGTTACTAGTTAACCCGATTTTACTACAAAAATGGTACATGTTTCTTGTTTTGATCTTGCTTTCTTCGTCTACTAAAAAAGAAAAGAATAATATCTCCTTTCCTTCCTGCTTCCCATTCACTTTTGTCCCCGCCCATTGTCCCTAGAAAATATTCTTAGTCATAGTGAAAAGGGGTAGGGCATGCTCGCAACTCACATCAATGGCCTTGGCTTTATTCCAAGGCATGTGGAGATGTACCTCAAGTTTCCCCCTATCGGTAGGATGTTGTAGCATCATAAAATGCAAATTGCTTGCTCTTACTTGGAATGACTAATTATCATGTTCCTTTTCTTCCTTATCTAGTCATCATGATCGCAATGCATGTGAATGGAACTTAAGGATTCGATGATCCTGAGCTCACGACGTTACCAACTTAACATGTCAATCCAAGATCCTCGGCATTTGGTGATATAAAATTCTTGCATTATGCCAAAAATCCCACTCACCTAAATTTCGTGTCTCATTTGTCCCAGATTAATTTTCGATATCTCTGAACTGGGTTGCGGTTGTAGGTCAAGGATCTTCTTTCAACACCAACATTGTCACATATAATGAATTACTTAAATATCCAAAATTTCTACTTAGTATCTTATGATTTCTCCTAATTACATAGAAGTAGCTAACTTTATTTTATTGGAAATTAATTCCTAATTAATTACCATAAGTTTCTAAACTTACTTTATTTGCAATTTCATCCCTTTTACAATTTTATAAATAATAAAATTATTTAAAATTGTAAATAAATCCTTATAATCTTTTTTAATTATAATTAAATTCACAAAAGTATTTTTAAATAATTAAATCCTAAAACTCTTCTTATTTGTAAATTGACCCTAAATTGATGTCATGTCACAAAAAAAATGCCAAATTTTCGAAAATCACCAATTTTCTGAAAATTTCACTATAACCCTTGAATCATTGATTCATCAAATTGAATGATTAAACCTTGTCATTATCCTCCTAACATGCTACTAATTATCCTTCCCATATTCCGACTAGCTTTCTAAACTTTTAATCACTTAATTTGATCCAAAATCGAGCTCAAACTGAGCTTTGCTGGAAAATTTTTCTAGAGAGAAAAAGTTTAAATTTTTTACCAGCAAAGGAACATTGCTAGAGCTCTGGGTATGGGAGGCTCACCAAGGGGACCCCTTGGATTAAATTAGGCATCAATCGATAGATTAGGCAAGGAGAATTTCATTAGTTAAGTTTGTTACGATTTTGCTCTATAATTTTACTATTTCCACGACGAGAGGTGGAATTGGCTTACCACAAAGGTTTAGGGAGGTCAAGGTTCGGTCGTGAGGAGTCGTGGAAGGGCAGTTTGGTCTCAGGGGCTTAGTGGTGGTCAAAATTTAGCTCGAAAGCTTTTGCTTGTATTCTGTTGTCGAAGTAGATATACTGTGCAACCTCGCCACAGCTTCTGTGATAACCTTCGAGTTGAATGGAGTATGCTGGAAGGTGGAGAACTTCTTCAGAATTCCATAGAACTAAATTACCCAATTGGAGGTGGAGGAAAAGGTCGATGTTGGAACTCTAGTTCGTGGATGATCATAATGTGGAGCAGTTTGGGTTCTATGATAAATGGAGGGGTGTAAAGGATTAATGGAGAGTAGCTTTTTATATAGAGATCTTGGAGACTCACCGTTCTAACCATCCATCCATCAATCAGTCATTAACTCATCATTTTAAGGACTTGTCACAGCCACTCGTCGGAGTTATGGCATTAGTCCTTCTCCATTCCTATTTAGAAAACTAAAGTAAGAAGAAGACATAGTGTGCGTGCACGCAAGTTTCGAACGTGTGGGCTACCACGTGTCACGCTGTCATTGACTAATGTCATTGACACAGACACTCAATCAGCATCTGAGTCACCCATTAACCGAACATGTGGCACCTTCTCATTGGTTGCCTAAGCTGACGTGGCCTCTAACCCTTTGTTGACCATGTCACGTGGCGTCCTCTAATTAGCTTATTTAAATTTTTTTGTTTTCCCACCTGACGCACTATTTTGTAGCCACATGTCAGCCACTAATTGGTTGTAACCATCTGATGTGTCTTTTCACGTGTCAACCTATGATTGATTTACCATTCTCTGACATTCTAGTCGGTCACTCACATGAGACCTTTGCAACATGTCAACACCTCATTGGTCAACCATCGTGATGAGGCTTCTCCTTAGTTGATCGTAAACTGAGGGCTTGTGTCACTCTCTCGTTGTTCAATCTTTGGTGATGTGGCTTTTCTTGGTCTCATCGGTGACCAAGGACACGTGTCATGCTCTTATTGGTCAGCGCTTCAATACGTTAACCAAGGAGTTTGTTGGGCAGGCTTTGCCACATGTCATGTGCACTGATTGGGCGCTAACCTGGTAGTTGTTCCATTGAGCGGTTCAGTCGGATTGAATTCGGTGACCTAAAATCTATTTGCTAGTTTAGGCTTGATTCGACTAGTTTTTTAAAATTTAAAATTTTCTAAATTCATTTTCTACATATTGGTGACTTCGATTTCCCAAATTTATATTTTTAAGTCACCTAGAAAAATAAATCCTTGAACTGGTTCAATCCGATACAATCCAGTTCATGTTTGGTTCAACCTGAACTGATCCAATTTTTACATCATATTTGGTTGATGATTTTTTTCATTTGATTTTTTTATCCTCATTGATCCCTTGGGATTTTTCAATTTCCCATTTTTGTTTTCTTTTCAAATTTTTGGTTTACTTTAATCCACGATTTCCTTTTAAAAATTTTTGGTTCTCCATTCTAGATTACTTATCATTGGAAAATGAGGTTTACAACTTCTCTGCTCCTTTTAGGAGTTTTGTCCTTAAAACTCATTTGATATTATTGCAAGTTCCTTAAGATAAATTCGGTCATCCTCTTACTTCTTCTTGAATTTCAACCACTAAATTTTACTCATTTGCTTTTGTTGGGGTACTTCCCTTCTTATGATCTGTTTTCGAGTATTCACCCAAAATCATTTCCAGGTTTAGATCCCATCACACCTTCTTGTTTCTCCGTTCGGGGTTCCCTAACCCCCATGGTCCTAGTGTGGTCTTGATAGTGGTTCTAGGTCATAGTGATATTTTTCCCCACAAATTCACATATTTCATCTTTGCAATATTGGATCCCCTTCTATCTTGAAAGTGTTGGTCCTTTCTAAGTGATCCTATTAAGATTTTATCCATCTTGGCCTAATTTGTCAATTGGCATCACCGTATTGGTTGCATGGATCTTTTTTCATCATCAATAGTTTTTAGTTGATTCTCACTTCATACTAGCGATGGTTCTATCTCCCATTCATGATATCTTTCTTATTTGTGACAACTTACTAGTTAACCACATTCCATGAACAAAGACTTTTTTATATCCTCTGGGTATAATTTCGTGTTGACACCCTCCACACTTCAGTTTTATAATTCTAGTCCCTTCTCTATGGGCACTTTTACGTAATTCATATAGAATTTTCATTTAATATCACGATTTTATCCCATGTAGTTGTCTCCTCCACTCTTTGGGATGTCCTTATTACTCTGGTCTTTAAGCATATTCATGCATCCATTTGGTTTGAGACATCATGCCTCATCCATTTTAATCCCTCTTCCAAGATACTTGAACCCTATGTCAGCCATAATCATCTTTCGGTAGCTTACATGCCATTTCCTTCATCGGATGACAAGAATCGTTGGAACCCCATCCACGTGCTTATTCCCACCATAATTCCATCATTCTTTAAGTATTTCCTTCGTACTTAGTCACCATTAATTCCCGATTAACTCCTTGGGGTCTCCTGGAAATTTGTAATAATAATCATTTAGCCTTTATTCAATGGGGGCATTCATTTAATATCTTATGTATTTTGCCTTTTTCTTCCACTTGTGCCACCTGGAAAATTCCTTCAAGTCTACTCTTCATCCTTTCGTAACACTTCCTCTTTGTCACAAGATTACACAGATTCGTGTCCTAAGTAACTAGAAAGGGTTATTATATAACCATTTTGGATGGTAAGGTCATATGCTCCATATCTCTTAGTGGCTTCTTGTCATCGTACCTTAGATCCCATTAACTTGTCACAAAACATGGCTTCATATGTCTTCCATTCGAGTCCCGACACCTTCAGCTTTCTAATTGTATGTCTTTTACATTTATAATCCTTTAACTTGTATTGTACTCTAGTTGTAGGGTTTTGTGGTTCTCTTTTGGACCCATATTGTAGTAGTTTCTCTTTATGTTTACATACAATACTCATTCTAATGGAATGTTGGCCATCTTAAGACCAACCCTTAAATTTCTTGCTTTTCCTCATGTCATTCAAAATTGGCTCAACGTCCTTCCAACCGATGGGGGTTTTTCCTCACTGACGACAATGTAGATTCTTCTATTTCTTGTATGTGTCCATGGTCGGATGGGTTTCTTTTCCTAGGCTCGTCTTTGGCTAGTATGCACACTAGATCCATGCCAAATGTAAACCTCGTCCTCTCGGACTAAGTAAACCGGAAAAGAGACTCATAAATTTTTGAGAGAAAAATCGAGAATCTAAATGAAACGGAATGGTAAAGAATGGTCGAAACGAGATTTTGGAAAATCCCAAGTAGCTGATCAATCACAAAAATTATAGAGAAGAACCGGACCGGTTCAAGGTGACCGAGTTAAACCGTGAATAATTGGTTCAAAACTTCATTTTTCTAGTTAGCTTAAAAATATCAAATTAGAAACTTGAAGCCACCATTAGATAGAAAATGAATTTATATGAATTTAAAATTTTTAATTTTGGGAAAATCAGTCGAATCGGGCCTAAACTGACTGATTTATGATTTTGGATCACCGAACCTAGTTGGACCGTACCGGTCAATGGTAAGCCAGTCAACGGACCGCTACCTGGTCAGTGTCTAGTGAGTAGGTATGACCAATCAACATGCAACATGTGGCAAAGAGCGTCTAATCAGTCGCACAGTCAATGCCTATAAGCACTACCCAAGTAGAGCGCGACACGTGTCCTCGGTCAACAGTCAAAAGAGGAAAATCTACGTTAGCAACGACCAACTGATAGGAGAGTCACACATGTCCTCGGTCAACGACCAATGGTGGAGAAGCCTTGTTAGCAAGGCTAGCCAATAAGGAGCTGACACATGGCAAGGACACCACATCAGCATCTGACTAAGACGTCGGGTAAATGACTGACCTATTAGCGGATGACACGTGGTAGCACCACATCGGATGACCTTAGCCAATCAGAGGCTAACATGTGGCAATGACACTGTGCATCATACCAACCGAGTATGAGGACATCTCCACTCATAACTAATTAACAGGTTTTCCACTTCCTCCGATGAAGTTTCCATCATACAAACTATGTATGATCTACTTACAACCGGTAAATTATTTTTTCCCATCATTTTCTCATCACTCCTCTAAGTTGTGATGTTTAAAAAATACCACTTAGTAGTGGGTTTTCATTTCCGATGTACTTATCATCCCAATTGGGTATGATATAAAATCCCACTCAACCGATAGTGCAGTGAAATTTCACTTAATCGGTTTTCATCCTTTGTGAGCTTAACCTCAACCGGTATTCCCGATGTCTCGTGGTCCTACACAAAATAAACATCATCGTTCATTATCATCTGGCTTGATCACCTCAAAATGGCTAAATTTACAATTTTTCCAATATTTTGTGAATTGGTCCCTAAAGTTATTTTTCCTCTTTACTTTAGGTCCCAATTGCCAATTTTTTCCCTAATTGAGTCCCAAAACTTTCAAAATTCCTCTTGGAACCTTAATTTACTCAATTTCATAAAAAGTGGTTCAAGTTTCCCAAATTGGCCCCCAATTTTCCAAAATTACCATTTTGCCCTTCCTTTACAAAATGGTAAGTTTTACCCCAAAAATTCTAAAATTGCTCAATTGGTCCTCTAATATTCTTATCACACCCAATTGACCCTCAATATTATAAAATTGCATTTTGATCATTCAAATTTTCGAAAATCCCAAATTTCTCCAAAATTTTCTCGCAATTTCAACTTACTAACACAACCGAATTTGATTTCATCAAATTGACCGATCAAACACTTCAATGAAATTGAAGTTAAAATTAAGTTTCTATATCTTCATACGATTCAATAGCACTTTGAATCACAAGTTTTGACACTGGAACGAGCTCAAACGGAGCCTCGTAGGAAAACAGAATGTGGAGAGAGAGAGCTTTAATTGCCCACCGACGGTGGCGTGGTGGTCCGAGCTTCCAATCGGGGCAGATAGCTCTCCTCCTAAGGTTCCTCCTATAATCAAGAATTGCATCAATTGATGCCCAATTGGATTAGAATTTTGTCATCGAAATTCTGTCGGCTCTCTCTATAGCATCGGTCGGAAATTGTTAGGGGGGGTCAAATTCGCTTACCTTTCAGTCCTAATTCAGCCTTGGGAGGGCTGAGGAGGTGTTGGATGAGCTTGGTTTGGTCTGAGGAGGGCTCGAATCGGCCAATTTCATCTCGACCGAAATAGGGCAGTTATGGTCCGTCGGAGCTACTTCACTATTCAATCACGTCATCACTTCTCTGGCAACCCTCGAAGCAAATGGATGTTACCACCGTGTAGCTGACTTCTCCCTGGTTCTAAGGAATCCGACCATGCCTTGTTTGGCTAAAAAAAGTTCCCAAGTCGGAGCTCTGGTTCAAGCTTCGCCAGAAATTGGAGCAGTTGAGAGTAAATGGAGTTTTCAGGTGTGGAGATGATGAATGAGGAGGGGCTCTTTATATAGAAAGCTCGTGGACTTCTTGGTCGTTTGATTGACACCTTAATGGCGGTCATTCATTGCATGAAACTCCCTAGCTGGAGAGTTTTCAGCTTCGCCGGTGCTGCACGATTTTCTGGCGAATGAACAGTGTTGTCATCTAAAGGAAGAAGATGACTCTGTTTTGGACCGAACCGGTCTGATCCACGTTCAAAGCTTAAACCGACTGGTTCACCCCAATTCGACCGAATTTTTCAAATCTAAAAATTTCTAAATTCATTTTCTATCCAATGGTGGCTTCAAATCTCAAATCTGATTTTTTTAAGCCACCTAGAAAAATAAATTTAGCATATGATTTAATAGTGGTTCAAATCGGTCCAAACCGGTTCAATCCAGTTCACCTTAGTCGGTTTGATTTTCATCTCCAATTCATCCATAAGTCATTTTTCATGACTTATGTGACTCTTTAGGTCACTTGGGATCCATAATTTCCCTAATTTGCCTTCTCTCTATCAGTTCTGGTTCATAAACTAGTTCGGTTCATAAACTGGTTCAACCTTATTGGATCCAGTTTATCTAAACCGGTCTATTTTTTCTCTTCCAATTTATTCTAAGTTTCTTTTTTGAAGTTGTATGAATCCTTTGGGTCACTCGGGTGTTGAAATTTCCCAAATTGTCGGTTCTTTGATAATCGAGTTTGTGAACTAGTTCGGTTTTCTCACTCAGTTTAACTGGTTCTTTTCCCGGTTTTCCTTAACTCCAAAGGGCGAGCTTTACAACTCTCCCCTCCTTTTAGGAGTTTTGTCCCCAAAACTAAATCAGCATTTTTCACCCCGGGATAAACTTCCCTTAACGTCAAATTAGACATATTGATACTTTGGTCGTTCCTTCACTTAGTCCACCTTAAATCACGCACTTAAGGAATTTACTTTCCTTTATGTGGTTTACTCCTTCAGTGGAGTTTTATCATAACTGGTGTATCTTTCCTGTGAATCCAAAGGTATATCCCTAGGTACACATCTCCCTTCACTTATGGCAAGATTCTTCCTTTTGAGGTTCTTACTCAAGATTTCAGGATTAGGAGTTCCAAGATGCCCAATCGTTCCATTGTCTAGTAATTCTCTTAATCGTTGAAACCCTTAGCTCTGCGTTCTTTCGAGCATTATGTATGGGTTTTGGTGTTATTATCCCTTTGACCTAATTTGACCCTTCCTTCATCCATCATTGATTACAACTTTAGTCCAAACTACGTTTGACCTCAACATGCTCATTAACTGATTTTTTTCCTTACTTGAGTTGCATTTTTTCCTCGGGACTGTTGTGCTTACATGTCTCCTACAATATGACATATTCCAAAATCTGTCTCTATCCATTAGATTCCTATAACACTTCTTTTAGGGTTGTTTGCAACTTGGAACCTTTTAGAGATCGTATAACTTAATCCCTCCTTTTGTTTAGTAGTATTCCTTGACTACCTTTATCATTATCCAATCAACTTACATAACCATTTTGATTTTTCTTACCCACTCATCCTTTTCCAACTTCTTTATTGGGTCTTTCTGATTCCAATCATTTGGTTTCCCACTAGTTTACTGACAAGGTAGGATTCTTTCCTTCTTAAGTCCTTGGCATTCTTTATTCAAGGATTTTTACTTTTTCCTTAATCCACTTTTACTTACTTGTGATCTTTTCATAATTCTTCATTCTAAATTAATCACTCTCGGTCTATGTGTCGATTCATTTGGTGGGGAAGGTTCCCTTCTTCCAGTTTCATTGTCTACTATGTCCCTCACAATAGACTTTCATCTTCGGAGCAACATGCTCCAACCTTCTTATCATTCCTTGTAGGTTTCTTTCTTCCTTTCTTCGGACCCCTATCTAAGTTAGGGCATTTGTCCATTTTGGATCTTTTTTTATCCACAATTTGTATTTCATCCCTTATTCCTTACTTGAGATACTTCGGATTATCGATTTTTATTCCGTGCATTTCACACTATGCTCAGTCGTCCACTCTTTAGTCTCCATATGCCCGTGTTGACTATAACCCATATTACCAATTGTGGTTATTCCTCCTTAGCCGTATTATTCAGAGGGCTTACTTTCCCAACATTTCTCGGACATTCTTTCCTTCATTACCTTAGTATGGTTAGTCCACTCATTCTTACTTGTCACAGCATCTTTTGATGCGAACCTCCTATTTATCTGTTGATATTATCCTCCTAGGACCCGAACTTCTTGTTTCAGAGGGCAAATCTATCAAACTGGATCAGCCATTAACGAGTAATCCTAATGTGGGTGGATTTGGCCAAGGGAATGGAGAAATAGTACTTCAAGATCCATTACGTGTCCAAGGCCTTTTGTTCTTCTTGGCATCTATTGTTTTGGCACAAATCTTTTTGGTTCTTAAGAAAAAACAATTTGAGAAGGTTCAATTGTCCGAAATGAATTTCTAGATTCGCAAATTTATTAGCATCGAGTTCATAAAAAGAATCTAATTCTTGTTGGCAATTATTTGTACCGCATTCCTAGTCATAGTATGTATATTGTGAAGAAGACTATTTGACTTTATTTCTTCTTTCTTTATTTTTTTTAAGCCAAATTAATTGGAGCAGCATGACTATGTCATTATTGCATTATTGTTTAAATGTCATAGAATAGAAAATAGAATGGATCAATATTTTTTGAGTCTAATAGACTAAAAAGTATAAAATTCCACTATAGACTAACTCACACACAGATTAATGTTTTGTTTGAAAAATTCGAGGATCCAGATTTAGATTGTCGTATTGTAAGAAAAAAAGGAGGAATGGGGAAGAAGGATCTCCTGCGGGAATGATTTGGAAGATCCAAAACCAAAAATAGTGATATTTGCTAGCAACACCATAGTGGAGGCAGTCAATCAATATAGATGGATCCTAAATCTGATTCAAATCCAATTAATTCACCAGGTAAAAAAACATTAGACATTCCATCCTCTGAAACTAAGACTTTTGATGTTATTTGGCGTACAATAATTTCTATGTGCCTATTATGGATCATAAAAGTAAACCTCCAATTAATCAAAGATATCGAGAAAAAGGTTATAGTGATAAGAAAAATTTTGATAAATCCATTGCAAAACATCAAAAAATGCAAGAAAATGGGGACAAAATACGTTCAGATTTGTTTGTTCCTGAAAATATTTTATCCAAGGCAGAACGCTCCCCTACCGATGCGTTTTTACATGAAGAACTTGTTATTCTTAACTCTTGGGTTCAAGAATTCCTATATAACTTAAGTGACACTTTCCTTTTAAGGAGGGCTCACATCCTTCTGGTTTCAAAATCTCTTGATCATCCTTCATGAGGCTCACAGTGTGTCAGACTCCTTATTCTTTTTAGGAAAAATGTTTGATTCAAAGTGTGTCAAACTCCTTATACTTTTTCAAAACCTTTCTTTTCAAATTTCTAATTTTTATCACAATTTCTTATTAATCACAGTGTGTCATCACCCAATACACATCCTTCATTATGAAGTTCAAACACACAATCGCAAGCCAGTACGTCCACTAAACCCATTTGTGGTGTCGGAGCGACTTTACCGACCACCTAGATAGAAGTACGTCCACTTCTACCTTAAGAATGAGTAGATGTTCGCGACATTCGACCCTCAATCCCGTAACAATTCTCTGTGTTTGTATGCGTATAGAGACCTCATCCCATCCACACCCCGGTCTCGTGCGCTTTAAGCTACGTCGAGCTTCGTAAGGTCATCTGATATGACTAACTGCCCTTATATCCACCAGGTCGTCGAGGGCCTGAGAACACATCACTACCCCTCTTGGGTGTCTTGAAGGTCCTGTAAACACAATGCATGCACAATTAGTGTTTTCACATCAAGCCATATAATTTGTGGTGCCATTAGTCCAATGGCCCTGACCCTCAACTCAACTTGCAGTTGTTTGTCTTTACTAGTCCGGAGACCTGTCATGTCGCACTTCCACTACTTGACTAAATATGTCAGTCCTGTCTTGGAACAATGGCCAAGAAATTCATTTATTTAAATTTTCATTGCATATAACTCATGTTTGTTTATGAGCTGTTGCTCGTGTCAACTAGCCTAGGGCCCACTGTTCGAGGTTTTCAAAATCGGGCATAATAGCACTGGTCGAAAATTGCAGAGGGGGAGCCGAATTGACTTACCATTTATTCCTTATTCAGTCGTGGGAGGGCTAAGGTGGTGTTGGGAGAGCTTAGTTTGGTGTAAGGAGGGCTCAAGTCGGCCTATTTCAGCTCAGCCAAAATAGGGCAGCTTTGGTCCGCCGGAGCTGCTTCACTATTTGATCACGCCAACACTTCTCTGGTGACCCTCGGAGTGAATGGATGTTACCACCGTGTAGCTGACTTCTCCTCAGTTATAAGGAATCCGACCACACCTTGTTTGGCTCAAAAAAGTTCCCAAGTCAGAGCTCTGGTTCAAGCTTTGTTGAAAATTGGAGAAGTTGAGAGAGAATGGAGTTTTCATGTGTTGAGAGGATGAATAAGGAGGATGAATAGGAAGCTTAGGGACTTCTTGGTCGTTCGATTGGCACCTTAATGGCAATCATTCATTGCCTACAACTCCCTGGCCTAAGACTTTTCAGCTTCGTTGGTGTTGCGCAATTTTTCAGCAAGTGAATACTGCTATCATTTGAAGGAAGAAGATGACATTATTTTGAACTGCACCGGACCGGTCCGAATCGGGTTCAAAGCTTAAACCAGCCGGTTCACCCCCAATTTAACCAAAATTTTCAAATCTAAAAATTTCTAAATTCATTTTCTATCCAATAGTGTCCTCAAATCTCAAATTTCTCAGTTTTTCAGCCTCTAATTGGTTGTAACCATCCGGCATGGCTTTGCCATGTGTCAACTTGTGATTGGTCTACCATTCTTCGACATTATAGTTGGTTGTTGATGTGGCACCTTTGGCACGTGTCAACACCTCATTAGTTAGTCCTGGTGATGAGGCTTCTCCTCAGTTGATCATTAACTAAGGACATGTGTCGCCCTCTCATTGATCAGTCTTCAGTGAAATGGCTTTTCTTAGTCTAATTGTTGACCGAGTACACGTGTCATGCTCTCACTAATCAGCACTTCTAGACGCTAACCGAGTAGTTGAGTAGGCACGCTTCGCAACATGTTGCGCATTAATTGGTTGTGTGTGCTAACTGGGCACTGACCTGGCGGGGGCTCCATTATAAACCCCGTCCTTTAAAGATGAGAAAATTAGGGGTAGAATTGGTCAGCCCAAGGGAGAAAACTGAAACGGTTCACGAACCCCAACCGTTAGAGAAAGGGCAAATTTGGAAATTCACAAATCCCAAGTGACCCAAAGAGTCAAAAAAACACCATGGGAAGGGACTTTGGGACAAATTGGAAGAGAAAACCAGACCGATTCAGGTGAACCGGATCTGAACTAGTTTGGACCGATTTGAACAATCATTGAACCGATTGATAAATTCATTTTTCTAGGTCGATTAAAATATTATAATTGGGGATTTGAAGCCACCATTGGATAGAGAATGAATTTAGATAAAATTAGAAATTTTTAATTTTGAAAAACCCGGTCGAATCGGGCATGAACCTGTCGGTTTAAGCATTGAACACGGTTCAAACCGGTAAAGTCCGATTCGGAATAGTGTCATCTTCTTCCTTTAGATGGCAACACTATTCATTCAACCGATGAACGAACAGCACCGACAAAGATGAAATGCCTTCATTCAAGGTGTTTCAAGTCATGAATGAGTGCCATTAAGGTGCCAAACGATTGGGCAGAGAGTCCCTGAGCTCCCTATATAAAGAGCTCCTCTCCATTCATCCTCTTCACACCTGAAAACTCCATTCTCTCTCAACTACTTAGTTTTTTGGTGAAGCTCGAACTAAAGCTCCGACATTGGGGTTTTTTTGAGCCTTAGAAGGTGAGGTTGGGTTCTTTAGATGAAGTGAAAATATTGTTTTTGTCAGAAGTGTTCTCCGTTGACTTGTGTGCCAATGCTTAAACATTTTGGGAGACCTTCATAACGGGAGCTAGACCAGCTCAGATAGTCCAGAGATCTAGGTTTTGAACTTGTGGGACTAAAATGCCCGATTTTGGAAAATCATGTACAATAGTCCCAAGGCCAGTTGGCACGAGTAGAAGCTTGTAAACAAACATGATATATTAAAGCCATGGAAATTCATAATGAATGGATTATGTGATTTCAACATGGTACCAAGACAAGATTGGCATATTCGATGGACTAGCAGCAGTGCGTTAGGGCCAAGTTGACGGATCGGCCTAGAAAAACAGCTGTAGGTCGAGTTGAGGGTCGGGGTCGTTGGATTAGTGGCACCAAAGATAAATGGCTTTGTGGAAAAATTATTGTTTGTGCATGCACTTTAGGTTCAAGACCATCAAGATGCCCAAGAGGGGTAGTGATGCTTCCTAAAGGCTACTAGACAATATGGTAGAGATAAGGGTAGTATGTTGTGCCAGCAGATAGCGAAGCTCGACATAGCTTCATGCGCATGAGGCTAGGGTGGGTCAGGATGAGGTCTCTATCCTTATATGGACACAGAGTTGCTTTCAGGTCGGATGTCGCGAACATCCACTCAGACCCAGGATAGAAGTGGACGAACTTCTATCTTGGTGGTTGGTAAAGTCGCTCCGAGCCACAAGTGGGTGCGGTGGACGGGCTGCCCTACGAATGTGTGATCCCTTCCTAATGAAGGGTGTGTGTTTACTGATAAACACACTTAATGTAGAAAATTGAGGAAAAATAATATTCTTCAAGGAAATAAGGGGTGTAGCACACTGCGATTAAAAACTATTTTGTTTATGAAAACTTACTCCCAACACCCATTCACTGAGTTGTAGAAACTCACCCCCACTTTTACATCCCTTTTCAGGAGCAGAATAAATGACTAAGGAAAACACCTAGATCTACCATTTGTTAGGTATTCTTAAAAGTTATTTTAACCTCGCATTTTTATTGATTTATGTTATTCCAAGGAACAAGGTTAAAATTACGATCGGCTCCTCTGGATTAAAGAAAGGGGGAAACCCCTCTTAAACCTAGGGATCGGCAGGTTGATCACGGGGATTCGACCAAACTAGGTAAGGGCGTGACAACTTGAGTGGTATTAGAGCCTAGTTCCCTTGAAGCATTATCAATAATATGCCCTAACACTAATGAAAACTTAATTACTATGTAGGAAAAAAAGTTCCTAGAAAATTCACCATGAAATCCAATCCCCCACATATGATAAAAAAGACGCTTACCCCGAGAGAGGAGGTTGTTCAACGATTCTTGGAGGGTGAGAAAAGAATGCCCAATGATATGATCGGGGATTATAGGAAACTCATAGGAGCCCTACTAGAGTCAGAAGGCATCACCTATCCTCCTCCAAGGTAGGAAGAATCTAACCCTCCTCCAAGGAGCCCAACACCTCCTCCAACCCCACAACAATGAGAGAGAACTCCCATTAAAAAGAGGCTTGGGGCAACTATTGGGATGCCTACGCCACCTTCATGAAAGTCCACCAAGTACCCCCACCTGCTCAAGTCAGCTTCAATCCTTCTCAATGGATGAAGTGGACAAACGAGTGTGAGGTAGAGGTGTTAAGAAGATATGAACTTGAAGCCATACATGAAGTTCTTCCCATAAGGGAAATATAGAGGGAATATGGATGGACTTCAACCAGTTCCTCAGAGCCTTCAAACTGTGAATCCCACAATCATTTAGAGGCTAACTGTCACACCGTGTTTTTTTGTAACCCGAAATTTCGGTCGGAAATTTTTTCTGGAATTGGATTATAAGTTTATAATTCAATTGATATAATTGGAATAAATTTGATTTAAAATAAAATGAAAACTGTTGTTTTGACTGAAATAAATAACTCGATGGAATGGATAGGGTAAATACCTAATAAATTTCTTTAGGTGAAAATAATAAGATAATTATGTGAATTTGGTTTAGTACAAAACAATTAGCACTTTGTAGTATCAATACCATAAATACCCATAAATTAATAACTACATTCAATTATTGGAATTAATACTCATAAATAACCATAAATTAATACCTACATTCAATTATTGGAATTAATACACATAAATAGCCATAAATTAATACCTGCATTTAATTATTGGAATTAATGCCCATAAATACACATCAATTAATACCTACATTCAATTATTGGGATTAATACCCATAAATACCCATAAATACCCATCAATTTCCCAATTTAATAAGAATAATGGACAACATTAATACACATATGTAGTAAAAAATATTTTCCATTTAACAAACAATTTTACAACTACATAAGGAGCTTCAAACAATTTATCAAAGCGACACCAACTGAGCTAAGAGAGCAATTCGAGTAGAAAAGAGCTACCTGGACAATTAGTCCTTGTTCACACCGCAAACATCATATTTGTCATGATCACATTAAATCTACTAGATTAATACTCCCTACCTATGAAATTCTCAATCTCGACATCCACCATGCAACAACCAAATTTTAGGAAAATGGGGAAGTATTGGAGCAGAGAAACACCAATAAGACCAATCAGGGATGGGTACTTGGGAATCCCTCCAAGATGAACATATCTCTTGATAAAATGTGACTGGGCTAATTTACACTTCATACCAGTTAGGATGATGAGCACCTTTTCTAAATTGAAAGCCACCATGAGTGGGTTTATTTACATCATACCCGGTTGGGATGATGAGCACTGCAGAAATGAAAAGCCACTTTTATATGGTATTTTAACATCACATTTGTTGGAGTGATGTGAGTACTAAGAAAAAAAACTATTTACCGGTTGTAAGTAGAGAGATCATACCCGGTTTGTGTGATGGACTTCCTGGAAGGAAGGAGGAAACCCGCTTGCCGATTATAAACGAAGATGTCATCACACCCGGTTGGTGTGATGAATTGAAAGATTATTTTGTTAGAAGAGTTATGCCCTGACTATGTGCCAATGCTTAAAAGTTTTTGGAGACCTTCTTGACGGGAGCTAGAATAACTCAGATAGGCAAGAGGCCTCAATTTTACAACTTGTGGGGCTAAAATGCCCAATTGTTTTGGAAAATCACATACAGTGGGCCCAAGGCCAATTGGCACGAGTAGGAGCTCTTAAACAAACATGATATGTTAAAGCCATAAAAATTCTTAATGAATGGATTATGTGTTTTCGCCATGGTACCAAGATAGGATCGACATACTTGATGGACTAACGATAGTGCGTCAGGGCTAGGTCGTAGATCGGCCTAGACAAACAGCTACATGTCGAGTTGAGGGTCGCGTCTGTTGGACCAGTGGCACCAAAGATTAATGACTTTGTGGAAAACTATTGTTTGTACGTGCACTTGAGGTGTCACACCCCGACCCGGTTTGGTCGGATCCCTGTGATCAACTTGCCGCTCTCCCTATTTACAAAGGGTTGCCCCTTCTTTCATGAGGATTAAGGCGTCCTTTAAACCAGCACCTTTCCTAGAATAACATAAATCAAAACTGCACAAAAAATTTTAAATTTATCATACTTGCCTACATGTGTGTCAGCTGGTGGTCTATGGGGTAAGCTTTTCGGGGTTACCTAAAAGGCATATAAGGGAGGGGGTGGAGGTGTTGGGAGGACTTGATTTGGCCTAAGGAGGGCTCAAATTGGCCATTTTCAGCTCGGACAAAATAGAGCAGCTTCGGTCCACCGGAGCTTCTTCACTGTTCTATCACACTAGCATCTCTCTAGCGACCCTCAGAGCAAATGGAGACCGTTGTCGGGTAGCTGACTTCTCCCCAATTCTAAAGAACCCGACCATGCCTTCTTTGGCTCAGAAAAGACCGTATATCGAAGATTTGATTCGAGCTTCACCGAAAATTGGAGCAGTTGAGAGAGAATAGAGTTTTCAGGTGTGGAGATGATGAATGAGGAGGGGCTCTTTATATAGGAAGCTCGGGGATTTCTTGGCCATCCAATTGGCACCTTAATGGTGGTCATTCATTGCCTGAAACTCCATGGCTAGAGACTTTTCAGCTTCGTCGGCGCTGCATGATTTTCCGACGAATGAGCAGTGTTGTCATCTGAAGGAAGAAGACAACATTGTTTCAAACTGGACCGGACCGGTCCGAACCGGGTTCAAAGCTTAAACTAGTCAATTCACCCCCAATTTGACCGAATTTTTCAAAATTAAAAATTTCCAAATTCATCTAAATTTATTTTCTATTCAATGGTGGCCTCAAATCTCAAATTTGAATTTTTTAAACCACCTAGAAAATTACATTTAGTATCTGGTTCAATAGTTGTTCAAACCAGTCCAAACCGGTTCGGATCTGGTTCACCTAAACCGATTTGGTTTTTATCTCCAATTCAACATACTAGCACTAATGCATCAGATCCTATCAAAACTCCAAGTTAAGTGTGCTTGGGCTAGAGTAGTGTTAGGATGGGTGACCTCCTAGGAACTATTCATTTTGCATTATCTCAATAGTTATCAAACCATATTTTTTTAGTAACCTAAAATTAAATAACATACCGTCACCAATGCACAAAGATCCAATTAGAACTCCAAAGTTTGTAGGGTTGCACCCTTTCAATAATTGACAAATCATATTTTTTTAAACAATCCAAAATTAAAAACATACTAGCACTAAGACAAGATCCCTTTCGACATCGAAGTTAAGCGTGCTTGGTGAGAGTAGTGCCAGGATTGGTGACTTATTGGGAAGTATTCATGTTGCATCCACTCAATAGTTGTCAAACCATATTTTTTAGTAACCCAAAATGTAACAACATACTAGCACTAATGCACCAGATCCTATCAAAACATCAAAGTTAAGCATGCTTGGGTGTTTTTTTAGTAACACGAAATTTTGGTAAAAAGTAGTTTATGGAATTATATTATAAGTTTAAAATTCAATTGATATAATTGGAATAAATAAAATGAAAAGTTTAAATTATTAGGTAAAAATAATAAGATATGTATATATATATATATTAAATCATACGTCGAAAAGTGTAAATTATTAGGTGTAAATAATAAGATATATATAAATATATATTAAATCATACATCGAAAAGTGTAAATTATTAGGTGAAAATAATAAGATAAATATATATATATATTTATTTATTTATTTAAATCCTAAGTCCCTAACGTAAATATCACAAATACCTATATTTATTTATTGAAATTAATACCAATAATTTAATACATATATTTAATTATTGGAATTAATACTAATAAATGCCCATTAATTTCCCGAGAATAATGACAACATTAATACCATATTAATAAATTATCCCCATTTAATACACAAATATAAAGAGTTCATTCCCATTCATTCTCCTCACACCTAAAAACTTCTCTCTCTCTTTAATACTCCATTTGATGGTGAAGCTCGAATTAGAGCTTCAACTTACGCATTTTTCTTAACCTCGGAAATAGAGGTCAGGTTCTTTAGATTATGGGGGAAGTCATCTATCTGATAGCAACCTCCATTCGCTCTGAGGATCACCGAAGAAGCACCGACATAATCAAACAGTGAAACAGCTCCAGTAGACTGAAGCTGTCCTATTTCGGCCTAGCTAAAATTAGCCAAATTCAGCCCTCCTCTAGCCAAACCAAGCTCTCCCAACATTGCCACAACCCTCATACGAGCTCAACGATGCTGAAAGCTCAATAGTAGGAATTTTTTTTATCCTAGAAGGTACTTTAGGAAGAGAGCTACCTTTCCCGATAGAAAGGTCGGACCGTCTCACCTCCGATGAGACAAATGTGATCGGAATGCCAGCAAGAGAAAGCTCGCATCAACATGGAAAACCAACCATGGATGAACACATTGTGATTAATGGGTGAGTGGGTTATTCACATCATATCGATTGGGATGATGAGCACCTTTTCTTAATTGGAAGCTACCGTGAGTGGGACTTTTAACATCATACTCGATTGGGGTGATGAGAAAATTAAGCTAAAAACTAGTTACCGGTTGTGAGTGGGATTTTATATCATACCTGATTGGGAATGATAAGTACGTCAAAATGAAAACCCACAATTTAGTGGTATTTTAAACATCACAACTTAGAGGACTGATGTGAAAATCATGCGAAAAAACTATTTAGCGGTTGTAAGTAGATCATACCTGGTTGGTATGATGAAACTTCCTGAAAGGAAGTGGAAAACCCGTTCATCGATTACGAACGGAGATGTAATTATACCCGATCGATATGATGGACAGCTGAAAATTTATTTTGTCGGAAGTGCTCTCCCCTAACTGTGTGCCAATGCTTAAATGATTTAGGAGACCTTCTTGATGGGAGCTCGAATAGCTCTTATAGGCCGGGGGCCTCAATTTTGGAACTTGGGGGCTATTATGCCCAATTTTGAAAATCTCAAATAGTGGGTTGTAGGCCAGTGAGCATGAGCAGGAGCTCATAAAAAAATATGAGATATGTGCCATAAAACTTTAATAAATGAATTGTTTGGCTATGGTACCAAGATAGAACCGACATATCCAGTCAACTAGTGGCAGTGTGACATGACAGATCTTCGGACTAGTCAAGACAAACAGTTGTAAGTTGAGTTAAGGTCGGGACCGTTAGACTAATGGCCCCACAGATTACATGGAATGATAAGAAAATACTATTTGTGCATGCACTGTGATTACAGGACCATCAAGATGCCCAAGAGGGGTGGTGATGCATCCTAAGGGCCCTACACGACCTAGTGAGTATAAGGGTAGTTTGTCGTACCAGGTGACCATGCGACATTTGGAGTAGCACCTAGTGCATGAGACCGAGGTGGGGACGGGATGAGGTCTCTGTCCTCGTACGGACATAGAGAAATGATTTCGGGATTGATTGATGCGAACCCTGCCAATATGCTAACGACACCCTACACCAAATATGGCAAAAACCACAAGACTTTCACAACGCAAGTGCAAAAAGATGGAATATACCTTGTTTATGTGAGAAACAAGGTATTGGATATCTAGACGCCACACCCAAATTCTCTAAGAAGAACTCTTAGAAAACCCTGGTGATAAGTCTTGAATTGTTTGAACGCCACAGGTAAAAACCTGATAAGTTCAAAAAGCTCTTTCAAGAAAAGAAAGAAGACAAAACTCACAAGATTGAAATTCCAAAGTGTGTTCTCCAATGCTATGGAGTATGCCTTCTATAGGCTCAGAAAACAACCGAATAACCCACAAAATAGGGAAATAAATCTATTATGGTTGTAAGCTAACCATATCTAATCTAAATATCTAGGATATTTTAATAACTAATTTAAAAATCTGAACTACCTAATATTATCCTAAGAGATTTATTATATTAATAAATCTCTCCTTATTAATTTAATATGGACCTTCTCTTGGGCTCTTCATTTGGGCTTCCATTTGAATATTCAGCAATCTGTTTAATTAGCCTATATAAAGCTTCTTTGAATTTTTTAGCCCTTAACTTTGTGATTGGGCCCTCTTGTAGTCTCAAATGATTATTCATCTCATTTGGTGACAAACTATTCAGCTCCATTGCAAGTTCGGTTGGTTAGACTTGTGAATTCATAGCCTCTTTAGTCGAATTCACATCATTCTCCCCCTCTTGAAAATGATTTGTCCTCAAATCTTTTGTTTCTTCATCACCTTGCATGGCGTTTATTCAACTTGTGTTGTCCTTTGAGATGTTTAAGAGATTCATGATCTGTGTGAATCACAAACTCTTTTAGCCATAGGTAGTGTTGCCATGTTTGAAGAGTTCGAACTAGGGCATACATCTCCTTATCATAGGTAGGATAGTTAAGGGTTGCTCCACTCAACTTTTCACTGAAATATGCAATTGGTCTTCCTTCCTACATTAATACACCTCCAATACCTACTCCTGATGCATCACACTCAATTTCAAATGTTTTCAAAAAATTAGGCAATGAGAGCAATGGGATAGTAGTTAGTTTTTCCTTTATCAATTGAAATGCATTTTGTTGCTCATTACCCTATTTAAAAGGTACGTTTTTCTTTATAACAGCAGTAAGAGGTGCAACATAACTAGTAAAATTTGGAACAACACGTCTATAAAAACTAGCTAATCCATGAAAACTTCTTACTTGACTTACTGAATTAGGTATCGGCTAGTTGCGAATTGCCTTAATTGTTTCCTCGTTGACTCCAATCCCTTCTGAACTTATAATATATCCAAGAAACACAAGTTTATCCGAACAAAAGACACATTTATTCAAGTTGGCAAACAACTTATGTTGCCTTAATGTTTCTAACAAAGCTCTTAAATGTGCTACATGTTCATCCATGGTCTTGTTGTAGATTAGAATATCATCAAAATATACCACTAAAAATCTCCCAATAAAAGCACGTAATACATGATTCATTAATCTCATGAAAGTGCTTGGTGCATTAGTCAATCCAAAGGGCATAACTAACCATTCATATAATCCTTGTTTAGTTTTAAATGCAGTTTTCCATTCATCCCCTTCTTTCATTCAAATTTGATGATATCCACTCTTAAGATCTATTTTCGAAAATAAACAAGATCCATGCAACTCATCTAACATGTCATCCATACGAGGAATAGGGTGGCGATACTTTACCGTGATGTTGTTGATGGCTCGACAATCCACGCACATTCCCCAAGTTCCATCCTTCTTAGGTACAAGTAGCACTGGCACAGCACATGGACTCATACTCTCTCGAGCATACCCCTTTTCCATCAGCTCTAAGACTTGGCATTGAAGTTCTTTTGTTTCCTCAGGGTTACTTCTATATGCTGGTCGGTTGGGAATCGTTGCTCTAGGGATAAAATCAATTTGATATTCAATTCCTCGAATTGGTGGCAAACTTGGTGGTATCTCATCAGGAAAGACATCCATAAATTCCTGCAAAACAGAAATAATATTGCTCAGCAAAGATCCGACAAGATCGTTAGTACTAAAAAAGGCATCCTTGTACATAAGTACAATAAGAACCTGATGTGAAAGTAAAGCTCATTTGATCTCACTTTTTCTTGCAATAAAATTGCTTTTACTCTCTTTTTTTTCCACTTCTGGCTTTTCCCTCTTTTTTTTCAACTCTGATATTTCTCCTTTCTTTTTTTCTTCTATTTTCTGTTTATTTGCCTTTTTCTTTTTCAGTTGATCCTCAAAAACTTGCCTTGGAGTCAATGGTACAAGAGATATTGGTCTCTCATTCATCACAAAAGAGTACCTATTAGTGAATCCATCATGCATAACTTGACGATCAAACTGCCAAGGTCATCCCAAAAGTATATGGCATGTGTGCATTGGTACCACATCACATAGTATTTCATCTTGATATTTTCCAATAGAAAATGCAACCAACACTTGTTTAGTTACCTTGAGTTCACCTTGGTCATTCAGCCATTGTAGTCGATAAGGCTTTGGATGCTTTAAGGTTGGTAATGCCAATTTCTCCACCAGCTCAGTGCTAGCAACATTAGTGCAGCTTCCCCCATCTATAATAACACAGCAAACCTTATTTTTCACACAACAATGAGTATGAAATAAGTTCTCACGCTAATTGTTTTCTTCTTCTTGGGCTTGAACACTGAGAGTTCGTCATGCAAAAAACAATTCCCCTTCTTCTGCATATTCATTAGCATCTTCAAGTGGTGGCATCCCCAAATCGATATCTTCTTTTTCATCATCAGTCTCAATTTCACCATTTTATCATTGATCACCATTGCCCGCTTATTTGGACATTGACTTGCAATGTGACCACTGCCTTGGCATCAAAAACACTTAATATCACGAGTTTTGGGAGTTGTGATATGGGTGTTACCTTGATTTTGGGCCACAACTTGCTTGGTTGTCTCTTTTAGTGGAGCATGCTGAGGTTGAGTTGACTGACTCTCAAATCGCCTTGAGGAAGGTTTCCATGAGTTCGAGGAACCATTGTTTAATCCCCTTTTGTGTAAACTCTTTCTCTTCAATTGTTGTTCGACTTTGATAGCTTAATGTACCATATCTTGGAGCTCAACAAGATATTGCATTTCCACCACGTCAACTATCTCATGGTTTAGACCATGCAAAAATCTCGCCATTGTTGCCTCTCTGTCTTCCTCCACATTTGCTCGAATCATTGCAATCTCCATCTCCTTGAAGTATTCGTCGATGCTTTTTTATGCTTGGGTAAGCCTATGGAGTTTATTGAACAAATCCTAGTGATAGTCGTTAGGAACAAATCGTCATCGCATGATCGCTTTCATTTCATCCCAAGACTCCACAAGGCGTTCGTGATTTTATTTCCTTTCCTTCACCAACTGATCTCACCAAATTATAGCATAATCAGTAAATTCGACAGAAAGAAGTCGTACCTTTTTCATCTCCGAGTAATTATGACAATCAAAAACCATCTCCATCCTCTTTTCCCATTCAAGTTACGCTTCTGGATCAGTTTTTCCTTGAAAAGAGGGTATCTTCAACTTAATATTATCCTGGTTGTCATCAACTCGGGGTCGTTCTCTATGAGCATATCAATCAAACTCCTCGAGTTCTTGTGGATCAAAACGTTTTGACTGAAAGCTTCGAGGTTACTGTTCAGTAGGGGTATGTTGACGCAAACCCCTCACTCCTTTTTCCAATTAATCAATTCGCTCATGAAGCGGTTCCAACTCAAACTTCAGCATTCGTCTCATTTCGCTTATTATAGCTTGCATTTGTAAATTTGGAATCGGTTGTTGGGAATCTTCTTCATTTAGTGTATCTCCTCATCGTTGTGCCATGAGTTCCTACAAATGATAAAAATAACAGAAGAACCTTGCCAACACTCCCTTACGTATTTCTCTCAATCACTCATTTTTCACACTCAATTGGCCTTTTCTTATAGATTCAAACACTCTTGCCTTTTTCCTCTCGTATGTCTTCTTTCAATCTGAATTGAACTTTAAAAATAAATCATTTTTATGAAGTAGTTTAACTTGAGGAACAATCAAGATAAATCAATAAGGTTTTCAAAAACCAATTCCAAAATAATTTAAGTGTGGTGTACGAATAGACTTAGAGAACAATAAAATTTAGATAAAGAAAGAAATTAAGATGAAATGAAGTAGATTAGATAGAGCATAATGGAATTCAAGCTAGAATTGTGTGCCTCTTTTTTTTTACTTTTTTTTGTACGAATTTTTTTTTTGCTCTTTTTTTTAGCACGAATTTGTTTTTGCTCTTTTTTTCTGGCACGGATTTTTTTTGGCTTTTTTCATTTTTTTTAACCGACTGAAGAGAAGATAGATGATGAGAATTTTTTTATAGAGAATAGAAATAGGTAGAGAAGATAAAAAAAAAGAACAAGATAAAAATATGGGATAGAACTTGTTGTGCAACCGTGTGCTCTGATACAAACTAATGCGAACCCCGCCAATATGCTGACGACACCCTACACCAAATATGGCAAAGACCCCAAGACTTTCACGATGCAAGTGCAAAAAGATAGAATATACCTTGTTTATGTTAGAAACAAGGTATTGGATATCTAGACGCCACACCCAAAATCTCTAAGATGAACTCTTAGAAAACCCTGGTGATAAGTCTTGAATTTTTTGAACGCCACAGGTAAAAACATGATAAGTTCAAAAAGCTCTTTCAAGAAAAGAAAGAAGACAAAACTCACAAGATTAAAATTCCAAAGTGTGTTCTCCAATGCTGTGGAGTATGCCTTTTATAGGCTCAGAAAACAACCGAATAGCCCACAAAATAGGGAAATAAATCTATTATGGTTATAAGCTAACCATATCTAATCTAAATATCTAGGATATTTTAATAACTAATTTAAAAATCTAAACTACCTAATATTATCCTAAGAGATTTATTATATTAATAAATCTCTCCTTATTAATTTAATATGGATCTTCTCTTGGGCTCATCTTGGGCTCTTCATTTGGGCTTCCATTTGAATATTCAATAATCTATTTAATCAGCCCATATAAAGCTTCTTTGAATTTTTTAGCCCTTAACCTTGTGATTGGGCCCTCTTGCAGTCTTAAATGATTATTCATCTCATTTAGTGACAAACTATTCAGCTCCATTGTAAGTTCGGTTGATAGGACTTGTGAATTCGTAGTCTCTTTAGTCGGATTCACATCATTGAGGGTCGGTTGTCATGTACATTCACTCATTCGTGCTTCTATCTAGGTGGCCGATAAAGTCCCCCGATGCCCCAAGTGAGTTTAGTGGACGAGCTGGCCTACAAATGTGTGTTTTACCTTTATGATGAAGGATGTGTGTTGGGTGATGACACACCGTGATTAATAAGAAATGGTGAAAACCTGAGATTTTTAAAGTGGAGAAAATCTAAAGGAAATTATGGAGTCTGGCACACTTCAACTTGAAAATGTCACCTCGATAGGGTAAAGGTTTTAAAAACTAGTATTGGAGGAAAGGATATTTTAAAAGAAAATAAGGAGTTTGGCACACTCCGATTAAAGTTGTTTTGTTTATGAAAACTCACTCCTAACCCCCACTCACTCAGTTGTAGAACTCACCCCCTCCCTTATATCACTTTCAGGAAACCATGGGAAAACCAATCTTAAGGACTTCCCTGTATAGGAACTATAAAATCAAGTATGTCTGTTTTTTTAGTTTTGTATAATATTATTCAAGGAAAAGGTAAAGGTTTAAAGGATGTCTTACTCCTCTCAGGTTTAAAAGAGGGGAAACTCTTAGTAAATAGGCAAGAGTGAAGGGTTGCTCATGGGGATCTGACCAAACCGGGTCGGGGCATGACATCTCCGCTCATAACCGATGAACGGGTTTTCCACTTCCTTCGAGGAAGTTTTATCATACCAACAGGGTATGATCTACATACAACTAGTAAGTAGTTTTTTCGCGTCATTTTCACATCATTCCTCTCAGGTGGGTTTTCATTATTGAGGTACTTATCATCCCAACCCGGTATAATAATAAATTTCCCACTCATCCGATCATGCAATGAAATTCCACGAAGGCGATTTTCATCCCTAGCGAGCTTAACCTCAACTGGCATTCCCGATGTCTCATGTTCTTACACGAAATAAACATTATTGTTCATTATCATTTGGCATAACCACCTTCATCCAGTAAGAATGACTAAATTCTCAACTTTTCAAATATTTGCAAATTGGTCCCTTTAAGCCCTCAATTGCTGGGTTTTCCCAAAATTTAGTCCTGAAACTTTTAAAATTCCTCGTGTGACCTCAATTTACTCAATTTCATAAAAAGGGGTTCAAGTTTTCCAAATTCCCAATTTGGCCCCCAAATTTTCCAAAATTACCATTTTGCCCTTCCTTTACAAAAATGGTAAGTTTTACCCCAAAAAGTCTAAAATTGCTCAATTGGTCTCCTAACACTCTTATTATGCCCAATTGACCCTCAATTTTATAATATTACTTTTTGGTCCTTCGAATATTCAAAAATTCCCAATTTTCCTCAATTTTTCCCCAATTTCAACTTTCTAACACAGTCGAATTTGATTTCATCACCAAAAAATTAAGCAGCTGAGAGAGAGTGAGGTATTCAATTGTGGAGAGGATGAATGAAGAAGGGATTTTTATATCTGGAGCTCGAGGACTCGTCGGCCATCCGTTTGGCACATTTATGACAGTCATTGATGGCCTAAAATGTACTAAACAAAAATGTTTCTTCTTTGCCAGTGCTGCTTCATTTTTCCGGTGAGTGAACAGTGATGTCATCTGAAGGAAGAAGATGACACTATTCCAAACCGAATCGGACCAGTTCGAACCGAGTTCAAAGCTTAAACTAGTTGTTTCACCCTCAATTCGACAGAATTTTTCAAATCTAAAAATTTCTAAATTTATCTAAATTCATTTTCTATCCAATGGTGGCCTCAAATCTCAAGAATTTTTTAAGTCACTTAGAAAAATGAATTTATCATTCGGTTCAAAAGTGGTTCAAATCGATCCAAACCGGTTCAATCTAGTTTGGATTCAGTTCACCTGAACTGGTTTGGTTTTCATCTCCAATTCATCCTAAGGTCCTTTTTCATGACTTTTATGACTCCTTAGGTCATTTAGGGTCCATAAATTTCCTAGTTTGTCCTCTCTCTATCGGTTCCGGTTCGTAAACTAGCTTGGTTCTTAAACCGGTTCGGGTTCGTTTCACCCGAACCAGTCTAATTTTTCTCTCTTAATTTGTCCTAAAGTTCTTTTCCAAGGTTTATGAACCTTTTTGGGTAATTTGGGAGTTTAAATTTCTCCAATTTTCCCATTCCCCATTAAACAAACATGAACTAGTTCGATTTTCTCACTCGGTTTAATCGGTTCTCCCCTCCTTTCAAAGGCTCAGAATCTTATTGAAGTAAGAATACAGTTTTGGGGTTTTAACATCTCTTGAGGGAGATTGTTACAATGAAGCATCGAGGAGTACTCATTACTAAACTATGGTCTAGAGGGATTTCTTCCTGGGTGAGATTGGGTTACCTAGTTGCAATTGTGGTTCTTGTAATGTCATCCCTTTAAACTTCTGTAGGGGTGGAGGTGTCCTTATGAGAAGGTATCGCTTGGATTCCTCACAGTGAGGGACAATTCCTTCCTATGTGTCCCATCTTCATACACTCATAACAGATCCTCTCGGGTCTTGTCCTCTGAAATATCGGGCATCTTCTACTGTGGTGTCCCCATTGCCCACATTTATAATAGATCATCTCCTTATGTGGATCTTTATGGTTCCTTCTACACTTTGAGCATTGTGGGGCCTTTCTAATGGGTTGTTGATGGTTCGATGCCTTGTCGTCCTTGAGCATGAACACCTTGGAGGCTTTCTTGTTGAGTCCTCTTCGACCTGGGATTACTCCAAGGGTCCTTCTATACTTCTATACTCTTGGTTCATTTCCTCCATTGGGATGGGGTTCTCTCTGGTTTTCAGGGTGGCTAAGGTAGCATGGGTTTGTTCCACTACTATTATTGGGGCCATCTACAAATTTTTAAAAGTATTCCTATCGGTCACTGTGTTATCTAGTCTTGATAATGTATTCAAGGAAACAGGCTTTGATACCACTCAAATTGTCACACCCCGATCTGATTTGGTTGCTCCTTGTTTATAAACCGTGAGGAATAAGGCGTCTTTTAAACCTGCACCTTTATTGGAATAACATAAATCAAAACTGCACAAAATTTTAAACTTATCGTACTTGTCTACAGGTGTATTAGTTGGTGGTTTTTGGGGTAAGCTTTTTGGGGTTACTTGAAAGGGATATAAGGGAGGGAATGAGTACAACAACTCAGTGAATGGGCTTTCAAATTTTAACTTTTAGGGAAAATGTTTGATTTGGAGTGTACTAGACTCTTTATTTTCTTTTAAAAAACTTACATTCTCACACTTCAATTTTTATAACCATTTCTTATTACCATGGTGTGTCATCACCCAACACACATCCTTCATCATGGAGGTAAAACACACAATCGCAAGCCAGACCGTCCACTGAACCCACTTGTGGCTTTAGAGTGACTTTATCGGCCACCTAGATAGAAGCATGTCCACTTCTACACTGAGAATAAGTGAACGTTCGCAACATCAATCATCAATCCCATAACAAATCTCTGTGTCTGTATGAGGACAGAGACCTCATCGTGTCCCCACCCCGGTCTCATGCGCTTGTAGCTACTCCGAGCTTCACAAGACTTCTGGTATGACTAACTACCCTTATATCCACCAGGTCATCCAGAGCCCTAGGATGCATCACTACCCCTCTTGGAAGTCTTAAAGGTCTCGTAACACAGTGCATGCACAATTAACAATTTTTCACATAATGCCATACAATCTATGGTGCCACTGTTCCAACAGCCTCGACCCTCAACTCAACCTACAGATGTTTGTCTTGACTAGTCCAGAGACCAATCATGTAGCACTGCCGCTAGTTGATTGAGTATGCCGGTCCTATCTTGGTACCATGGCCAAACAACTCATTTACTTAAGTTTTCATGGCATATTAATCATATTTGTTTACGAGCTCGTGCTCATGCCAACTGACCTAAGGCTCACTGTTTGAGATTTTCAAAATAGGGCATATTTGCCCCCATGTCCCAGATGTTTGTCTTGACTAGTCCAGAGACCAATCATGTAGCACTGCCGCTAGTTGATTGAGTATGCCGGTCCTATCTTGGTACCATGGCCAAACAACTCATTTACTTAAGTTTTCATGGCATATTAATCATATTTGTTTACGAGCTCGTGCTCATGCCAACTGACCTAAGGCTCACTGTTTGAGATTTTCAAAATAGGGCATATTTGCCCCCATGTCCCAAAATCGAGGCCTCCGCCTAACAGAGCTATTCGAGCTCCTATCAAGGTCTCCCAAAATTTTTAAGAAATGGCACACAGTTAGGGGAGAGCACTTCAGACAAAATATACTTGTCAACTATCCATCATACCAACCGAGTATGAGGACATCTCCGCTCATAACTGATGAACAGGTTTTCCACTTTTTTTGAGGAAGTTTAAACATACCAACCGTGTATGATCTACTTACAATTGGTAAGTAGTTTTTCCGCTTAATTTTCATATCACTCCTCTTAGGTGTGATGATTAAAATACCACTTAGTAGTGGGTTTTCATTTTCGAGGTGCTTATCATCCCAACCGAGTATGATATTAAATTCTCACTCATGTAGTGAGGTCCTCTCAACTGGTTCTTTATATTCACGCGAGCTTGTCCTTATTGGCATTCATAGTACTTCGTGTCCCTACTTGGTATGAACATCATTGTTCATTATCACTCAACCTAATAGCCTTCATTCATTCCAAATGATTGAGAAAACCAAACTTTGCATTTATTTGTATTTAGGTCCCTAAAGTTATTTTTCTTTAACTTTAAGTCCCTAATGTCAGTTTTATTTTTCCACAAATTAAGTCCCAAAACTTTTAAAATTCACCATGGGACCTAAATTTATTCAATTTCACAAAAAGGGGTTCAATTTCCCAAATTTCAAATTTGGTCCCCTAAACTTTTCCAAAATTACCATTTTGCCCCTACTTTACAAAAATGGTATCTTTTGCCCAAAAAATTCCAAAATTGCTGAATTAGTCCTCCAACATCTTTATCATGCCCAATTGGCCCTCAATTTTATGAAATTGTACTTTAGACACTCGAATTTTTGAAATTCCCAAATTTCCCCCAATTTTTTCGACAATTTCAACCTTCTAAGTTTTCCAAATTTGATTTCATCAAATTGACCAATCAAAAGAGTTTAATTGTTGAAATTGAAGTTAGATTAGAGTTTCTACACCTTTATACGATTCAATTGTACTTTCAATCGCACAATTTGATGTCGGAATGAGCTCGAACGGAGCTTCGCCGGAAAACTGGACTTACAGAGAGAAAGCTTTGAAAGCTTACCGTCGGGGATGCGGCAGTGCGAGCTTTCGATATGGGCAAATAGCTCTCATCCTGAGGTTCCTCTTAGAATCAAGAATTGCATCAATTGTTGCTGAAGTGAATGAGAATTTGGTCATCGAAGTTCAGTCGGTTCTCTCTCGAGCACTGATCGGAATTTATAGAGGGAAGCCAAATTGGCTTACCTTTCCACTCTAATTCAACTGTAGGAGGGCTCTGGAGATGTTGAAACGGCTTGGTTTGGCCTGAGGAGGGCTTGAATTGGCCATTTTCAGCTCGGCCAAAATAGGGAAGCTTCGGTCCGTCGAAACTGCTTCACTGTTCTATCACGCCAACGTCTCTCCGACAACCCTAGGAGAAAATGGAGACTACCGTCGGGTAGCTAACTTCTCCCCAGTTCTAAAGAATCTGACCACACCTTCTTTGGCTCGAAAAAGACCCTATATCAGAGCTTTGGTTCAAGCTTTGCCCGAAATTGGAGCAGTTGAGAGAAAATGGAGTATTAAGGTGTGGAGAGGATGAATGAGGAGGGTCTCTTTATATAGGACGCTTGGGGACTTCTTGGTCATCTGATTGGCACCTTAATGGCGGTCATTCATTGCCTGAAACTCCCTAGCCAAAGAATTTTCATTCTTTTCCAATGCTACACAATTTTTCGACGAGTGAACAATGCTGTAATCTGAAGGAAGAAGATGACAATGTTCTGAACTGGACCGGACCTGTCCTAACTGAGTTCAAAGCTTAAACCAGCCGGTTCACCCCCAATTTGACAGAATTTTTCAAAATTAAAAATTTCTAAATTTATCTTAATTTATTTTATATCCAATGGTGGCCTCAAATCTCAAATTTAAATTTTTAAGCTACCTAGAAAAATGAATTTATTATTCGGTTCAATAGTGTTTCAAACCAATTCAATCCGGTTCAAATTCGGTTTACCTGAACCAGTTTGGTCTTCATCTCCAATTCATCCTAAAGACCTTTTTAATGACTTTTGTGACTCTTTAGGTCACCCGGGATCCATAAAATTCCTGGTTTGCCCTTTCTCTATCAGTTCTAGTTCATAAACCAACTCGATTCATAAACTTGTTCAATCGTATTAGATTTGGTTCATCTAAATCGATCTGGTTTTTCTCTTCCAATTTGTTCTAAGGTTCTTTTTCAAGGTTTTATGAACCCTTTGGGTCACTCGGGAGTTATAAATTTCCCAAATTGTTCGTTTCCTGATAATCGGGTTTGTGAACCGGTTTGGTTTTCTCACTCGGTTTGACGAGTTCTTTTCCCGATTTTCCTCAACTCCAAAGTGTGGGGTTTACATGTGGTTCCGAACCATCAAGATGCCCAAGAGGGGTAGTGATGCGTCCTAAGGGCTACTGGATGACATGGTGGGGATAAGGGCAGTTTTTCATGCCAGTAGTCAGGGAAGCTAGACGTAGCTTCATGCACATGAGGTCGGGGTGGGGTTAGGATGAGGTCTTTGTCCTCATACGGACACGGAATTGATTTTGGATTTGAGGGTCGAATGTCGCAAACATCTACTCATTCCCAAGGTAGAAGTGGACATACTTCTATCTAGGTGGCCAGTAAAGACACTCAGACGCCATAAGTGGGTGCAGTGGATGCGCTGCCCTACGAATGTGTGATCTCTTCCTGATGAAGGGCGTATGTTGACTGTTAAACACACCTAATGAGGAAAATGAGAAAAAAGGGTTTTGAAAACCAAAACTCAAGGAAAGAAAGTTTTTGAAAGAAATAAGGAGTCTGTAAAACTCTGATTAAAGATATCTTTGCTTATAGAAACTTTCACACAACACCCAATCACTAAGTTGTTGAACTCACCCCCTCCCTTTACCGATTTTCAGGTAACCAAGGGAAACCAAATCTAAAAAACTTTCTATATCCGAACCTACAAGACAGGTATGTAAGGTTTAATGTATTTAGTTTTGATTAATGCTATTCCAGGAAACATACAGGTAAAAAGGACACCTTACTCCTCGTGGTTTAGAAAAGGGGAAAACTCTTAATAAAATGGGAAAGTGGCAGGTTTCTCATGGTGATTCGACCAAACTGGGTCTGGGCGTGAATACTTGAGTGGTATCAAAGCTTGTTTCCTCGAATACATTTTCAAAACTATATAAAATAGTAACCAAGAGAAAGTTTTAAATTTTTCAGATTGCTCCCAAGAGAGTAACCAAAAAAACTAGGACTCATGTCTCCATAATTAAGAACTCCTCAAAGGAAGGATAAGGAACAAAAAGGGAATTGGAGGATAATGAAGGATTAAGGGTGGATGACCGATGGGTATAAGAAAGGAAAGAAGAAAAAGCCTTCAAGGAGTGCTAGGGAGGTTGAACGTGAAACTCACAGGACAAAAGTCCCTAGGTAGAAGGATAAAGGTAGGAAGTGAGACCATAAAAAAAGGGGAAATTTCCAAGCTAAATAACCGACAAATGGATCATAAGAGGCTTAACCCAAAATAAGTAATCTCATAAAGGGGCATAAGTGGTTAAGGATGTATCGGGATGGCCAAGTGTAACCGACTTTGGAAAAGCATAGGAGTCAAATTGAGGCTTTAGACGAACCTAGCGGAAGGAAGAAACTAGTAAGAATTAGACGGTCAAGGAAAATAAATAATGTCCTAAGAAGGATCAGGAAGTAATAAGGACTACACCCTAAAGGGCAATAGGATGGACATTAAGAACAAGTAGACACGAGAGACAACTATCTCAAGAAAATTAAACAAGGAGAATAGTAGGGATGATGCAATTAATGAACTGACCCTTGGGAAGGTCGTGAATTTAAACTCCAGCAAAGAAGGGAGAGGTGGAAAGGCCAAACATTTGGTAAATAAGGATGAAGGAAATCCTTAAAGAGATCAATGGCCAAGACTGGATTAATGACCAAACTCAAGCCATGAGAAGGTTGAGTAAGCCTCTCGCAGGATGATTAAGAAATCTTGAAACAAGGAGAATTTGAGCTCTCCCTAAAAGAAATAGACGTGTACTAGGGTACAAGTAGGAATGAGGATGGGGTACAAAAGATGTGCCCACAAGGCTTCAAGAGTAAAGGTAAGCAGGAGAGGATGGCATCAAAGGATGTCATTTAAGGTTGGATGTCCTCAAGTGCGAATGGAAAGGGATGTCGGGAAACCTATAGTGGGAAAACATCCATAAGAGTAACATGAGTGTTATTAAGAATGTGATATGTGGATTTCAGGGAGAAATTAGAAAATATCCTTATAAAGGATTCATCAAAAGTTTGGAAAGCTGAAAAGATATACAAGAAACCTTATGAATGATACTCAGCAAAGGAGCGAAGGAAATAGAATGGAATATGTAATTTCCTTACATTAAACCTTTTCATATGAAATGCCATAAATATAAGTACCTTCATTTGAAGTACCAAAATTTTGTAGTAAATGAAAGTCATGAAGGGAAATTTTATTGCAAGTAATAAGAAATTTTCCTAACTACCAATGATATCCGCAATGATGTTGTGGAAAAATTAAAAGAGCCTAACCCAGTTGATGAGATGTAATGGATCTGAAGCATGAGTCTAAAAAACGAGATTCTACAAAATGTGAGATAAAGGTTTAATAAAATAAATACTCATGCAATATGCAAATAGTACCTTTATTTGGATTAGTGATCGCAACCAATGACAAATTCAAAAGTGAGTGAAATCCTCAAATACCAATGAAGTTAGTTCCTAAAGTGGGAAATTCATCGGGAGGGCATTAAAGGAAAGGCAGTCACATATGCCCAAGATAAATTTTCTAAAGCAATAGACTCAAATGTACAAAAGAAGTCCAATGAGATGAAAGTCTTAAAAAAGAATGACTTATAAAGTAATAATTCATAATGGAGAACAACGAAATGGTTATAAACAAATATCTCAATACTAAAGTATGTGAAGAATGGAAAATCTTGATAACGATATACCAACATGTCATGACATGAGGAAGGGCATGATGATGGACAGTGGAGTAAATAAAAATGTACATGGTATCATAGACCCAATAAGTTGGTACAATCTTTGTGGAAAAAATACCCTGAAATGGGAGGATTTAGTCCAATGATAGATGCTTGAACCGGTGGAGGAAAATTTGTTAAAGATTTTTAGAACCTTCATTGGATTAGAAGGTGTCAAATGAACCTCCTAAAGGAAATGAACAACAAGTAAATATAAAGACCATATGATCATAAAACATCAAATCTCTAATGAGAGATAGGTATTTGAAAATACTCTAAACTTGATAATTCCTTTTGAATGGAATATAAACATTGCTCACTTAAGTGGGCAAAAGTTTCATGTAAACACTAAGTGATCGATTAAGATCTGAAGATACCATTAACTTGGTGTGCAATTCAACCTTATAAGGTATCTCCAATTGGAAATTATAACTGATAAGAATGTATGGTTGAATACCCAATTTTCTTTGGATGAATTAGATAATAGAACCTGAGTAAAATTCTCCACTGATAAAATAAATAGTCTTGAGAAAAGATAACACTATCTTGAGAATTTATTGTGATAAAGTAAACAAATGTCTCTATGGAATGTTACAGAAAATGAAACCACATAAGTACACAAAAAAGGGTAAGAAGTAGAGGCTAATGTTGCATGAATTTTGGGGACAAAACTCCTAAAAAGGTGGGGACTAGTTGTCATATCGTGTTTTTTTGTAACCCAAAATTTCGATTAAAAATTTTTCTAAAATTGTATTGTAAGTTTAAAATTCAATTGATACAATTGGAATAAATTTGATTTAAAATAAAATGAAAAGTGTTGTTTTGACCGAAATAAATAACTCGATGGAATGTATTGGGTAAATAACTAGTAAATTCCTTTAGGAGAAAATAATGAAATAATTATGTAAATTTGATTTAGTATGAAACTTAACACTTTGTACTATTAGTCATACGCCCCTACCATAAATACCCATAAATTAATACCTACATTCAATTATTGGAATTAATACCAATAAATACCCATCATTTTCCCAATTTAATGAGAATAACTAGTAATAAATATTTCCCATTTAACAAAAAAATTTACAACTATATAAGGAGCTTAGAACAATTTATCAGAGCAACATCAACTAAGCTAAGAGAGCAATTCGAGTAGAAGAGAGCTACCTGGTCCACTAGTCCTTGTTCACACCTCAAACATCATCTTTGCCAAGATCACATTAGATCTACCTGATTAATACTCCCTACATATGAAATTCTCAATCTCGACATCCACCATGCAACAACCAAATTTAAGGAAAATGGGGAAGTAACGGAGCAGAGAAACCCCAATAAGACCAATCAATGATGGGTACCTAGGCATCCCTCCAATATGAACATATCTCTGGATAAAAGGTGAGTGGGATAATTTACACTTCATACTCAGTTGGGTTGATGAGTACCTTTTTCTAAATTGGAAGTCACCGTGAGTGGGTTTATTCACATTATACCCGGTTGGGATGATGAGCACTTTGGAAATGAAAAACCATTCTATGGGGTATTTTAACACCACACCCGGTTGGAGTGATGTGAGAACAAAGCAGAAAAACTACTTACCAGTTGTAAGTAGAGAGATCATACTCGGCTAGTATGATGGACTTCCTAGAAGGAAGGAGAAACCCACTTGTCGGTTGTAAGCAAAGATGTTATCATGTCCGGATGGTGTCAAGAATTGAAAGATTATTTTGTCAAAAGAGTTCTCCCCTGACTGTGTGTCCATGCTTAAAAGTTTTTGGAGACCTTCTTAACAGGAGCTAGAATAGCTCAGATAGGCTAGAGGCCTCGGTTTTGGAACTTGTGGGGGCTAAAATGCCCGGTTGTTTTGGAAAATCACATGCAATGGGCCCAATGCCAATTGGCACGAGCAAAAGCTTGTAAACAAACATGATATGTTGAAGCCATGAAAATTCTTAATGAATGGATTATGTGTTTTCACCATGGTACCAAGACCGGACTGATATACTCGATAGATTGGCGGTAGTGCGTTAGGGCCAGGTCGACGGACCGCCTAGACTGTCACGCCCCGAACCGATTTGGTCAGATTCCCGTGATCAACCCACCACTCTCCTGATTTATTAAAGGGTTTCTCTTTATTGTAAACCGTAAGGAGTAAGGCATCCTTTAACCTGCACCTTTTCTTGGAATAGCATAATCAAAACTGCATGAAATTTAAAACTTTACATACCTGTCTTATAGGCATCTTAGTTGACGGTCTTTAAGGGTAGGCTTTCAGGATTTCCTAAAAGGGATATAAGGGAGGGGTGAGTACGACATCTTAGTGAATGGGTTTTTAAAAGTTTTTTACTTTTAAGAAAAATATTTCTACGGAGTGTGACAGACTCCTTTTTTTTTCAAAAATCTCTTCGTTTAAAAATTTGGGTTTTTCCACCATTTCTTAGTTACCGGTGTGTCATCACCCAACACACATCCTTCATCATGAAGGTCACACATATTAGCAAGTCAATATCACTACTGAATCCGCTAGTGGCTTCGGAGTGACTTTTCCTACCACCTGGATAGAAGTACGACCACTTCTGCCCTGGGAATGAGTGGATGTACATGAAATCCGACCCACAATCCCAAAATCACTTGTTCATGTTCATACGAGGACAGAGACCTCATCCTGTCTCCACCCCGGTCTCATGCGCTTGGTGCTACTCCAGATTTCACACAGAGACACTTGGAACAATGAACTGCCCTTATAGCCACCAGGTCGTCCAATGCCCTTAGGATGCATCACTACCCCTCATGGGTGTCTTGATGATCCCATACTCACAATCCATGCACAAACAATGTTTTCTCATATTGCCATGTAATCTATGGTGCCACTGGTCCAACGGCCCCGACTCTCAACTCAACCCGCAGTTGTTTGTCTTGACTGGTCCGTCGACCTATCATGTCGCACTGCCGCTAGTTGACTGAGCATGTTGGTCCTATCTTGATACCATGGCCAAACAATTCACTTATTAAGTTTAATGGCACATATATCATGTTCGTTTACGAGCTCCCGCTTGTGCCAATTGGCGTTGGGCCCACAGTACAAGATTTTCAACATCAGGCATTTAGCCCCCAAGTTCCAAAACCGAGGCGCCTGGCCTATCAGAGCTATTCGAGCTCCCATCGAGAAGGTCTCCCAAATTGTTTAAGCATTGGCACACAGTCAGGGGAGAGCACTTTAAACAAAACATATGTTTTCCCTATCCATTATACCGCCCGGTATAAGGACACCTCCGTTCATAACCAATGAACGGGTTTTCAACTTCCTTCGAGGAAGTCTCATCATACCAACCGGGTATGATCTACTTACAACTGGTAAGTAGTTTTTCTGCATGATTTTCACATCACTTCCACTAAGTAGTGATGTTTAAAATACCACTAAATAGTTGGTTTTGATATCGAGGTACTTATCATTCCCAACCGGGTATGATATAAAAGTTCCACTCACAATCGGTATAAAATTTTAAGTTGTGCTCATCATCCCAACCGGGTATGATGTTAGTAAACCCACTCACTCGTTAATGTCGTGAATTCCACTAGACCGGTTCTTTGTATTCACGCAAGCTTGTCCTTGCTGGCGTTCCTGGTACTTCATGTTCTTACATGATATGAACATCTCAGTTCATTATCCTTCGGCCTAATCGCCTTCATTCATTCCAAATGAATGAGAAAGTCAAACTTTCATTTATTTGCAATTAGGTCCCTAAAGTTATTTCTCTTTAACTTTAAGTCCCTAATGCCGATTTTTCCTCAAATTGAGTCTCGAAACTTCTAAAATTTATCACAGGACCACAATTTATTCCATTTCACTAAAAGCAGATTAATTTCTCAAATTTCCAATTTGGTCCTCCAACTTTTCCAAAATTACCATTTTGCCCTTCCTTTACAAAAATGGTAAGTTTTGCCCCAAAAATTTTTAAATTTCTCAATTGGTCCTCCAACATTATTTTCATTCCCAATTGGCCCTCAATTTCATAAAATTTCATTTTGGTCCTTCAAATTTCGAAAATCCCCAAATTTCCCTCAATTTCAACTCTTCAACACTGCTGAATTTGATTTCATCAAATTGACCGGTCAAACACCTCTAATTATTGAAATTGGAGTTGAAATTGAGTTACTACATGTTCGTACGATTCTAAAGAACTTTGAATCACAGATTTTAACGCCGGAACGTGCTCAAATGGAGCTTCACCGGAAAACATATTGTAGAGAGAGAAAGCTTCGATTTCTCACCGGTGAGGGTACAGCGGTCCGAGCTTTCGATTTGGGCAGATAGCTCTCATCTTGAGGATCATCCTAGAATCAAGAATCGCATCAATTGATGCCGAATTAAGTTAGAATTTCATCATTGAAATTCTACCGGTTCTTTCTCTAGTACCGACCAAAAATTGTAGAGGGGAGCCGAATTGGCTTACCTTTCAGTCCAAATTCGGTTGTGGGAGGGTTGAGGAAGTGTTGGGAGGGCTTAGTTTAGCCTGCGGAGGGCTTGAAATGGCCAATTTCAGCTTAGCCGAAATAGGGCAACTACGGTCCACCGGAGCTGCTTCACTATTCCATCATTCCCCGCTTCTCCAACGATTCTCGCATTGATTGGAGTTTGCTCTCAAATAGTTGTCTTCTCCCCGGATCTAAAGAGCTCGACCTCTCCTTCCGAGGTTAAGAAAAATGTTTAAGTCGAAACTCTAGTTCGAGCTTCACCGGGAAATGGAGCAGTAGAGAGAGAGAAGTGTTTAGGTGTGAGGAGAATGAATGAGGATGACCTTAGGTGTAAAATCGTGTATTAAATGGGAGAGATTTATTACTAGTATTAATATTGACATAAATTATTGGTATTAATTTTAATAATTTAATTTTGGTATTAAATTATTTATATTAATTCCAATAATTTAATTTAGGTATTAAATTATTGGTATTAATTATAATAATTAAATATATATATTAAGTTATGGCCATTTATAATAAGGCGTATCATTCACATAAAAAATTTTTACCGAAATTTCGGGTTACAAAATAAATCATACTTCCCAAGAGGTCACCCATCCTCACATTACTCTCGAGCAAGCACGCTTAAATTCAAAGTTCTTATGAAATCTCATTCACCTGAACCAATTTGGTTTTTGTCTTAAGTTTCTTTTCCAAGGTTTAATGAATACTTTGGATTACCCGGAAGTTGTAAATTTCCAAATCACTTGTTCCCATATATGATCGGGTTTGTAAACCGGCTCGGTTTTCTTACTCGGTTTGACCGGTTCTTTTACCGATTTTCCTTAACTCAAAAGTGTGGGGTTTACATAGACAAATAGCTATAGGTCGAGTTGAGGGTCGGGGCCATTGGACCAGTGGCACCAAAGATTAATGGCTTTGTGGAAAGCTATTGTTTATGCATACACTTGAGGTTCTAGACCATCAAGATGCCCAAGAGGGGTAATGATGCGTCCTAAGGTCTACTAGACGACATGCTGGGGATAAGGGTAGTTTGTCGTGCTAGCAGTCAGGGAAGCTCAATGTAGCTTCATGCGCATGAGGCCGGGGTGGGGTCGGGATGAGGTCTATGTCCTCATACGGACATGGAGTTGATTTCAGGTTTAAGGGTCAGATGTCATGAACATCTACTCATTCTTAGGGTTGAAGTGGACAAGCTTCTATCTAGGTGGCCCATAAAGTCACTCCATAGACTTGAGGTTCTAGACCATCAAGATGCCCAAGAGGGGTAGTGATGCGTTCTAAGGTCTACTAGACAACATGTTGGGGATAAGGGTAGTTTGTCGTGCTAGCAGTCAGGAAAGCACCGGAACTCGAGGAAAGAAAGTTTTTGAAAGAAATAAGGAGTCTGGCACACTCCGATTAATGATATCTTACTTTTAGAAACTCTCTCCCAACACCCATTCACTGAGTTGTCGAACTCACCCCCTCCCTTTACCCCTTTTCAGGTAACCAAGGGACACCAAACCTAAAGAACTTCCTATAGCCAAACCTATGAGACAAGTATGTAAGTTTTAATGTAATTAGTTTTGATTAATGTTATTCAAGGAAAGATACAGATGAAAAGGACGTCTTACTCCTCGCAATTTAGAAAAGGGGAAAACTCTTAATAAACTAGGAGAGTGGTGGGTTGCTCATGGGGATCTGACCAAACCGGGTTAGGGCATAATACTAAATCCCGGCCTATTACTCTAAGGGACTAGGAAGTAGAAAATTTATGTAATAAGTTGAGTATGGCAAGAAACTATCGCTTGGAATAAATGAAAGTTTAGCTTCTTTGATTAAAATTTAGTCTCCATGATAATGATTGGTGTAGTAGATAGAGAAAATATCGCCTAGGGAAGAAAACTATGGGCCACCTCTAGTTTACCCAAAAGATAGCCAAATAAGTTCCCTACAAAAACTAGGAGCATGGAGTAACAAGGCAACAAGACTAGGAAAGAAATTCTAGAGGAGTTTGCCTAGAGTTCACCAGGAAGGACATATCCTAACTAAGGGAAGGAAGAAAAAGGAAAGTGTGAAATCTAGAAGGATGCAGGAGTGGTAAAAGCATAAGGACCATAAGGAGTTAAGGAAGAGCCTCTATATATAAAAGTTAGGAAACCAAGAGGAATCAGGTTGCCCCAAGGGAAACCAGTGGAATGGAAACTGACCAAGAGGAAAGTAAGGAAGAAGTAGGAACACGAAAGGTGCTAAACCATATTAGGATAAAACAAGGAGAGAGAGAAGAGGAAAAGAAGTATGATAGGAAGAGAACCCGGAGGAATATACAAGTACCCTTGAAAGAGTCAGTGATAGGCAGGACATAACTATTAGGAACTCACTGACAATCAGAAGCTCCTCGAAGAAGGATAAAGATAGGAGTTGGAACCATGGAACAATAAATCCCCATGCTAAGTAACCGATAGATGAACTATAAGAGGCTTGAACCGAAATAATGAACCTTATTAAAGGGCATATGGGGCTAAGGACGTATATGAATGACCAAGTGTGACATGCTCTAGAAGAGCAGAGAAGCTAAATAGGGATTTTAGATGAACCTAGCTAAAGGAAATAACTAATAACAACAAGATAGTTAAGGAGAATAAACTACACCCTAAGAAGGATTAGGAAGTAGTAAGGACTACACCCTAAATAGGACAATGGGATGGACATCAAGGACAAGAAGTCTCAAGAGACAACTGTCTCAAAATAATTAAACAAGGGGGACAGTAGGAATGAAGCAGTTAACGAACTAAACCTTGTGAAGGTCACAACTCCAGTAAAGAAAGGAGAGGTGGAAAGGCCAAAACCTTTGGGAAATAAGGATGAAAGAAAGCCTTAAAGAGATCAATGGCTAAGACAGGATTTATGACCAAAAGCCACGAGAATGTTAAGCAAGCCTCTCGCAGGATGTTCAAGAGATCTTAAAAACAAAGAGGATGTGAGCTCTCCCTAACATAAATAGATGTGTATTGGGATACAAGTGAGAATGAGATGGGGTATAAAAGGAGTTCATATAAGGTTTCAAGAGTAAAGGTAATCAAGAGAGGATGGCATCATAGGATATCATTTAAGGTTAGGTATTCTCAATGACAAACGAGAAGAGAATTCCAAGAGAAAGGAGTATAAATCTTGCCAAGGAAGGAAACCTTGGAAGGACATACATGTCCCAACCAAGAAGCAATGGAACCAACAGAAGTGGAGAAAGGAGATAAGATCATAAATGATCTACTGCTTGAGATGGAAAGATCAAGTATAAGGGAAGAGTACTCATGAGGGCCCAAGGAGTAAGTTAAATTTAAATAACGGGTAAGTAGGGAGATAAAATCAAAAGATGTCATACGAATAAGAAAGAAGTGGACTACTTATAAAAAGAGACGGAGGAAAGCACATCTAAGAAACCTCGGAAAAGTAAGTCCTCCAGTTAAGAAGTGATTAAAGTAAATGATAACTGACATCAAGACTGGTGATGGTCTCCACTCAATTGATGGAGCCTAAAGAGAGGACGGTTGGGCATGAAGGTTGAAATCGGGGGAAATTTGGGAATTTCAAAAATTTGAGGGACTAAAGTGTAATTTCATAAAATTGAGGACCAATTGGGCATGATAAAGATGTTGGAGGACCAACTGGGCAATTTTGGAATTTTTGGGGCAAAGCTTACCATTTTTGTAAAGTAGGGGCAAAATGGTAATTTTGGAAAAGTTGGGGGACCAACTTGGAAATTTGGGAAATTGAACCACTTTTGTGAAATTGAATCAATTGAGGTCCCAAGGTGAATTTTAAAAGTTTCAGGACTCAATTTGAGGAAAAACTGACATTTGGGACTTAAAGTTAAAGAAAAAATAACTTTAGGGACCTAATTGCAAATAAATGAAAAGTTTAGTTTTCTCATTCATTTGGAATGAATGAAGGCTATTAGGTTGAGGGATAATGAACAACGATATTCATATCGTGTAGGAACACGAAGTACTCGGAACGATCGCAAGGACAGGCTTGCGTGAATACAAAGAACCAGTCGAGAGGAATTCATTGCACTATCGGGTGAGTGGGAATTTAATATCATACTCAGTTGGGATGATAATAACCTCGAAAATGAAATCTCACTGCTAAGTGGTATTTTAATCATCACACCTAAGAGGAGTGATGTGGAAATCAAGCCGAAAAAAATTACTTACTGGTTGTAAATAGATCATACCCGGTTGGTATGATGGAACTTTCTCGATGGTGGTGGAAACCCCATTCATCGGTTATGAGCAGAGATGTCCTCATACTCCATTGGTATGATGGACAGTTAAAAAGTATATTTTGTCAGAAGTGCTCTCCCTTGACTGTGTGCCACTACTTAAACCTTTTGGGATACCTTCTTGATGGGAGCTCGAATAGCTCTATTAGGCCAGAGGCCACGGTTTTGGAACTTGGGGGTTAATATGCCCGATTTTTAAAATCTTGAATAGTGGGCCCTAGGCTAGTTGGCACAAGGAGGAGCTCGTAAAAAAACATGATTATTAAGCCATGAAAACTTAAGTAAATGAGTTGTTTGGCCATGGTACCAAGATAGGATCGACATGCTCGATCGACTAGCGGCAGTGCGACATGATAGGTCTTCGGACTAGTCAAGACAAACAGCTGTAGGTCTAGTTGAAGGTCGGGGCCGTTGGACCAGTGGCACCACAAATTATATGTCTTATGTGAAAAAATATTTATTGTGCATGCACTGTGTTACGAGACCTTCAAGACACCCAAGAGGGGTAGTGATGCGTCCTAGGGCTTTGGACGACCTGATGGATATAAGGGCAGTTAGTTATACCATAAGTCTTGCGGAGCTCGGAGTATCTTCAAGCGCATGAGACCGGGGTGGGGGCAGGATTAGGTCTCTGTCCTCACACTGACATAAAGATTGTTACGAGATTGAGGGTTGGATGTAGCGAACATCTACTCATTCTTAGGGTAGAAGTGGACGTGCTTCTATATAGGTGGCTGGTAAAGTCACTCCAACGCCACTTGTGGGTTCAGTGGATGGGCTCGCTTGCGATTAATTGTTTTACCTTCATGATGAAGGATGTGTGTTGGGTGATGACACACCGTGGTAATAAGAAATGGTTATAAAAACTGAAATTGAGAATGAAAGGTTTTTAAAAGAAAATAAGGAATTTAGCACACCCTGAATCAAACATTTAAAAAAATTTAATTTTAAAAACCCATTCACTGAGTCGTTGTACTCACCCCTCCCTCATATCCCTTTCAAGTAACCCCAGAAAGCTTACCCTAAAGACCACCGGCTAACACACCTGTATGGCAAGTATGATGAGTTAAAATTTTGTACAGTTTTGATTTATGTTATTCTAGGAAAGGTGCAGGTTTAAAGGATGCCTTACTCCTCACGGTTTATAAACAAGGGGCAACCCTCAGTAAACGGGGAGGGTGGTGGGTTGATCATGGGGATCTAACCAAACCGGGTCGGGGCATGACATTGTGGGACAGTCCTTCACTACTTGTCGTATTCCCCTACAAGGTTATCTTGGTTCCCATCCTTAGTAGGGTTGGGCACTTCTTCACGTAGTGTCCCCATCATCCATACTTATAACAAGTTATTTCCTTGCGTTGACCTATATGGTTCCTCCTATACTTCGAGCATTATGGGCCCTTTCAAAGGGATTGCTAGTGATTCGGTGCTTTGCCATCCTTGAGTCTAATCAACTTGAGAGTTTTCTTATTGAGTCTTTACCAAGGGGTCACTCCAAGAGTCCTCCTAGATGTCTTAGTTCCCTGATTCGGTTTCCTTAATTGGGATTCTCCCTAATTTCTATGGTGGTTAGGGTAACACATGTTTTTTTGGCTACTTTTCTTGGGGCCATATTCCTATGCAAGATCACATCATTTGAGAGACAAGGTTTTAGAAGGGTTTCCTCAAATTCAATTTTTTCAAAATCTTTTTACCGTTTCCATAGTAGGTGTGTTTAGCTTCCTTAGCTCATCATCTTACCTCGGGAGTCATTTAGAAAACAAACACATGCCCTTCATCAAGAAGGGTACACAATTCGCAGGTGCAGCCTGTCCACTACACCGACTTGTGGATCAGAGAGTCTTTATCGTCCACCAAGAAAGAAGCCTGTCCACTTCTACCCTAGGTTTGAGTGGACATCATAGACGTTTGTCCCTCAGACCAGAATGCCACTTCGTGTTCGTATGAGGATAGAGACCTCATCCTGACCCCACCCCGATCTTATGCGCAAGAAGCTTATAGAGCTTTAAGACTGACTAGCATGATGAACTGCCCTTATCTCCACTATGTCGTCCAATATCCCTTAGGACCCATAACTTCCGCTAGGGCGTCTTGATGATCTTGTACCAAAAGTGCATGCACAAAGAAGAGTTTTTCACATAATAGACATCATCTTTGGTGCCAACGGTCCAACGACCCCGACACTTAGTCTAATTTGTAGCTGTTTGTCTAGGCCAATATGTCGACCTAACCCTAACATACTACCACCAGTCCATCGAGCACTGTCGGTCCTGGATGGGTACCGTAGTGCAACACACAACCTATTCCATTAATTAGGAGTTTTCATGGCTCTTCCTAATCAAGTTTGTTTACGAGCTTCTGCTCGTGCCAACTGGTCTTAGGCCCACTGAACGTGTTTTCCAAAACTAGGCATTGAGCCCCCTAAGTTAAAAAACTGAGGCGCCTAACATATCTGAGCTGTTCCAGCTCCTATCAAGAAGGAATCCCAAATATTTTAAGCATTGGCACATAGTAACAGGAAAACACTTCTGAAAAAATTCACTTTTAACTCATCACACTAACCATGTGTGATGATAACTTCGCTTACAACTAGTAGGTGGGTTTCTCCTTTCTCAAGGAAACTCATCATACCAACCGAGTATGATGTTCATTTATTCCTACTTACAACTAGTAAGTAGGTTTATCCTTTAAAAATAGTGCTCATCATCCCAACTGGGTATGAAGTGTAAATAAGCCCACTCACCCGATGACCATGACGCGTTCGTCCCTAGTCAGCTTCCAAGTCCATGCTAGTTTTTCCTTGATGGCGTTCTAGTCTCTCATGTCCCTACACAATTTGGGTATACTTATCAATTAAGTTTTGGCATGACAGTCTTCGTTTTCTCACGTATGAGTGCATAGGCTCAAAACTCTTGGTTTATTGCACTTAGGTCCCTAAAGTTGATTTTTCTTAACTTTACATCCCAAATGCTAACTTTTCCCCAAATTGAGTCCCAAGGTTTCCAATATCCTCTTTGGATCATCAATTTACTCAAAATTGTGTAAGGCGGTCAAGTTTTTCGAATTTCCAATTTGGTCCCCAATTTTTCAAAAATTATGATTTTACCCCTACTTTCCAAAAATAGCAATTTGGCCCCAAATGTTTCGAAAATTGACCAATTGGTCATCCATCATCTTTCTCATTGCCAATTAGCCTTCAATTTTGAGATATTGCATGAAAGTCCCTCAATATTTTGAAATCCCTAATGTTCCCCAAATTTTTTCCCCAATTTATCCCCTTTATACTAAGCTAATTTGATTTCTTCAAATTGGTCATTCAATCGAGGTCAATTGCTCCAATATATGGTATGGGTTCCTACACTTCCATATGATCCAATTGAGCTTTGAATCGCGACATTTGGGTCTAAAATGAGCTCAAATGGAGCTTGGTTGGAAAATTATTTGTACAGAGAGAAAGCTTCGAAAGTTTACCTTTCGGAGGTGTGGCAGTCCGAGCTCTCGATCTGGGGAGGTAGCTCTTGTCTTAGGTTCCTTCTAGTATCAAGAATTGCTACAATTGAAGTCCATATGAGGGTGAATTTTATCAATAAAATTAAACACTTTCTCTCTCTAACACCAATATGCAACGATGGTGGAGGGCCGAATTGGCTTACCTTTCACCTATGTGGAGGTCGTGTGAGGGTCGTGGGGACGTTGGGGAGGCTTTGTTTGGCCGGAGGAGGTCTAAATTTGGCCGAATTCAGCTCAGCCAAAATAGGATAGTTTCGGTCCATCAGAGCTGTCAACCCCACACTTTTGAGTTGAGGAAAACCAGGAAAGAACCTATCAAATCGAGCCAATTTACAAACCCGATTATTTGGGAACAAGAAATTTGGAAATTTACAACTTCCAGGTGATCGAAATGGTTCATTAAACCTTGGAAAAGAAACTTAAGAAAAATTAGAAAAGAAAAACCAAATTGGTTCAGGTGAATGAGATTCCATAAGAACTTTGAAGTTAATTGTGCTTGCTTGAGAGTAGTGTGAGGATGGGTGACCTCTTGGGAAGTATAATTTTTTTGTAACCCGAAATTTCGGTCAAAAATTTTTATGCGAACATACGTCTTATCATAAATTAATATATATTTAATTATTGTAATTAATACCAAATTCAGTTGTGTTAAGAAGTTGGAATTGGGGAAAAATTGGGGATTTTTAAAGATTTGAAGGACTGAAATGCAATTTCTTAAAACTGAGGGTCAATTGGGCATGATAAAAATGTTAGAGGGCCAATTGAGAAATTTTAGAATTTTTTGGGTAAATTTTACCATTTTTTAAAGGAAGGGCAAAATGGTAATTTTGGGAAAAATTGGGAGACCAAATTGGAAATTTGGGAAATTAAACCCCTTTGTGCAAAATTAAATAATTTGAGGTCCTAAGATAAAATTTAAAAGTTTCGGGACTCAAATTGAGGAAAAATTGGCATTAGGGACTTAAAGTTAAAGGGAAATAACTTTAGGGACCTAATTGCAAATATATGTAAAGTTGGGTTTTCTCATTTATTTGTAACAAATGAGGGCTATTAGGCCAAAGAATAATGAATAATTATGTTCATTTTGTGTAAGAGAACGAGACATTGGGAACGCCAGTCGAGGTCCAGCTTGCTAAGGATAGAACCCGACTAAGTGGAATTTCACTACACTATTGGGTGAGTGGGTTTACTAACATCATACCCGGTTGGGATGATTAGCACAAATTAAAATTAAAAACTACTTACCGGTTGTGAGTGGGTTTACTAACATCATACCCAGTTAGGATGATGAGCACAACTTAAAGATAAAAACCACTTACCGGTTGTGAGTGGGATTATATATCATACCCGGTTGGGGATGATAAGTACATTGGTATAAAACCCACTGATTTGTGGTATTTTAATCATCACCACTAAGTGATGTGGAAATTATGCGGAAAAACTACTTACCGGTTGTAAGTAGATCATATCCGGTTGGTATGATGATACTTCCTCAAAGAAAGTTGAAAACCCATTCACCGATTATGAACGGAGATATCCTTATACTGGTCGGTATAATGGATAGTGAAAACCTATTTTATCGAAAGTGTTCTCCCCTGACTGTGTGCTAATGCTTAAACTATTTGGGAAACCTTCTTGACGGGATCTCGAATAGCTCTTATAGGTTGGGGGCCTCGGTTTTGGAACTTGAGGGTTAGAATGCCCAATTTTTTAAAATCTCGTACAATGGGCCCAAGGCCAGTTGGCACGAGCAGGAGCTCATAAAAGAACATGATATATGTGTCATAAAACTTAATAAGTGAATTGTTTGGCCATGGTACCAAGATAGGACCGACATGCTCGGACAACTGGCGGCAGTGCGACATGACAAGTCGATGGACCAGTCAAGACAAACAACTACGAGTTGAGTTGAGAGTCGGGACCATTGGACCAGTGGCACCCCAGATTACATGGCAATATGAGAAAACATTGTTTGTGCATGCACTGTGAGTACGGGATCATCAAGACGCCCATGAGGGGTAGTGATGCATCCTAAGGGCACTGGACGACTCAGTGAGTATAAGGGCAGTTCATCGTTCTAGATGTCTGTGCGAAATTTGGAGTAGCACCAAGCGCATGAGACTGGGGTGGGGATGGGATGAGATCTCTATCCTCATACGGACATGAAGAAGTGATTTTGGGATTAAGGGTCGGATGTCACATACATCCACTCATTCCTAGGGTAGAAGTGGTTGTGCTTCTATCCGGGTGGCCGGTAAAGTCGCTCCGAAGCCACTAGTGGGTTCAGTTGTTGTACTGACCCGCGAATGTGTGTAACCTTCATGATGAAGGATATGTGTTGGGTGATGACACACCCTGATAAATAAGAAATGATGGAAAAACCTGATATTTTGAATGAAGGGATTTTTTAAAAAGAAAGGAGTCTGGCACACTCCATATAAATTTTTTTCTTAAAAGTTAAAAGTAGATCTTTGAAAACCCATTCACTGAGTAGTCGTACTCACCCCCTCCCTTATATCCCTTTTAGGAAATCTCGAAAAGCCTACCCTTAAAGACCATCAACTAAAATGTCTGTAAGATAGTTGTGTAAAGTTTAAAATTTCATACAATTTTGATTATGCTATTCCAGGAAATGGTGCAGGTTTAAAGGATGCCTTACTCTTTACGGTTTACAATAAGGGGAAACCCTTTAATAAACCAGGAGAGTGGCAGGTTGATCACGGGGTCCGACCAAACCGGGTCGGGGTGTGACAGGAGCTGCTTCATTGTTTGATTCCGTCGACGCTTCTTTGATGGTCCTCGGGTCGAAGGGATATTGCTGTTAGGTAGCTAACATCCCCTGGAGTCTATAAGACCCTACCTTGTCTTCTAAGCTAAGAAAAGTGCCCAAGTCAGAGCTCTAGTTTGAGCTTCACTAGAAAATGGAGCACTTGAGAAAGAATGGCGATTTTAGGTGTTTTGAGGATGAATGGAGGGGAGCTCTTTATATAGGGAGCTCAAGGACCCTCTGCCCTACTAGTTTTCATATTGGTCGAACTTATCCTCTTTAGAAAATGCCCAAATCGGAGGGAATATTCCTTCACTAGAGAAGGATAGTTTTTCTGTTATATGAACAGTATTGTCATCCTAAGGAAGAAGACGACATTGTTATGAACCGGACCGGGCTCGTCCGACCGGGATCAATGGTGAAAATTGGTCGGCTCAGGCCTGATTCGATCGATTTTGTCAAAATTAAAATTTTCTAAATTAATCTAAATTTTTTTTTTCTATCTAATGGTGACCTGAGTTTTCCAAATTGAGATTTTTAAGCCATCAAGAAAAATGAATTTAGAAATTGGTTCATGTATAGTTTAAACTAATTCAATCTTGTTCAGGTTTGATTCACCCTGAATTGGTCTAGTTTTTCCATCCATTTTACTTCATGGTTCTTTCCCATAACTTTTATAACTTTTTGGTCACTTGAAATTTTCCAAATTCCCATTTTATCCCCTCTTTATTATTCTCGTTTCCTTAAATGGTTCGGTTTTCTCATTAAATTGATCGATTCTTTCCCGGTTTTTCTTGAACCGAGATGACGGGTTTCATAGTTATGAAGTGGGCCCAAGTCTTTAATGGAAAATACTTGACGAAGGGCCAATAGAACATGATCAATAGGAGAATGAGTCGAGCCGGTGAGAATGATACCATCAACATAAACAAGTAGAAACATAACAAATGCTTGAGTACGATAGATAAAAAGAGAAGTGCCAGCAACAGAACCTGTGAAGCCCAACTGGAGTAAAAATGAGCTCAGACAAAGAAACCACTATCGAGGAGCCTGCTTAAGGCCATAAATAGAGCAACAAAGGCAGCAAACATGATGAGGATGAGCAGGATCAACAAAACCTGGCGATTGAGCCATATAAACTTCTTCGGTGAGGTGGCCATGAAGGAACGCATTATTGACATCAAGCTGACGAGTAACCCATCCAAAAGAGACAGTAAGAGAGAGAATCACCTGTATAGTGACGGGTTTGATAACAAGGCTGAATGTATCATCATAGTCGAGACCACGTTGTTGAGAAAAACCCCGAGCAACGAGATGAGCCTTATAACGAGCAATGAAGCAATCGGGATGTTGTTTAATTTTGTAAACCCATTTACAACCCACAATATGTCGATTGGGTGGAGTAGTCACCAAATCTCAGGTATGATTGGAAGGGAGAGCGAATAGTTCATCGGACATGGCATTTTGCCAACAAAGATGCCGACTAGCTTGGAGATAGGTCCGGGATTCTAAAATAGCCATAAAAAAAGCGAGATCAATAGTAAAATGACAAGGAGGAATATTGTCATCTTGAGAACTAGTAGTCATCCGAGGATGGACCGGTGTAATGGGAGAGTCGAGAGGCTCTTGCGGTGATGAGGCCAAAGAGTCTGCAAGCATAGGAGATAATGAAGTATCAACAATATCTGAGGAACCTGATTCCGAGGTATCTATGATAGGAATAGAGGGAAAGGGTAAAGGAAGAGAAGGACAAGGAGCTCACATGGGAGTAAGAAATATTATGCTGCGGGGAACGATCTGCAAAAGAAAAATGATCCTCATGGAAAATAACGATATAGGAGATAAAAATGTGACTGGTGGAGGGATCAAGACAACGATAGCCAATGTAGCCAGGAGGTAACCAAGAAAAACACATGGTGTAGATCAGGGCTGAAGCTTATGAAGACGATAAGGATGTAGATAAGGAAAACAAAGACAACCAAAAATACGAAGATGAGTGTAATCAGGGGGTTTATGAAAAAGACGTGAAAAGGGGGATGGGTGAGTTCCGGTGGGAAGACGATTAATAAGAAAAACAACGGTTTCAAAAGCAAAATCCTAGAACTTCAGAGGAAGGTGAGATTGAGCAAGAAGAGTTAGCCCCATATCGACAATGTGTCGATGTTTACATTCAGTAGAACCATTTTATTGATGAACATGAGAACATGACACACGATGAATAATGCTATGTGATTGAAGTTCAGTCTGAAAAGAGAGAGACATAAATTCTTTGGCTCCATCCGTTTGAAGGGTATTAATTTTCTAATCAAAAAGATTTTCAACTTGAAGATGGAAAGCATGGAAAATGGATAAAGCATCCAAGCGATGTTTAAGAACAAATAACCATGAATATATGTTGAAGTCATCTAAAAAGTGAATATAATATGTATGATCTGTTTGAGAGAGGATGGGAGCAGGACCCCAAATGTCGATGTGAATCAACTGAAGTGGTGCAGTGATAAGATGATTAGTCATAAGAAATGGACGTTAAATAATTTTACTACAAGTACAAGCATCACACAAAAGTAAAGGAGAAACTTGATTAATTGATAGATGCTTAGATAAAACGTGATACATAATAGGATAAGCGGGGTGCCCAAGACATTGGTGCCACACTGAACTACTATTAGAACAACTAACATAAGCGCAAGGTGAAATAGGTGAAGATCCCAAGTGCAAGTAATATAACTCTCTTCTACGGTCCCCGCGGAGCAGCTCCTGATGAGATTAGAGGTCCTTAACAAGGAAAATTGAAGGGTAAAATTTAAAATAACACGAGATATCTAAGGTGAATTTAGAAATAAATAAAAGATTCATTGATATTTGGGTACGTAATAAACAATTTTAAGAAGGAAACGATGAAAATAATTGGTGAGAGAAGTGGTTCGAGAGGAGAGAATGGGTAAACTTATTCCATCTCTGATTAATAGATGCCCGAGAAATGCCTAGTCATCCTAAACAGATAACTGACATAAATCATTAGTAAAATGGTTAGTGGCACCTAAATCAATATACCAATCAAGTTGATGATCGGTGTCGCTTTCGGGTATGACACATGCTTGAGGGGTGTGAAATGTAGACAATTGTGGACAAATTAGGGCAATATGGTTTATTTGTCCACATAATTGGCAAGATTGTTTCGATGATAATCCAGTTCATTGCTCAAATGAGGCAGTCCTATTCGTGATGGGCCAAGGAAGAAGACCAGAGCATGATTGGGCCTAAAATGTTGTGAGGGTAGACGACTGGACCAAGGCCCATTAATGCGGTAAGTAAAACTAGGCTCATTAGTGCGTCCCAATGAAGCCCATCTAATTGGGCCCCCTATAAAAATGCCCCTAAAGCACAAAACGATGCATTTGAGCTTCATTTATTTTACCATCTAAAAGCTGGCGTCCCCGATGCTCTAAAGGCCGAAAAGGGATTTTTCCAAAGCAAGGGTTTCAGTTGCTCGATCTAGTCGCCGATGCAGTGCACCCAAAGGATCTTGGGTGAAAGGCTCCTTGATGATGTTGAGAGACTGCTACAATGGGAGTCCCTTGATCATGCGTTCCTTCTAGAAGACCCAAGAGTGGAGCTCCTGGGTTTGTTGATCCATATAGGAAGATCTGACGTGCCTCATGTGCAAGGAGTAGAGATTTGATGGCGTCGACGGTCATAGAATCCAATGTTGCTGATAACCCCAAGGTAAGAGACTCCCATTCATAACCCAATGTTGCTAGCATGAAATTTTTCATTTCTTTTAGAGTTTTTGGGTGGTCAATTTGATCTAAACTTGTTGCTAGAGAGATAATAGAGGATAGATAAGTAGACATAGAACTATCGTGCTTCTTGAGTTCACACCATTGCTGATCTAGTGTATCTTGTTGGGTGTGAACTTAAGAACTGAAAAGAGTCTCCAATTGTTGCCAAGTTTGAGCGGTTGTAATGACTTCAATAACCTGTAGGTTAACTTCAGTTGTTAAGGATGCAATAATAGCAATGAGGCAAAATTTATCGTGAGTTTCTCAAATTTTGAATTCTGGTTTTGACAACTAGTAGTTATCTACTTCTTTAGTTATTTGAGTGATGAATTGAGGGGGTGTAGGTAATGAGCCATTGGCATATCCAAGGAGTCGATATGCTTGTAGAAGGTGACTAATATTGTTACTTCATAGATAGTTGTTTGAACAGTCTAGCTTAATCGGAAGTGTAGGAAGAGAGGCTCGTAGTAACACATTAAAGGATGCATAGCTCATTATAACTTCTTGTTTGATGCAGATGACGAAGATCTCAGAAGAAATTTTAACATGAGAATAAGCAAGAAACATAAGTAAGAACTACTATATATAATGGGACACACTCTGATAAAGAGCACCTGAGAAGAATTGTTTGGAGGGAAAGAATGCCCAATAAATGAGCCTCGGGTGAGATTGATATGCTGTAGAATAACCTGTTCTAATACCATAAAAATACTTGTAGAATGAAAAGGCTTGTAGAAAAACTGAGAGTAGCTAATAGAAGAATTTTACATGAATTCTATTGATAATTTGTCTATATTTTATACAAGTTTGGTATGATAAAATATAAAATAAACTAAAAACAATATTGCACCATTTCTATTATAACAAATACAATGGTGGAGCATATAGAAGTGATGTATGCTGCCATTTTTGTAATGGAAGAGTTGGTTTGGGTGTGGTGGTCTCCTTTGACTCATAATGTATCGAAAGAGCCTCAATGACTAATGTAGCCCAAAACCAAAGAGATCAAAGTGACATCAACTTCAATGCATGTAGGAAGAGGTCATGATACCTACCTAGCATGATTAAGAAGCATCATTTACCTTGACAAATAGTTTATTGATACTTGGTGCCCTACATATACATGTGGTGTAAGCGTCTATCCACACTATATAGCTTGCCCACAATAAATACATATAATGGCCCAATTTTACTATAAATATCATTTAGAATTTTTAGCTTTTCTCATGTCTCTTATAGAGATTTTGAGGGTCTGTAAGTAATTTTTAGGGTTTTCAATGGTTCTATAATGTTTGGAGTCCTTAGGATTTTAGACATTTTAGAATTTTGTGAGTTTTTTTAATATTTTATGAATTATTTTTATTTTTGGGCATTAAGAATTTTTATAGATTCTTAAATTTTTTGTATTTATTAGAATTTAAGATTTTTAAAATTTTGTTAGAATTTTAAAAGTTTCTTATCCTCTAGGAAGGATTTTTAGAATTTATTAGTTATTAAGTATTTTTTAAATATTTTTAAGAGTTTTATATATATATATATTAAAATTTAATTCTAATTGATAATATGAATAATTTAGGAGAGCTCTCCAATATTAAAAAGATACACAAAATAAGTACCCTTAGCTTTAACCTTTATATGCCACTTTATATTTCATTAATTTAATTTTTTTAATACTCTTATCATTAATTAAACCACCAAAACCGTAAAAAATAACCTTCATCAGTATATATAAAATGAAAAAATTGATAATTTTGATTATTAAATAAATAAAATTATAAAATAAAAATAGAATAAAAAATTAGATTTTAACCAACATGAGTCAAAGACCACGATTAGTGAATGGGAGATGACAATAGGGTGATAAAACAATTGATAGGTAGCCCTGACCCGTCGGAATCCAAGTCCAACTTACCGTGTTGGAATTTGACTGTAGGGTCTCCGGATCTTAACGGATCGAATCAAAACATACTGCCCCATATTCAAATCGGGTCCATCCCATTTTTTGGATTTGATTTGAAATATACTTGTGCTTTCAATATTCAATTTAAGTTATGATTGCGAGTACCCAATTAGGGTTATAATAGCTCGATTATATGCGAATTTGTTTTGTGTTCACTATAGCTGATTCATTTTATGGTTTTCGGAATCTAACTTTAATATGTACCTACCAATACACTTATTTTAAAATTATATTGATTTATATAATTTGAGATAATTATTTTTTATAATTTTATAATATAATTACACATATAATTTTATAATTATTTATCTATTTTTGTACATATTACTTAAGAACTTATATAATTAATAAATTTTATGATTAAAAATTATTATTTTTATGTATAATTTTAATAAATAGTAATTTATTTATAACAAATAATTTACTAATTTTATATTATTCTAATTTCATGTTTGTAATTATATAAATAATCATTTGTAGAATAATAATTTATTTAAATAAAATAATTTAATATAATTATATATATAGTTAAATAATCATCTGATATATAATAATATCAACTTATGCACTATAAATATTTTATATTATTAAAAACTGTAAAATTTATATAAAATTAATAATATAAATAATTTATTATAAATAAAACCTTTTAATTTTATATACAATATCCATTTTATGTTCAGTAAAATTTATTTATGTATATTAAATAATTTAGTATAATTTCATATTGCATCAACTTATAATATAAATAGAAAATTAAAATTTTATTTATTTATATACAATAATATTAATATATGTATTTTAAATAATTTACTATAATTAGAATTGTTTAATTTTATTTAAAATAGTTTTTTAGTTAATTAAATCAATTTATGTAAATTAAATAATTTAAAATAATTATGTATTAACTAACAAGTTATTTAAATACATATTTTATATAATTAAAATTTCTAATTTTATGTACAATTTATTTTATATATAATAATATCAATTTATGAATAATAAATATTTTACTATCATTATTTTATGTATACTAAAATTAAATTATATAAATTAAATAATTTAGTATAATTAATGTACCAATTTACCCTATAGTAGAAAATGTGTAAAATAATATTAATGTATTTACGATAAATAATTTACTATAATTAAAATTTTTATTTTTAATTTAGAGGAACTTAATGACTTAAATGAAGGATAATTGGAAGTTTAAAAGCATAATCATAAATAATAAGAATTTAGAAATTTAAAGCTACTTAATAAGATTTAATTATAAGTGATTATTACAATTTATTTTAGTTTAAAGAAGGATTAGAGATTTGATAGTGATAAATAAAAAGGTTGGAACTAATTTGTCTTAATGAGAAATTTAAGAACTTGAGTGTGACTATAGAAATTTAGGGTTTAAATAATAATTTAAGGAAAATGAGATTTAGGGCAATAACTTACACGGTAGTAAAAGTAAATGGAAGGAATAAAAATTGCAATCCAACAATTTAATTTAAGACGAGGATATAAGGGATAAATATGGAATAAAAGTTCTCAAGAGTTAGAGAATAACAACACCCTATATATAAACCTTTTTATTAATAATTGATGATCAATTCAATTATTTATTATTTTGGTTATATTTTGAAATTGCTTAATCACTTGAAAGTAATTATGCTAGGTTTGTATTTTCATCCTTACCTTATTATGTTAAGACACTAACAATTATAGTATTCGGAATGATTAACGAGTTGTTTATATGTCCAATTCGTGATTTAGGTCGATATATAATAACTTAAGCGGTATATAAATTACGATTTTTTGAAATAAAAATTTTGGAAATAAAAATATTTTTTAAAATGATCAAAATGTTGACTTGATTATTTAAAAAATATAGAGATATACACAATATATAAATATAAATAAAACATGGGGTATTGATTTGAATCTTAAGATAGTGGTACATGCAATAGAATAGCCACCTCAAGAAGAATATATTTGGGAGTTAGTAGGCTGCCCTGTCCAAGGAAGAAGGGCACAACCAACAATGCCCGAAGTTGAGAAATCTCAAACCATAGGATTACAACTTCCACGAATGAATACTAAACATTTAAGATCTAATAGGAAATTTATTCGGGCCCTTAGGAACGGTTCCATCAAAGAAAATGATCCCGATTGAGAACACAAATTTATGAATATTGAGATACACCCTTTAAAAAAATATTTTTAATGTAGAACGGTAACGTCCAAGATTGTGATATCGAAGTTGCTTCAAAAAGTAGGGTGTTGACCTTTTAACAACAAGAATGATGCTATAGCAATCATGGATTTGCTAAATAGTACAAAACGTCTTATGGGGATCATCAAGGTAACAGAGATAGAAATGGTAACGATGACTGAATTTCTAACACCAGAAATCCCTGAACCGGAAACTAAGTCGAGAAAGAAAATACAACTTGAGATTTCAAATTGAACCGAGTTAAGAATATGGTTCGAAAATAAAAATTAAGGCGGTGACAAAAGTTATAATACGCCTTAGAGAATATCTTGGGCTTAGAAATCAAGGATGGAGGGAAACTCGAGGAAGAATCGGTTCGAACTGGTTTCGGTCACAAAACACCTCATTTTTAGATGGGGTAACGCAAATCGAAATTAATAAATTCTTAAGTTCATTCAATAGGAATTTGAAAATATATTTTTTGGATATTTTTATTGAGCTAAGAATTAACCGAAAAGAGGGTGAACCGATCAAGAAATCGCTAAACCGACTGATAAATTCAACGGAAACCGGTTCACTACAGTGCAAACCAGTCGGTGTGCCACACCGGGCACACACACGTGCCATACTCACGCGCATGTCGTCTTCCTCGCATGAATGAATGTTCCAAACCCGGATAAAACCCGAATTTTTTTCAATTGATTTATAAAATTCACCTCTTAGAGAATTAATTCATTTAGAGGGCCACATACTATGGAATGCTGAAAGGAGGCTATGGTTAGACAACCATATAAGTCTAGAATTCATCCATATTAAGCTTGAATATTCTCCTATCAATTTTGGATCAGAATTCTCCCTTAAATATGAAAAGCTTCATTTTTCATTAAGATCATTTATAGAGAGCACCCCTCATCCATTCGGCCACTAACCTCGATATTCTTAGTGTCCCTGTAAAGCTATAAGAGTTAGCTTTCCAACACAAACTCTCTTGATATTCGACGTTCACTCTACTATCATCGGTGATATTAAACAATACCTGATTAATTAGTCAATTTAATTGAAATTAATTGTCAAATTATCCATAACTATTTAGTCAAAATAAGAAATCATTTTGATTGACCTATTTAGTTACATTAATTTGCTGCGATACATGTCTCATTTCAAGATTCATCAACAATAATTCTATTCCCATTAAACTTACTTAGATCACTTGCCTCATACGATTTGGGTAAGAGTAGAGCTCGAATTAATTCTAATAAGTGCAAGTTTGCTTCAGTAATACCAAAGTTTAGTAAAATGGATATTCCTAGTGGCTCAAACCTCCATTTGATTTACTTTAAGTGGCCACAAACTACTCTAGGAGTCAACTTTTGATCTGCACTAGTGTAAACCTCGTCCCTTTACGGTTAATAAAACTGAAAAAAGAACCGATCATTTTGAAAGAGGAAATCGAGTCAGTTCACAAACCATAAATAATAAGGAAAGGATAAATTGGGGAATTGAAAAATCCTGAATGATTCAAAGAGTCATACAAATCATGGAAAAGAACCTTGGGAGATATGAGAAGAGAAAGCCAGACCGGTTCAAGGCGAACCAGACCTGAACCGATTTAAACCATACTTGAATAGGTTTCTAAATTTATTTTTCTTAGTGGCTTAAAATGAAAAAAATTGGATAATTGAAGCTACCATTAGATAGAGAATAAATTTAGAAATTTTTAATTTTGAGAAAACCGGTCAAATCGGGCCTAAACCCACTGATTTACTCATTGAACCCGGTGGGAACGGTCCGGTCCGGTTCAGAACAGTGTCATCTTCTTCCTCAAGATTACAACACTGTTCATTATTGTAGAAAATGGATAACGCCGGTGAAGGAAAAATGGCTCCGATCAGGCCCTTTCATGGTGAGAATAAGCTCAACTAATATGGAAAGTTGTCGGGCAGAGGGTCCCCGAGCTCCCTATATAGAGAGCTACTCTCCATTTATCCTCCATACAGCTCATATCTCTATTCTCTCTCAACTGCTCTATTTTCTGGTAAAGCTCAAACCAGAGCTCCGATATAGGCATTTTTCTCAGTCTTATAAGGCAAGGTCGGGTCCTACAGACTTGGGGGAAGTCAGCTACCTAATAGCATCTTCCTTTCAACCCAAGGACCACTAGAGAAGCACCGGCGAAATCAAATAGTAAAGAAACTATGATGAACTGAAGCTGCCCTATTTTGGGCGAGCTAAATTTGGCCAAATTCAGCCCTCTTCTGCCCAAACCAAGCCTCCCCAACACCCCGACAACCCTCATACGACCTTAACAGAGCTGAAAGGTAAGCCAATTCAACACTCCTCAATCGTTGCAGATCAGGGTTATAAAGAGAAAGTTCTGAATTTCATTGACTAAATTCACCTTTAATTGTTGTGATTTTTGATCTTAAAATAAACATCCGAACAAGAGCTACTTTCCATGTATGATTTCAATTTCATCACATATGGGACATGTATTAGAAAATATGGATTTTCTCAAAAATAGGTTGTCATAAACAGACAAATTATTCGACATTACTTTTTGAAAAAAAGTTTCTAATCTTAAGAATGTAATTTATATGTCAAAGTGTTGCCCACATTTTTTTTGCTTATAACTAAGGAGAAGGAAGTAACTAATATGGACTCAACATGTTTTCGATCTAATATAAAAGTATAGGTAGACCTTATCGTTACCTTACTAGTCTATTCCCAATGCAATATCAAGTTGTTTTCCCGAGTAGGAGAAATGAGAGTGATAGTTATGATAACTGGTGCAAAATATATTTTGATATTGTTTAACCATGGTATACCTGTACTTCTATCAATTAGTGTACTTACTCAGGTTTGGTTGGCTTGCACATCATTTATTTAATGCTTCAAATGTTTGTTGGGAGGGCAGAAATCTAATTATCTTTCCAAACACGTACTTGATTTCCATTACCTATTTGTTAGCAAACCTTTACGCAGTTGTTATTTACCTATATATAAACTTTTTCACAACGAGGGACGATACTTGAGAAAATATCATTATACCTATCATACTTATATTTTATTAAGTGAAATAGAAAAGTATTAGGATAATTACGGATACTAAATACTAATTAGTAATACTAAATTAAATATATTAAAATTTTTAATATCCATCTCTCCTTTTTTTTATATTGGTAACTTTGGTGCACTTAAAAAAATGAATCTTATTTTGGTCACCTTAGTTAATACACCAAAATTGTGATGGAGTAACACCACTAGTTTGTTAATATAAAACAAAGAGATTTTGAGGGTTGGGTAGTGGTAACTTCAAATCACTACAACACTCTTAATTTACACTATAATACAATATACAAAATTAGAGTATTTATATATATTATTTTATTTATTACTTAAATTACTTTAATAATATTATTTATTATTTATATGATTATTTATTTATTTAAATTTATTATTATATAATTTAAATAAATTTATATAATAAAAATATTATACATAAAAAACTAGCAGTATAAAATGTATAATATAATTTAGTATATATATTTATATTATTTATATTATAAATAAAATATGGGTATATATAATAAGTATTATATAATTAATATTAATTATTTATTATAATAAGTTAATTATTTTATATAATACATTATTTTAGTATATAGTATATTTAATATAATTTAATTATATATAGTAACTAATAAAATATTTAATTTAATTAAAATAGTAAATTTATATTTATAAATTTTTAATTAATAATTATTCTCTTTACTTTATTTTTATATAAACAATAAATTATTAAAAAAGTTTTAAATATACGAATTAAAATTATATTCAAATCACTCCAAGCTATTCAATTTAAACATATAAAAGAGTAGAGACACAATTGAAATGAGTAATATAGACTAATATGTGACTCTCATTATTTTTTATCTAACGGAGAAGTTATAAGCTTGTTTAAAATATGTTAAAAATTACGAGATTGTTTAAAATAGGTTAAAACAATATGATTTTATAATTGATAAAATAAAAAATATTATAAATTTATAAAATGATAAATGTTAAGATAATTTTTAAATAAATAAATATGTATATAATATATTATCGTATTATAATATTATTTTAAGTAATATTAAAATTAGTATATTGGTACCTGTATTCCACCAAAAAAATGAGTAACTGGGCTAATAGTTTGAATAAGTAAATATATTTAATTTAAAATTGTTATTTTCACTTATTCAATAAGATAAAAATAACATCCGTATCATATAAAATTATATTTAATGTTAGTTTAAAATTTTGCATTCATCGATTGAAAATATAATATAATACTTACAAATAATAAATTTTAAATAAATATAAATTTAAACCCTCGTAACTCTCTCTAATTAAGAAATTAAATTGAGTAGTTGAAAGTATTTTAATGAATACATCTTCCAATGGATCATCATCCCCATCAAACAAAATATAAGGTAGCCATGTTCTCCTATATACTTGGTTTTTCCATCTAAATAGAGCTGACAAATGCCTTCTCACGGAGTCTAATACCTATATGGATAAATACTGACATGTAAAACAGGCCGTGAAACTGTAGTCAAGGCCATGTATGAATGGTACATGTAAGGTTAATGGGATACCGATGGCTCTTTTAACTGATTTCTCCGGGTTTGGCTATTTAACTCGGCCGGACTGAAGCAGGTAGTATTCCACTAGTGCAAGAGCCCCCAATAGTGCAAGAGCCCCCAATAGTGCCAGAGCCCCCAAAGCGCAGCATGGTGTTGACCAAAACACTACCCTTTAGTTAATTCGTTACACTCAAAAAGGAAAGTCAAAAGACATTGCCATCAAAGTCAAAGAGTTTGGTTATGAGACAGAAAGAAAAGTCAAAGGAAATAGGTTCATACTCCAATGTTGAGTCCCCCTTTTACAAAGATATAGTGTGTGTGTCACTATATATACTTCAACCAGATGTCAATGGCTACTCATCATTTCCTCTTTCAACCTTGTAACTAATTAACCAGAGATTCAGAGGGGACTTCTGATTCAACCCATGACTGACCACCGAGTTTTCCCCTCCCCAAAGTCTCCCGCCAGCAGTGGCAGCGCCTCCCCCACGTTTCCCGCAACAAAGGGCCAACTATACGGAGCCGCCGCCCGCTCCATCTACCGTCCCGGACGCCGCCACCATCGAGGCTGCTGCTGCAGATTATGTCTCTGGACGACCATCGCTATCTTTATCCTCCTCCTCCTCGTTGCTGCCGTAGCTGCGGTCTTCTATGCTATCTATCGCCCTCACCGCCCCTCCTTCTCCGTCACCTCCTTCAGGCTCGGGTACCTGAGCACCACCACCTCCGGCGTGAAATCCAAGTTTAGCCTCGCTGTCACCGCCCGGAACCCCAACAAGAAGCTCGTTTACCTCTACAGCCCCATTGACGTCACAGTCCTCGCTAGTGACATCACCGTCGGAAAGGGGAATATCCCGGCTTTTGTCCATGGCAAACGAAACTCCACTGTGCTGAAATCGTCGGCCACGAGCAGTTCTCAGCCATTGGACAGTGAAACCCTGAGCAAAATGAAGGCGGAAATCAAGGCCAAGGCTGGCGTGCCGTTGAAGCTGAGGCTAGACACAAAGGTGAGGGTGAAAGCGGGGAGCTTGAAGACGCCCAGGATCGGTATCAGAGTCATCTGCGATGGGATTAGAGCCGTGATTCCAGCATCAAGTAATGCACCGGCCATCGTGTCGATGTCAGACGACAGTTGTGAGGTCAAGACGAAGATCAAGATCTGGAAATGGACATTTTTGTTTTAAAATGATAGATTACTCGTCAAGAACTTAGAAATCTGGTAACCCTAGTAGGAATTTCTTCTTTCTTTTTGTCTGTTACACTAAAAATGGCAAAACAATCTATGTTTTTCTTTTTCTCTACAAAGTTTACGTGATCATCTCAAGTATTATGTAATGATTATGATTCAGTTCATTGTCTGATGATTCTGGGCAACTCAACTATTTTTAGCCTAAGGTAGTTCAATTGAAATTGTTATTGACCCCTTATGGCCATACCTCTATTCTTGTCGATTAAGCATTGTCATCATTGGTGATGTGAATGTGACCCATCAAGTAAGATAGTTGGATCCCGAGTTTATGACAAGAACAATTGACTGGTACAAACACCATGGATGATTGTATTCATCGGATACTCTACTCCATGATTGATGAAGAGATACATGAAAACTAGATAGAATATATGGTAAGGTAACCCAAGTGGAATTAGAAGCCATTTGTTATGCACCGCGCACAACCTAGGATTGTGCATGTATAGCAACTTATCACCACTCGGTATATTATAACTATGAGCATGATACAATAGTGTAATAAGAATACAATGTTAAATTTACTCATAACACATATATCCTAATAATCACAAGTATTGTTACTCACATATGAAAAACCAATAAAAATAATTCATACTCAAATTCAATAAAAAGTGTACATATTATTTCAAATGATTGTTATAAACTACCCCTCGAAGTGAAAATGGTTAAATGGTTCTCTATAAATCTTAATTGTATGTTATGTTATCCAAGCTACACCTAACTTCTTTTGTGGCACATACAACTATCATATTCTACTAGATTGCCTTTGAATAATGCTAGATGCTATTTAGATTTTAGATGAGTACATTCATATTAATTATATTAATTATGTATATTTATGTAAATTCTTTATTTTTTTCGCATAAAGAATACCTTTTCATTAAACTTAGAACCCTAAGTGGCTTCTCCCAAGTATTAGGGAATTTATTATTCCTACTAAAAGTAGTAAATAATCGAGTACAATAGTAAAACAACTCCTTCAGCACCAATCTATTATATACTGAGGCGTAATTGCATCTACACTTAGGTTAACTATTCTTTTTGCCAGGTTTAGTCCAATCCGATGAAAACTCTACATGTAAGTATTAAACTCTTTAATAAAGGGGTGTATGAACTATTTGGTGTGCTATTTCCTTACTAAAAAAATTGATATACCTCCTGTGAATCAATTTAAAAAAATGATATCATTAAGCTTCATTTCTTTTGCTAGTTGAGCACCAAAAAAAAATAGAAATTCACTCTCATGATCCCGAGCTATGATCTTCATTCCTACCCATTCTGCCTCTTGAAGGAAGGAGCTATCACAGTTAACCTTGACCGTACGAACAGGGGGTCTCTGCCAGTGATTCTCCTGAGGTTGCTTCTACTTACTCGACTAACAAGATAGTTCTTGTTCATGCGCTTTTGCCCATTTCTAAAACTCAGAGTCGTATTCGCGATCACCATGGGTAGCTCTGTTACATTCCTTCCATATTTGTCATGATGTGTATGCAATTTTCCCCCCTCCCCTTCACCAATTTGGGAAGCATTTCATATGCAAGGGAGTGCTCTACCCACCTACCAAAATAGTCTATATCCACAACATCAATCCAAATATTACATAATACAAACCATATAACATGAGTCTATTCAAAATGTAATAATAAATGCTCCATGGATTCATTCCTTTTATAAAATTGGCATAATCCATCACCCCTCACCCCTTTGTTGTGTAGATTTTCATTTGTAGCTAGGGTATTATTGCATACCTTTTACAAAAAAAAATATCTTACCTTTGGTTGACATGGCATGTGCCAAATTTTAGATCATACCTTGGTAAACAATCCTCTAGAGGTGCTTGCCTGGTTTTTGTTTATACTTTCTTAGTTCTGAATGTAAGAGTATATCAATATAACCGTAACCTCCCGTGAGTTCTCTCAGGTTCAAACTAGACGGTCTTCCTCATTAGCCCTCACTAGTGGTATCCGATTAATTGCTTGCCTCTCCTCCAAGCTGATCATATTCTTAATTCTGTCTAGCTTCCACGGCATGTTACTTAGATCAATGATGGAACATACCCTAATATGGGATAAGAAGTCTGTTGGTTATGCTGACACTAACCTGTGCCCCCATAGTGCTGGTATCCATTGTGAGTTCTACACTAGAACTCTTTCCCCATCTCCAATTTGCTACGTTAATTCCACTCAAAAGTCCCTTACCCATGTGTATACTCTATCATTGCCATAGTGCTCTCATGCCAAGTGGAGATCTCAAAAGATTAGAACAGGCAAAGTATCTACGCTTTAGGAATCGCGCCCACAATGAGTTAGGGTGTTTGAGTAGTCGTCATGCTGATCTCATCAACATAGCTTTGTTAAAACAATGGGCGCCCTTGAATTACATTCCTTTATTTTCTTTCAACTCCGTTAGTTTACTCCTTTTAACCCAACTGACTTTTTTGTTTTCTCCTATGCTCCTCCACCGTAATCGTGAGATTATGGCATTGACTTCCTAGCACCATCCCTGTGGAAGCAAGAAACAACTCATGATATAATTAAAGATAGTGTTGAGTACCTATTTGAAATATCTCATGCCTAGCTTGTGATATATACACCGATTTCCATCATTGAAGTTTTCCCAATATCCTCTCTTTCAAATACTCCAGACTCCTCTTCTTGCCCCTTATGTCAAGCCCCGACCTGATTCATCGGCCACCGGTCCCATGCAACTCGCCAATCCCTCAATATTACAGTGGTTGGATCCTTCACCAAAGTAAAATCGACGGGACTAAGGCTCATAACAGAAAATATATATCTATTTTTCAACGAAAATTTATAACTTTTCTTTAAAACATGATGCCCCAAAATAGTTTAACAATAACCCATGAATACAATAGTTGATAAGAAGTAAAATACAACCTTCGTAACAGGGGAGATGACTATCTTAGACAGTGATGATCTAGGGAGATCCTCCCACTTCCATCTCTAGCTTCCTTAACTTTCACCTACAATAGTTTGGGGGAGGTGAGATCACAACTTAATGAGTAGGACACTAACGTCATGTCATTATTTGGCTTATGACATAGATCTTTCCCATAAACCACCTATCATGATTTTCTATTCTATAACTCGTACTTATCTTTCCAAGTCCCATAGTTTACTATAGCCCCCTAAGACATGGGTCTCGGGGCATCCGACTCATAATCTAAGCTACGGTCAAGTTATTATTAGTTTCCCCCTTTTTAGTCTTTCACTTTGAACACATTAAAGGCAAACACCGGGACTCAATCCCATACACAAGCACGACCTCCGCATGGGCGACACTCCTGAGTTATTTACGACCCAGGCCTTGACCTAACAACTTAGGCCTTAACAAAAGCATGTGCATCTCATGGCCTAAAATATAAAATCACACACGCCCGGAATTGGATTGCCACTCTTGCGATCCTTGGCTAGGAGTTGAAGTGTGGGAGGCTCCAATGCTCTCTTCCTACAAGTGACACTTCACTAGTACTATCTCACAGCTCGGTGCCTCGGCACCCCGGGGTCCTAGCAGCCTTACGACCGCTCTCCCGCATACAATGGCTCTCAGGCCCACATATAAATAGGCTACATAACCCCACACTTAAACGCATATCATGCCTATGTGTACCGCTTCTCTTGGATGACACCGGAGAAGTGACAAAAAATTCATAAAAATCTTGAAAAAGAATCGAGAAGTGGAATTGATGAGAGAATCGGACCGATTCAGGGTAAACTGGATCCGAACCGAACTAAACCGGGACAAACTATAGTGAATCCATTCAATAATTCATTTTTCTAGGTGACTTAAAAATATCAATTTGGTAAATTGAGGCCACTATTAGATAGAAAATAAATTTAGAAAATTTTAAATTTTAGAAAACTAGCCGAATCGGGTCCAAACCGGTTGATTATCGAATTTCGGGACAGCGAACCCCAACGGACCCAACCGGTCAACGGTCTAACTAGTCAACGGACCGAACCAGTCAACGGTCCGACCGGTCAATGGTCTGACCGATCAACGAACTGGACCGGTCAACGGACCAGACCAGTCAACGATCAACGACACCTAGTTAGTAGCCACACAAGCATGGACAGCTAATGGGAGGTTGCCACATGTCCGGTCAATGATCAACGGATGATCGGTCAGCATGCCAATGGAAGGCTACCAATGGAAGGATGCCATGTGTCCGGTCAATGGGTCAATGGTTGATGTGGTGGCCGAGCTGGACCTCAACGCTAGAAAAAGTAGCCAATCATAGCACAACACGTGGCATGTCTTCCACGTCATCATCTTCAACTTTCAGCCTCTAACAGAAAGAATGGAGGAGAGAGAGAGGTGGGAAAAGATGAAGTCTTCGACAACTCAAAAAACTCTCCGGTCAGGTCGTCGGAGGCCAAGTCTTACGCTAACTGGTAGCCTAAACAGTTGCCGAGCTCCCTATATAAAGAGTACCCCTCCATTCATTTTCAACATCCCACAATCGACCGAAGAAGACGAACTACTAAGTTTTCCGGCGAGCAGCAAACCAGAGCTCCAACATCGAAGCTTTTCTCCACCTCCAAAGCCACATTCAGTGTCCTTGGGAGGAGAGCAATTAAGAGAAAGCAAGAGCTCTGGTCGTCGTACCCTCACCGGTAAAATATCAAAACTTTCTCTATTTATACTAAATTTTACGACTAAGCTCCGCTTGAGCTCATTTTTTAGCCAAATCGAGAGGTTTAAAGCTCAAAATGACGAGGGAGACCTAGGGAAGACGATTCAAATCACTAATTGAGACAATTAACCATGCTTTTGGGGTCAATTGAATGAAATTGAGATTCGATGACCAAATTACAATTTTGAGAAAATTGAGCAATTTGGGGATTTTTTGAAAATTGGGGTTCGAATTACAATTTATGGAAAATTAGGGGAATTTCATGAAATTAACTTTCAATTGGGGTCCAATTGAGCAATTGGATGAAATGGAGGGCCAATTAGCAATTTTTTAAAGTTCAAGGGCCAATTGGTAATTTTTGGAAAGTTAAGGACCAATTGGAAATTTTGGGGAAATTGAGGACCAAATGATAATTTTGGAAAGTTTAAGGACCATGAGGAATGATTGGAAGTGTTAGGGACTTAATTGAGATCAAATGAAAATTTAGGGACCCAAATGTAAGGTTATAAATATTGAGGGACCTAAATGTAATTAAGGCATAGTGCGAGGACCTATGCGTAAATACCCAAAACTATGAGGTCCGTTAGGTTGATTCTCCTGATAAGGGTACTCAAACCATGTAGTAGCTGATTGTTCAAGTATCGGTGCAAGGAAGCGCACCACGAGTCAAGATCTCACCGGGATGACTACATCACTATTACCGGGTGAGTGGGATTTTCAGCATCATACCCAGTTGGGGGTGATAAGAATCGTTTTAAAGTTTGAAAAAAAATCATTTTTCTAGGAATGGTGACGCATGAAACTGCTTAAATAGCTGAACCAGGAACAGTTTCATTCCGGTCTCCAGCAAGTTCACCCGATGTAATGGAATCGAAGATTCTCCGTTTTAGGGAAAGCACCTGAATGTTCAAATGCAAAAACCAGTTAGGTCAAAGAAACACGGAGGGTCTATATTCTTGTTTTGAGAATCGACGAGAATTGTCGATGATAGGGACCTACTTGTGAGAAATATCAGAAGCCTTGTTTCGAATTTGGAAGCGATCGATTCATGTCATAAAAGCTTGAAAAGTAAATGATTTTCTTCATGGATCTACATTGAAAAGTGAACATTTCTTTCCACTCCTAACATCTTCTAAAAAATTATGATTAAATACATAGATAGGTACCTGCTCCTTGAATTCATTTTCCTCTCGTTGGTAATTTGAAAGGGCAACAACTCCAATCTCGCTATCAATCAAAGAGTTACTTTCAACTTCTGAATCTGACGGACATACGATTTGCCGCAGAACAAGATCAGAGATGCCGCATACTTCGAAAAGTTGATGCAGTTGTGTGTTCTCGTGGCTTCCGGATGGAATCCCAGATCTGCGGCAGAGAAATTAATGGATTCTTTATGTGTAAAGGACCGTCCAGTAACTCAGTATACATGGAAATCCAAGTGATAACTAAGATTCTTTACCTTCTGTACACTTTTCATGATATTGGCCTGCAATTGGTCTTCAGGACTCTGCGCAAGAAATATTTATACTCGGAAGTTCAGCAGTGCGCTGCCTAACCAGAAGTGAGAATAATATCCAGTTGACCACCTTTGTTTTATCTAGTAGAACAAATATCAGAGTTCTTTTGCTGTGAGTATGTACCTTTTGCATCATCTCCTGTAATCACAGATCACTCAGTGAATGAGATTCCTTCTTCCAACAAATATGCATACTCCTTTCTAGCTAGATACATGTCAGATCCGTGATTTATTCTGGGAAGAGAAGAATCACCTGGAACACAGTCTTTAAAAGGGGCTTATTTGCAGCATTCAGACGCCCTACTTCATTGCACCACCTGAAACCAGATTTGCAATTAGTAGTAAATTGCAGCAACTATGAGAACAATTTTCAGATTCATTTGCAGGTTTCAGAGCGGAAATCTTACATGTTTATGATCACAACATCAGAGATAACAAAGGCGGAAAGAGCACTCTGTCTTTCAAATTTTATATCATCCTGAGACAGAAAGGAATACAGTCTGTATGGCCGATAGTAGGAAGATAATCAAGTGATAATTTGAGGTTCCTTATTCAATTGTATTTCAAGGGGCTGCCATAGTTACTTCTCGCTCTTCTCCGTCAGTGCCTTCCAAATCAACGACCAGAGTAATTGGACTGGAATCAGCCGCTCTTGCCAGCCAAATGCCCTTGGTTGTCTGAGCGATGTTATTTGCATCCATCTCTCGAAAGTCCGTCCCAAATAAGTGATTCAGCAGTGTGCTCTTTCCCACAGAAATCAAGGCAAAAACCAACTCTACGTGAGGCCGCCCCTCTTAATGTGTACGACAAATAACCGATCAAGAAAGGGGACTGATGATGAGGTAGCATCCTGACCACTGCTTAGGGGACCCAAGACGGACACTACAGCATATGATAAACTGCATCGGCTCAATTGAATCGCCTTAGTGAAGCTTTTCAGACTTTCAATGTGGAATGAGCCATCTTCATCAATAAATTGAATAGAATGATGACTACCTGCTTCCATGTCTAGAGAAAATTTGCAGAAAACGTAAGCATTAGCAGATCAAGGGAAGATCAATTGCTCATAGCCATCAACAAGAATTGAGTTGAATAATGATTTCTTTTAATTCCCTTGACACTGTTCCAATCCCAGTTTTTATAGTCTTGTACACATGAGAAATATTTGTGCATTATATATGAAATACATATAGAAGGTGTATTATTTAATTTATATAAATACTTTATTAAATAATTTTATATTCATTATTTATATACAATTATATTAATAAAATTATAACATATATAATGAAATAAAATATTATGTCAAATAATATGTAATTATATTATATATGATAAAATTATATTTATTATATTTTTATCATATAATAAAATTATAGATCACAAATGAATTATTATTATTGAATTTTTATACATAATATCATATAATAAAAAATATATATGATAAATAATAAAAATGAAATTGGATATATCATCCAATATGAATATAGAAAAATAACAAATAAAAAAAAGAAAATTAATATATAAAAGTTTTACAAATATTATTTTAACTAAAAAATTACAACAATTTTTAAATTTAAAAATAAATTCTTACATAATCTTTTATTAAAATTTATTAATCTCTCAAAACTCATAAATGAATTTTCAAATGGGAGTTTATATAGTAATGCTATTGTAGACAAAAGTATAATAATAATGAATGGTTTCATGTAATTACCCATTTCACTTTGGAGCAAAAGCTTTGGGGGAAGGCCAAACACACCTCAACTCAAGCAATTTCCCTTAACAATTTGGTTGAAGATTTTCTTTTGTTTTTGGATGAGGGGATGATGAGAACGAGATGAAGAAGATGATGAAGAAGAAAAGTGAATAAATAGTATGAACTTGGAGGAAGATGTGTGAAGTGATGAAAACTAAGCCTCAGCAAGCACATATATTTATATTGGTTTGGAGTGACTTGCATTTTCAAATGAAGAGTCGTGTTAATTACAATTAAGTATACTGCATATAAATCAATTCGATATAAAATTTATTTGATAGTCAACACAAATTATAAATTCCATTTAGATTTTTTTAGTAATTATATAATTTTAACATTTAATATTTTTTATTATTTAAAATAATAATAAATTACACCAAATATAATACAACAATTTTACATATATTCTTTGAAAATAAACAATTTATAATAATTTTATAGCTATTGAGAAATTACAGAATGCAACTCTAAATAATTTTCGAGTATATCTCATGGGCTTCTTTTTATCAAAATTGAAATTTTGTATTAATGAAATGTATTTAAAAATATTAAATATAAAACAGAATAATATTTTTATTAATTTATAATATTATTATATTTTTTCTACAACTATATAATTAATCCTATTAATATAAGATAATTATTAATAAAATATATTTTAATATATCATTATTTCAATACCAACTAATGAATTTTGGGATAGATTTACGGCACAAGATCTAAGATTTTATTTCATAAAATAAAAGAATACTTAATTTTGGAATGATTATTTTCCAAAATTCTCAAAATAAGGTATATGCTCCTCATTTTTTTATTTAATTAACATTAAATAATCATCACTTCTTTTAATTCCCATTATTGGATTAGATAACCATTGAATCTTGAACTATCAAATGAGTAGAATATAACCATTTATAATTATTTAGTAAGTATTGTTCCTTTCATAAGTATTTATAAAAATTGGGCCATATGCCCCTTTCATAAGTATTGTTCTAAACTATTTCGTAACTGTAAGCCCTACCTTTTGGAGTTAAGAAAAAATTGGGAAAATAATTGGTCAAACCGAGTGAGAAACATAGAACTGGTTCACAAACCCGATCATCAAAAAATGGATAATTTGGGAAATTTATAACTCTCGAGTGAACCAAATGGTTCATAAAACCTTGGAAAATAACCTTAGGACAAATTGGGAGAGAAAAACCAGACCGGTTTAGGTGAACCAGATCCAAGCTGGATTGAATTGGTTTATGAACCGAGAAATTTATGAATCCCGAGTGACCCAAAGAGTCACACAAGTCAAGAAAAAGGACTTTAGAATGAATTGGAGATGGAACCCAAATCGGTTCCAGAATCGATAGAGAAAGGGCAAACCAGGAAATTTATGAATCCCGAGTGACCCAAAGAGTCACACAAGTCAAGAAAAAGGACTTTAGAATGAATTGGAGATGGAACCCAAATCGGTTCCGGAGAACTGGATCCGAATCGGATTGAACATATTTGAACCACTATTGAATCGGATGGTAAATTCATTTTTCTAGGTGGTTTAGAAAATTCAAATTTGAGATTTGAGGCCACCATTGGATAGAAAATGAATTTAGAAAATTTTAATTTTGAAAACTTTGGTTGAATTGGGCCTGAACTGACTGCTTTAAGCTTTGAACTCAGTTCGGACCGGTCCGGTCTGGTTTGGAACAGTGTCGTCTTCTTCCTTCATATGACAACACTGTTCACTCACCGGAAAATTGAGCAGCACCGACGAAGATGAAAAGTCTCTGGCCAAGGAGTTTCAGGCAATGAATGACCGCCATTAAGGTGCCAATTGGACGACCAAGAAGTCCCCGAGCTTTCTATATTAAGAGCCCCTCCTCATTCATCCTCTCCACACCTGAAAACTCCATTCTCTCTTAACTGCTCCAATTTCCAGCGAAGCTTGAACTAGAGCTCCAATATAGGTTCTTTTTTGAGCCAAAGAAGGCGTGGTCGGGTTCTTTGGATTCAGGGAGAAGTTAGCTACACGCCTATAGTCTACATTTGCTCCGAGGGTCGACGGAGAAATGCCGGCATAATCGAATAGTGAAGCACCTCTGATGGTCCGAAGCTGCCCTACTTCGGCCGAGTTGAAATTGGCCAATTCGAACCCTTATCAAGCCAAACCAAGCCCTCACAACACCTCGAGAGTCCTCCTACAGCTGAATTAAAGTTGAAAGGTAAGCTAATTTGGCTCCTCTTAATAATTTCCGATCGGTGCTAGAGAGAGAACCAACATAATTTCGATGATAAAATTCTCACTCAATTCGGTATTAATTGATGCAATTCTTGATAATAGGAACCTCAGGACAAGAGCTATCTGCCCAAATTGAAAGCTTGGACTGCTGCACCCCGACGGTAAGCTTTCAAAGCTTTCTCTCTCTAAGTCTAGTTTTCCAGCGAAGTTTCATTTGAGCTCATTCTAGCACTAAATCGTGTGAATCAAAGTGCAATTAAATAGTATGAAGGTGTAGGAACTCCAATCTAACTTCAATTTCAACAAATAAACTCATTTGATTTGTCAATTTGATGAAATCAAATTCAACTGAGTTAGAAGGTTGAAATTAGGGGAAAATTGGGGGAAGTTTGGGAATTTCAAAAATTTGAGGGACTAAAGTGCAATTTCATAACATTGACGGCCAATTGGGCATGATAGAGATGTTGGAGGACCAATTGGGCAAATTTTAGAATTTTAGGACAAAACTTACCATTTTTGTAGTGTAGGGGAAAAATGGTAATTTTGAAAAAGTTGGGGACCAAATTGGAAATTTATGAAATTAAACCCCATTTTGTGAATTTGAATAAATTAAGATCCCAAGGTGAATTTTAAAAGTTCCAGAACTTAATTTGAGGAAAAACCGGCATTAGGGACTTAAAGTTAAAGAAAAATAAGGTGTGATGGTTAAAATACCACTTAGCAGTGGGTTTTCATTTCCAATGTGCTTATCATCCCAACCAGGTATGATATTAAATCCCACTCACCCGATTGTGTAGTGTATTTCCTCTAAATCGGTTTCCGTCCCTTACAAGTTTTGCTTTAGTTGACGTTCCCGATATCTCTTGTTCCTACACAGTATGAACATCGTTGTTCATTATTATTTGGCTTGATAGCCTTCATTCATTATAAATGATTAAAATATCTAACTTTTCAAATATTTGCAATTTGGTTCCTAAAATTCTTTTTCTTTTACTTTAGGCCCCAAATGCCGGTTTTCCCCAAATTGAGTCCTGAAACTTTAAAAATTCTCCTTGGGACCTCAATTTATTCAAATTCACAAAAAGGGGTTCAAGTTTCCCAAATTCCCAAATTGGTCCCCAATTATTCCAAAATTACCATTTTGCCCTTCCTTTTCAAAAATGGTAAGTTTTACCCCAAAAATTCTAAAATTTGCTCAATTGGCCCTCTAACACTCTTTCCATGCCCAATTGGCCCTCAATTTTATAAAATTGTATTTTAGTCCCTCGAATTTTTGAAAGCCCCAAAATTTCCTAATTTTTCCCCAATTTCAACTTTCTAACACAACAAAATTTGATTTTATCAAATTGATCGGTCAAACAAGTTTAATTGTTGAAATTGAAGTTAAATTAGAGTCCTACATCCTCATACGAATCAATTGCACTTTGAATCGCAAGTTTTGACGTCGGAACGAGCTCAAATAGAGTTTCGTTGGAAAACATAACGTTGAGAGAGAAAGCTTCAATTGCTCACCGTTGGGGGGCACGACGGTCCGAGCTTTCAATCTGGGCAGATAGCTCTCCTCCTAAGGTTCCTCATAGGATCAAGAATTGCATCAATTGATGCCGAATTGGGTGAGAATTTTATTATCAAAATTCTATCGCTTCTCTCTCTAGCACTGGTAAAAAATTATAGAGTAGAGCCGAATTGGCTTACCTTTCAGTTCTAATTCTGCTGCAGGAGGGTAGCTTCGGTCCGCCGGAGCTGCTTCACTGTTCGATCACGCTGGTGCTTCTCCGACGACCATTAGAGTGAATGGAGACTATCAGCGTGTAGCTGATTTCTCCCCGGTTCTAAGGAACCCGACCACAACTTCTATGGCTTAGAAAAGACCCTATATTGGAGCTCTGGTTCGAGCTTCACTAGAAAACTGAGTAGCTGAGAGAGAGTGAGGTTTTCAAGTGTGGAGAGAATGAATGGAGAGGGGCTCTTTATATAGGGAGCTCGGTGACTCGTCGGCCGTCCGTTTGGCACCTTTATGACTGTCATTGATGACATGAAAGGTACTGAATGGAAACATTTCCTCTTCACTAGCGCTGCTTTGATTTTCCTGTGAGTGAACAGTGCTGTCATCTGAAGGAAGAAGACGACATTATTCCAAACCGGACCGGACCGGTCCGAACCAAGTTCAAATCTTAAACTGACCGGTTCAACCCCGATTCGACTGAGTTTTTCAAAATAAAAAATTTCTAAATTTATCTAAATTCATTATCTATCAAATGGTGGCCTAAATTCTCAAATTGGAATTTTCTAAGCCATCTAGAAAAATGAATTTAGCATCTGGTTTAATAGTGGTTCAAATCGGTCCAAACCATTTCAATCCGGTTCACCTGAACCAGTTTGGTTTTTATCCCCTTTCATACTAAAGTCCTTTTTCATGACTTATGTGACTATTTAGGTCACTTGGGATCTATAAAGTTCTCGATTTGCCCTCTCTCTATCAGTTCCAATTCATAAACCGATTCATTTTGGTTTGGATTCAATTCACCTGAACCAGTCTAGTTTTTCTCTCCCAATTTGTCCTAAGGTTCTTTCCCAAGGTTTATGAACCCTTTTTGGTCACTCGGAGTTGTAAATTCTCCAATTTACCATTTCCCCAATAATCAAGTTTGTGAACCGGTTTGGTTTTCTAATTCGGTTTGACCAGTTCTTTTCTAGTTTTCCTTAACTTCAAAGAGCGGTGTTTACAAGAGACCTCATTCCGACCCCACCCTAGTCTCATGCGCAAGAAGCTACTCCAAGCTTCTTGACTGACTGGCATGATTAACTACCCTTATCTTCCATCACTACCCCTCTTGGGCATCTTGATGGTCCTGTACCACAAGTGTATGCACAAACAATTATTTTTCACATATGGCTATTATCTTTGGTGCCGATGGTCCGACGATCCCGACCCTCAACCTGACCTACAGCTATTTGTCTAGGCCGGTCCGTCGACCAGGCCCTGACGCATTGCTGCTAATCCATCGAGTATTGTTGGTCCTTAATTGGTTCCATGGCGAAATCACACAATGATTTCATTAGGAATTTTCATGGCTTTCCTTTACTCAAGTTTGTTTACGAGCTCTTGCTCATGCCCAATGACCTTGGGTCCACTGCACGTGTTTTCCAAAAACAGGCATTTAGCCTCATGAGTTAAAAAATTGAGGCCTCTAGCCTATTTGAGCTATTCTAGCTCTCGTCAAGAAGTTCTCCCAAATCTTTTAAGCATTGGCACACAGTTAGGAGAGAACACTTCTGACAAAGGTATATTTTAACTTCATCACACCAAAGGCAGTGATGGGTTGCTCACGGGGATCCGACCAAACCAGGTCGGTGCGTGACATCCGGTGTAAACCCCACCCTTTGGAGTTAAGGAAAAACTAGGAAAAGAACTGGTCATATGGAGTGAGAAACACTTAACTTGTTCACAAACCCGATCATCAAAGAATGGGCAATTTGGAAAATTTACAACTCCCGAGTGACCTAAAGAGTTCATAAAATCTTGGAAAAGAACTTTAGGACAAATTGGAAGAGAAAAACCAAGCCGATTCAGATGAACCGGATCCAATTGTATTGAACCAGTTTATGAACCGAGTCGGTTTAGAACCGAAACTTATAGAGAAAGGGAAAACAGGGAAATTTATGAATCTTGAGTGACCTAAAGAGTCACAAAAGTCAAGAAAAAGGACTTTAGGATGCATTGGAGATAGAAACCAAACTGGTTTAGGTGAATTGGATCCGAACCGAATTGAACCGGTTTGGACTGGTTTGAACCATTATTGAACCGGATGCTAAATTCATTTTTCTAGGTGGCTTAGAAAATTCAAATTTGAGATTTGAGGCCACCATTGGATAGAAAATGAACTTAAATTTTTTAATTTTGAAAAATTCGATTGAATCAGGCCTAAACCGATCGGTTTAAGCTTTAAACCTAATTTGGATCACTCCGGTCCGGTTCGGAACATCGTCATCTTCTTCCCTCAAATGACAGCACTGTTCACTCACCGAAAAATTGAGTAGCACCGGCGAAACTGAAAAGTCTCCTGCTAGAGAGTTTCAGGCAATGAATGACCGCCATTAAGGCGCCAATCGGACGACTAAGAAGTGCCCTAGCTTACTATATAAAGATCCACTACTCATTCATCCTCTCCACACCTGAAAACTCCATTCTCTCTCAACTGCTCCAATTTTTGGCGAAGCTCGAATTAGAGCTTCGACTTGGACACTTTTTTGAGCCAAAAAAGGTGGGGTCGGGTTCTTTGGATTTAGAGAGAAGTCAGCTACACACCTATGGTCTCCATTTGCTCTGAGGGTCGCTGGAGAAGCGCTGGCGTGATTGAACAGTGAAGTAGCTCCGGCGGACCAAGCCCTCCCAACACCTCCACAACCCTCCTACAACTAAATTAGAGTGAAAAGGTAAGCCAATTTGGCTCCCCTTTGTAAATTCTGATCAGTGCTAGAGAGAGAACCAACAGAACTTCGATGACTAAATTCTCATTCAATTCGGCATCAATTGATGCAATTCTTGATCCTAGGAGTAACCTCGGGATGAGAGCTATCTATCTAGATCGAAAGCTCGGACAGCTGTGCCTCTGACAGAAAGCTTTCGAAGCTTTCTCTCTCTAAGTCCAGTTTTCCGGCGAAGCTCCATTTAAGCTCATTCCAGCATCAAATCGTGCGATTCAAAGTGCTATTGAATTGTATGAAGATGTAGGAACTTCAATCTAACTTCAATTTCAACAATTAAACTCATTTGATTGGTCAATTTGATGAAATCAAATTCGACTGAGTTAGAAGGTTGAAATTGGGGTAAATTTGGGAATTTTGAAAATTTGAGAGACTAAAGTGAAATTTCATAAAATTGAGGGCCAATTGGGCATCATAAAGATGTTGGAGGACCAATTGGGAAACTTTTGGAATTTTTGGTGCAAAACTTCCCATTTTTGTAAAGTAGGGGCAAAATGGTAATTTTGGAAAAGTTGGGGACCAAAATGGAAATTTGGGAAATTAAACCCCTTTTTGTGCATTTGAATAAATTGAGGTCCTAAGGTGAATTTTAAAAGTTTCGGGACTCAACTTGATGAAAAATTGGCATTAGGGATATAAAGTTAAAGAAAAATACTTTAGGGACCTAAAGTGTGAGGGCTATTAGGTCAAAGGATAATGAACAAGAGTGTTCATATAGTGTAGAAACACGAATTACCGGGAACGCTAGCTAAGACAAGTTCGAGTAAGGACAACAAGCCGACTAAGAGGATATTCACTGCACTATCGGGTGAGTGAGAATTTAATATCATACCAGGTTGGGATGATAAGCACCTCAGAATTGAAAACCCACTGTTAAGTGGTATTTTAATCATCACATCTGAGAAGTGATGTGAAAATCTCATAGAAAAACTACTTATCAGTTGTAAGTAGATCATACTCGGTTGGTATGATGGATAGTTGAAAAGTTTATTTTGTCAGAAGTGCTCTCCCGTGACTATGTGCCACTGCTTAAAAATTTTGGGAGACCTTTTTGACGGGAGCTCGAATAGCTCATAAAGGTCGGATGCCTCAGTTTTGGAACTTGGAGGCTAATATGCCCGATTTTTAAAATCTCAAACAATGGGCCCTAGGATAGTTGGAATGAGCAGGAGCTCGTAAACAAACATGACTATTAAGCCATGAAAACTTAAGTAAATGAGTTGTTTGGCTATGGTACCAAGACATGACCAACATACTCAGTCGACTAACGGTAGTGCGACATGATAGGTATTTGGACTAGTCAAGACAAACAATTGTAGGTTAAGTTGAGGGTTGGGGCCGTTGGATGAGTGGCACCACATATTATATGGCTCAAGTGAAAGCTGTTGATTTGTGCATGCACTATGTTATAGGATCTTTAGGACGCCCAAGAGGGGTAGTGATGTGTCCTAGGGCTCTGGACGATCTGGTGGATATAAGGACAATTTGTCTTACCAGAAGTCTTGCGAAGCTTGGAGTAGCTTCAAGCGCATGAGATTGGGGTGGGGACTGGATGAAATCTCTATTCTCATATGGACATAGAGTTTTGTTACAGGATTGAGGGTCGGATGTCGCGAACATCCACTCATTCTCAGGGTTGAAGTGGACGTGCTTCTATCTAGGTTGTCGGACTGGCCTGTGATTGTGTGTTCCTTCATGATGAAGGACGTGTATTGGTTACTAAACACACTATTGTGATAAGAAATGATTTTTGAAAACCGAGATTTGAAACTAAGAAAATTTAAAGGAATTAAGGAGTCTAACACACTCTAACTTGAAAAACTATTTTTATCGAAACTTCATTTTTTTTAAAATACTCATTCACTGAGTTGTAGAAACTCACCCCTCTTTTTATCCCTTTTTAGGAAATAGAGAAAAGACTAGGGATAACCCCAAGGCTTACCCTCTATCAGGTACGCTTAAATTCTCTTAAGCTTGCATTTTATTTGATATATGTCTCTAGGGAACAAGGTTGAAAGTATGCTTGACTCCTCTTGAGTTAAAAAAGGGGGAAACTCTTCTTGAACTAGGAGAGCGGTGGATTGTTCACGGGGATCCGACCAAACTGGGTCAGGGCATGATAACTTGAGTGGTATTAGAGCCACTTTCCTTAAATACATAATAAATACTAGAAAATATAGTAACTAATAGGATTGATCTTAAAATTTTCAGATGGCTCCGAGGAGAGGTGTCACGCCCCGACCCGGTTTGGTCGGATCCCTGTGATCAACCCGCCACTCTCCCGGTTTATTAAAGGGTTTCCCCTTATCATAAACCGTAAAGAGTAAGGCGTCCTTTAACTTGCACCTTTTTCCTGGAATAGCATAATCAAAACTGTATGAAATTTAAAACTTTACATACCTGTCTTAAAGGCATCTTAGTTGACGGTCTTTAAGGGGAGGCTTTCCGGGATTTCCTGAAAGGGATATAAGGGAGGGGGTGAGTACGACTACTCAGTGAATGGGTTTTTAAAAGCTTTTGACTTTTAAGAAAAACATTTATATGGAGTGTGCCAGACTCCTTTGTTTTCAAAAATCCCAACATTTAAAAATTTGGAATTTTCCATTATTTCATAGTTACCACGGTGTGTCATCACCCAACACACATCCTTCATCATGAAGGTTACACACATTTGCAAGTCAGTATCACTACTGAACCCGCTAGTGGCTTCGGAGCGACTTTTCCTGCCACCCGGATAGAAGTACGACCACTTCTACCCTAGGAATGAGTGGATGTACGTGACATCCTAACCACAATCCCGAAATCACTTCTTCATGTCCGTATGAGGACAGAGACCTCATCCTGTCCCCACTCCGGTCTCATGCGCTTCGTGCTACTCCAGATTTCGCACAGACACCTGGAACGACGAACTGCCCTTATAGCCACCAGGTCGTCCAGTGCCCTTAGGACGCATCACTACCCCTCATGGGCGTCTTGATGATCCCGTACTCACAGTGCATGCACAAACAATGTTTTCTTATATTGCCATGTAATCTGTGGTGCCACTAGTCCAACGGCCCCGACTCTCAACTCAACCCGCAGCTGTTTGTCTTGACTAGTCCGTCGACCTGTCATGTCGCACTGCCGCTAGTTAACTGAGCATGTCGGTCCTATCTTGGTACCATGGCCAAAAAATTCACTTATTAAGTTTTATGGTACATATATCATGTTCGTTTATGAGCTGTTACTCGTGCCAACTGGCCTTGGGCCCACTGTACGTGATTTTTAAAATCGGGCATTTAGCCCCCAAGTTCCAAAACCGAGGCCCCTGGCCTATCAGAGCTATTCGAGCTCTCATCGAGAAGGTCTCCCAAATAGTTTAAGCATTGGCACACAGTCAGGGGAGAACACTTCCGACAAAATAGGTTTTCACTGTCCATTATACCAACTAGTATAAGGACATCTCCGTTCATAACCGATGAACGAGTTTTCAACTTCCTTCGAGGAAGTCTCATCATACCAACCAGGTATGATCTACTTACAACCGGTAAGTAGTTTTTTTTGCATAATTTTCACATCACTTTCTCTCTAAGTGGTGATGATTAAAATACCACTAAACAGTGGGTTTTTATACTAAGGTACTTATCATCCCCTACCGGTTATGATATAAAATTTCCACTCACAACCGGTAAGTGGTTTTTATCTTTAAGTTGTGCTCATCATCCCAACCCGGTATGATGTTAGTAAACTCACTCACCCGTTAATGCCGTGAATTCCACTAGACTGGTTCTTTGTATTCACGCGAGCTTGTCCTTACTGGCGTTCCTGGTATTTCGCGTTCCTACACGATATGAACAACCTTGTTCATTATTACTCGACATAACAGCCTTCATTCATTTCCAATGAATGAGAAAACCCAAACTTTTAGTTATTTGCAATTAGGTCCCTAAAGTTATTTCTCTTTAACTTTAAGTCCCTAATATCGGTTTTTCCTCAAATTGAGTCCCGTAACTTTTAAAATTTATCCTAGGACCTCAATTTATTCAATTTCACCAAAAAGGGGTTTAATTTCCCAAATTTCAAATTTGGTCCCCCAATTTTTCCAAAATTACCATTTTGCCCTTCTTTTACAAAAATGGTAAGTTTTGCCCCAAAAATTTCAAAATTCCTCAAATTGGTCCTCCAACATTATTTTCATGCCCAATTGACACTCAATTTCATAAAATTGTATTTTGGCCCTTTGAATTTCAAAAATCCCCAAATTTTCCCCCAATTTCAACTCTTCAACACTACCGAATTTGATTTCATCAAATTGACCGATCAAACACTTCTAATTATTGAAATTGGAGTTGAAATTGAGTTCCTACATGTTCATACGATTCTAAGATACTTTGAATAATAGATTTTTACGTCGGAATGAGCTCAAATGGAGCTTCACCGGAAAACAGACTGTAGAGAGAGAAAGCTTCGATTACTTACCGGTGAAGGCACGGTGGTCCGAGTTTTCGATCTAGGCAGATAGGTCTCGTACTGAGGTTCATCCTATAATCAAGAATTGCATCAATTGATGCAGAATTGGATTAGAATTTCATCATTGAAATTCGGTCGACTCTCTCTCTAGCACAGATCGAAAATTGTAAAGGGGAGCCGAATTGGCTTACCTTTCGGTCCTAATTCGGCCATGGAAAGGCTGAGAAAGTGTTGAGAGGGCTTGGTTTGGCCTAAGGAGGGCTTGAAATGGCCGATTTTAGCTTGGCCGAAATAGGGCAGCTTCAGTCCGCCGGAGTTGCTTCACTATTCCATCATGTCGGCGCTTCTCCGACGACTCTCGGATTGACTGTAGTTTGCTATCAGATAGTTGTCTTCTCCCTGGTTCTAAAGAGCCCGATCTTTGTTCAAGTCGAATCTCTAGTTCGAGTTTTACCGGGAAATGGAGCAGTAGAGAGAGAGAGAGACGTGTTCAGGTGTGAGGAGAATGAAATGGGGATGACTTCTTTATATAGTCGTAAAACCCGTGTATTTGGGCGAGATTTATTACTGGTATTAATATTGCCATAAATTATTGGTATTAATTCCAATAATTAAATTTCGATATTAATTCTAATAAATTAAATTTTGGTATTAAATTATTGGTATTAATTATAATAATTAAATATATATTAATTTATGATAAGGTGTACATACAAATTTTTTACCGAAATTTCGGGTTACAAAAAAATTCATACTTCCCAAGAGGTCACCCATCCTCACACTACTCTCAAGTAAGTACGCTTAACCTTGAAGTTCTTATGGAATGCAATTCACCTAAACCAATTTGGTTTTTGTTTTCTAATTTGTCTTAAGTTTCTTTTCCAATGTTTATTAAATCTTTTGGATCAACCGAAAGTTGTAAATTTTCATATTGCTTATTCCCAAATGTAAATCGGTTTGGTTTTCTTATTCGATTTGATCGGTTCTTTTCCCGGTTTTTCCTTAACTCAAATGTGCGGGGTTTACAAGAGGAACCGAGAAAACTAGGAATGACTCTACTCAACACCCTGTCCTCGTAGGAAGACAACCCTAGAAGCTTCCTAATGCCTAAGTCATAGTGGAAGCCCCAAAGGACCAAATGGGGAAGTATTCAGTACAACCAAGGAATATGGTGCCAGGACATGTTAGGGTCACAGTCCTGTATACAAAGGAGACGAGCCTAAAGCCAGGAATGCTAGTACAGGCGTATAATCCTACCAAGGAGGGTGCTTACCAAGAAAATCGTAACTTACTATCGATTATGTGATTACTATTTATAATAGGGCTAAAACCCCAACATTTTGTATTCCTCTATTAATGAAGTACTCGAAATTCCCAAAATCCAATCTCTCGATGATGTGATCTTTCTAGAAAGATGGTCCCAATAATAGTAAATAAACAAACCCCCACTACCATAGAAATTAGGAAGAATCTCATCCCAATTAATGAAATGAATTAGGGAATTAAGAAATATAGGAAGACTCCTAGAGTGGCCATTTGGCAAATAAGACTTAACAAGAAAACTCTCAAGTTGTTAAAGGACGACGAAGCACCAAACCACCATTAACCCCTAGGAAGGCCCCACAATACTCGAAGGAAAGGAGGGACCACAACAGTCCACACAAGGGAATAACCTATTACAAGTGTGAACGACGGGGACACTACGAGAAGAAGTGTCCAACCTTACTAAGGACAAGTACCAAGATAACCTATTATAAGTGTAAGGGAATAGGACAGGTAAAGAAGGATTGTTCCACACCTCATAGATTTAGGGCAATACCTTCTCAAAGGTCACGAAAGACACGAAGGACTGGTGACCAAAACCATGGAGTAGGTTAAGTAAGTGGTTCACAAAGAGGTCAAGAAATGGTGAGGTAAAAGCTAAATTTAAACTTCTTCTTAAGAAGGTCAAACCGAGAAGGATACCACAAGAATAGAGGTAAGGTACATGGAAAGTATACCTAGAACCCCCTCATTAGGGGCAAACGCAGAAAAACATCCACCATTATATAGAAAATGAATTTAGAAATTTTTAATTTTTAGAAAATCAGTCAAATTGGGCCTAAACCGGCCAATTTACTCATTGAACCCGGTCAGACCGGTCTGGTCCGTTTCGGAATAGTGTCATTTTCTTCCTCAGGATGACAGCACTGTTCATTAATGTAGAAAACAGATAACACTGGTGAAGCTAAAATTGCTCCGATCAGGCCATTTCAGGGTGAGGATAAGTGTGACCAAAATGGAAAGTTGTCAGGCAGAGGATCCCTGAGCTCCCTATATAAAGAGCTCATTTCCATTTATATTTATCCTCTACACACCTCAAATCTCCATTCTCTCTCAACTGCTCCATTTTCTGACAAAGCTTGAACTAAAGCACTGATATAGGCATTTTCTCAACCTTAGAAGGCGAGGTCAGGTTCTATAGACTCCAAGGGAAGTTTGTAAACCATGTCCCTTTATAGATAATAAAATCGGGAAAAGAATCGGTCGTTTCAAAAGAGAAAATTGAGTCGGTTAACGAACCACAACCGATAAAGAAAGGGTAAATTGGGAAATTTACAAATACCAAGTGACTCAAGGAGTCATAAAAATCATGGAAAAGGACCTTGGGATGAATTGGAAGAGAAAGCCAGACTAGTTCAGGTGAACCAGATCTGAACTGGAATGAACTGGTTTGAACCATAATTAAACCAGTTGTTAAATTTATTTTTCTATGTGGCTTAAAATATTCAAATTGGGGAATTGAAGCCACAATTGGATAGAGAATGAATTTAGAAATTTTTAATTTTTAGAAAATCGGTCGAATCGGGCCTACACCAGCTGGTTTAAGCATTAAACCCGGTTAGACCGGTCTGGTCCAATTTAGAAAACTTATGCTCCTTATGCAATTTTGAGTAAAATGAGGACTCAAAGGAGATTTTTGAGAATTTTGGGACTCAAATTGGGCAAAAGTTGGGAAACAAAGTTAAAACCTACTTACCGGTTGTAAGTAGAGGAAATCATACCCAGTTGGCATGATGGATATCCTTGAAGGAAGAAGAAACCCGCTTGCCGATTGTAAGTGGAGGTATCATCACACCCAGTTGATGTGATAAAGTGAAAATTTTATTTTTGTCAGAAGTGTTCTCCCCTTACTATGTGCCAATGCTTAAACTCTTTGGGATACCTTCTTGACGGGAGCTAGATTAGCTCAGATAGTCCAGAGGCCTCGATTTTTGAACTTGTGGGGCTAAATGCTTAGTTTTAGAAAATCATGTAGAGTGGTCCTAAGGCTAGTGGGCACGAATGGGAGCTCATAAGCAAACATGAGATATGAAAGCCATGAAATTTTTTAATGAAATGGTTGTGTAACTTCACCTTGGTAACAAGTCAGGACTGACCGTACTCAATGGACTGGCAGCAGTGTGTTAGGGCCAGGTTGACGAACCGGCCTAGACAAACAGCTGTAGGTCATGTTGAGGGTCGGGGTCATTGGACTAGTGGCACCAAAGATAAATGGCTATGTGAAAATTGTTGTTTGTGCATGCACTTGAGGTAAATGATCATCAAGACACTCAAGAGGGCTAGTGATGCATCCTAAGGGCTATTATTCGACATGGTGGAGATAAGGGCAATTTGTCATGCCCGTAGTCAAGAAGCTCGACGTAGCTTCTTGCGCATGAGACCAGGGTGTGGTCGGGATGAGGTCTCTGTCCTCATACAGACATGGAGTTGTTTTCATGTTTGAGGGTCGGATGTCGTGAAAATTCACTCAAGCCTAGGGTAGAAGTGGACAGGCTTCTATCTTGGTGGCCGGTAAATATGCTCCGAGCCATAAGTGGGTGCAGTAGACGGGCTACCCTACGAATGTGTGATCCCTTCCCGAGGAAGGGCGTGTGTTGACTATTAAACACACCTAATATGGAAACAAGAAAAAAGGTTTTGAAAAACCCGAATGTGAAGAAAGATCATCCTTAAAGGAAATAAGGATTTTGGCACACTTTGTTTAAAGTTGGTTGTTTATGAAAACTCACTCCCAACACACATTCACTGAGTTGTAGAACTCACCCCTCCCTTTACCCCTTTTCAGGTAACCAAGGGAAGCCAACCTTAAAAGGCTTTTCTGTAGTCGGACCTTAAGAGAGGTATGTAAGATTTAATATATTCAATTTTGTTTAATGCTATTCCAGGAAAGGTACAGGTAAAAAGGAAGCCTTACTCCTCGTAGTTTAGAAAAGGGGAAACCCTTGATAAACTGTGAGAGTGGCGGGTTATTCACGAGGATCCGACCATACTAGGGTGGGGCTTAACAACTTGAGTGGTATCAAAGCTTGTTTACTCGATTACATTATCAAGATTATATAACATAGTAACTAATAGGAATAAATCTTAAAATTTCAGACGGCTCCCCAGAGAGAAGGATGTTGTAGCCATCATGGACTGGCTGGACAACATCAAGAAGCTGATGGGAATAGTTAGGATATCACCAGAGGACATGGTGATCCTAATAGAATATTTCCTGGAGGGCAGTGCCAAAATATGGTGGGATAATGTCTGGAGCCTGCATACCTCCACACTCACCTAGGAATAATTTGAGGAGAGGTACATAGAGGAGTACCTGGCTCCGCATCTAATTAATGAGAATAAGTAGGATTTCCTCTAACTACGACAAGGCCTAACTCTATATCGGAGTACAAAATTAAATTCAATAAGTTAAGACCCTTTGCCCTTGACCTGGTGGACCAGTGGATATATGCCAATGATTCATGGATGGTCTCAATATGAACATACAAGACTGGATGGGAGTACTAGGACGCCCCATGGATTTGGCAGTTGTAATCAGTATGGCTCACGAATGTGAGCGTCTGGTACAAATCCAACACCATCGGATGGAGCAAGCTGACCGAAAGGTGGACAAGGGCCAAGGCCGTCATGGAGGACGAAAGGAGCAAAATGGTCTGAGATGGGTAAACAAGGTGGGTTTCCAAAAGAGAAAGGACGTACCACCACACCCACGAAGAGTGATCCCCACCCTACCACAAGAAAACCCTCGCTGTCCTAGGTGCTAAAGGTACTACGAGAGAGCTTGCTTGTCCTATTTTGCGTGTAGGCATGCAATGCACTTTGCAAAGGAATGCCCCACCCTTAGGGAGATCAAGCAATGGAATATGTTTGGACCATCCCAAGGGAACCCAAGGACTCCCGGGCAGGATGCCACAACTAGAATACTAGCTAGGGTATACAACCTCACCTAGGAAGAGGCTAGAAAAGACCCTAGTACTGTAGCAGCTAGAAAACACCCCCCCAAACTAAGATTGAGTTAAACCTGTAATTCAAATTTCATTCAATAAAGGAAATTTTTTCTAAAAATATGTGTTTCTTCAATCAGGGTACGTACACTTGTGGGGAAGAAAGGTCTATGCCATCTTCGATTCGGAAGCAAAAAGATCCTTAATCAAAGAAGATCTAATCCCATGTCTTCCCCTAAAACTTACTTCTCTAGAACAAAGTTTCAACATCCTCACACCCTTAGGAGAGGGTCTAAATAGGGACAAGTAGATAAAAGGATGCGAGATTACTATTGGGGGAGTCAAACTAGAGGCAGATTTAATCCTATTACCTCTAAGGGAGGTAGAAGTAATATTAGGGATGGATTGGCTAAGTACCCATCAAGCTAAGATGGACTGTGGGAAGAAGATAGTAACTTTCCACACTCCCAAAACACTCGGATTACAATTCCAAGGAGACATGAGGAAGGGAGAAGTACAAATGGTGTCCCACATGAGATCCCAAAAGATGATACAGAAAGGTTGTAAAGCTTTTCTGGCAACGATCATCAACCAGAAGTCTGAGAAGAAGAGACCCAAAGGCATTTCGGTAGTTGAACACTACCTAGATGTATTTCTAAAAGAATTACCTGGATTACCCCCAAGCCAACAATTGGAGTTCACCATAGAGGTTATCCTAGGAACTCATCCCATATCTCAAGCTCCTTATTGCATGGCTTTAGCAGAACTGAAGGAACTGAAGGAGCAGCTAGACGAGCTGTTGGAGAAGGGCTTCATACGTCCTATTCAGTCCCTATGGGGTGCACCAGTCATATTCGTAAAGAAAAAGGACAAGAGCATGAGGTTGTGCATAGACTATCGGAAGTTGAACTAGGTCACCATAAAGAACAAATATCTACTACCACGGATTGATGACCTGTTCGACCAACTAAAAGGAGCAACCTACTTCTCAAAGATAGACCTTCCGTTAGGATACCACCAGTGCAGGATCTGATAGGAAGATATTCCTAAGGCTGCATTTTGGTCTCGGAACGGACATTACGAGTTTAGGGTGATGCCTTTTGGCTTGACAAATGCCCCTGTAGCCTTCATGGATTTAATGAACCGAGTGTTCCAGCCACACTTGGACAAGTTCATGATAGTATTTATCGATGATATTCTTATATATTAATGAACTAGGCTAGAGCACGAAGAACATCTAGCTATCACCTTGAAGATACTAAGGGATAACAACTTATATAAAAAATTCTCCAAGTGTGAGTTTTGGCTACAAGAGGTAGGGTTCTTAGGGCACATAGTGTCCTGGAGTCAAGGTAGACCTAGCAAAGATGGAGGCCATATTCAATTGGAAGGCAGCAAGTGATGTGAATCCGACTAAAGAGATTCACAAATCCAATCAATTGAACTTGCAATGGAGCTGGACAGTTTGTCACCAAATGAGATGAATAATTATTTGAGACTGCAAGAGGGCCTAATCACAAGGCTAAGGGCTAAAAGATTCAAAGAAGCTTTATATGGGTTGATTAAAGAGATTTCTAAATATTCAAATGGATGCCCAAATGAAGAGCCCAAGATGAGCCCAAGAGAAAGTTCATATTTAATTAAGGAGAGATTTATTAATATAATAAATCTCTTAGGATAATATTAGGTAGTTCAGATTTTTAAATTAGTTATTAAATATCCTAGATATTTAGATTAGATATGGTTAGTTTATAACTATAATAGATTTTTTTCCTTATTTTATGGGCTATTCGGTTGTTTTCTAAGCCTATGAAAGGCATACTCCACAACATTGGAAAAACACACTTTGGAATTTCAATCTTGTGAGTTTTGTCTTATTTCTTTTCTTGAAAGAGCTTTTTGAACTTATCAGGTTTTTATCTGTGGCATTCAAACAATCGAGACTTATCATTCAAGGTTTTCTAAGGTTCTTCTTAGAGGATTTGGGTGTGGTGTTTACATATCCCATACCTTGTTTCTCACATAACAAGGTAAACTCCATCTTTTTTATACTTGCATCGTGAAAGTCTTGGGATCGTTGCCATATTTGGTGTAGGGTGTCATTAGCATATTGGCGGGGTTCGCATCAGTTGGTATTAGAGCACACGTTTGCACGACAAGTTCTATCCCATATTTTTATCTTGTTCTTTTTTTTTTTATCTTCTCTACCTATTTCTATTCTCTATAAAAAAATTCTCATCATCTATCACCGGGAGTTGTTCAATAAACTCCAAAGGCTTACCCAAGGATCAAAAAGCGTCGATGAATACTTCAAGGAGATGGAGATTGCGATGATTCGAGCAAATGTGGAGGAAGACAGAGAGGCAACAATGGCGAGATTTTTGCATGGTCTAAACCATGAGATAGCTGATGTGGTGGAAATGCAATATCATGTTGAGCTCCAAGATATGGTACGTCAAGCTATCAAAGTCGAACAACAATTGAAGATAAAGAGTTTTCATAAAATGGGATTAAACAATGGTTCCTCGAACTCATGAAACCATCCTCAAGGTGAGTTGAGAGTCAATCAACTCAACCTCAACATGCTCCACTAAAAGAGACAACCAAGCAAGGTGTGGCCCAAAATCAAGGTAACACCCATATCACAACTCCCAAAACTCGTGATATTAAGTGTTTTTGATGCCAAGGCAAGGGTCACATTGCAAGTCAATGCCCAAATAAGCGGGCAATGGTGATCAATGCTAATGGTGAAATTGAGACCAATGATGAAAAAGAAGATATCGATCTGGGGATGCCACCACTTGAAGATGCCGATGAATATGTAAAAGAAGGGGAATTGTTGGTTGCACGATGAACTCTTAGTGTTCAAGCCCAAGAAGAAGAAAATAATCAGCGTGAGAACTTATTTAATACTCGTTGTTGTGTGAAAAATAAGGTTTGCTATGTTATTATAGATGGGGGAAGCTGCACTAATGTAGCTAGCACTAAGTTGGTGGAGAAATTGGCATTACCAACCCTAAAGCATTCAGAGCCTTATCGACTACAATGGCTGAACGACCAAGGTGAACTCAAGGTAACCAAACAAGTGTTGGTTGCATTTTCTATTGGAAAATATCAAGATGAAATACTATGTGATGTGGTACCAATGCACGCATGCCATATACTTTTGGGATGACCTTGGCAGTTTGATCGTCAAGTTATGCATGATGGATTCACTAATAGGTACTCTTTTGTGATGAATGAGAGACCAATATCTCTTGTACCATTGACTCCAAGGCAAGTTTTTGAGGATCAACTGAAAAAGTAAAAGGCAAATAAACAGAAAATAGAAGAAAAAAAGAAAGGAGAAATATCAGAGTTGAAAAAAAAGAGGGAAAAGCCAGAAATGGAAAAAAAAAGAGAGTAAAAGCAATTTCATTGCAAGAAAAAGTGAGATCAAGCGAACTTTACTTTCACATCAGGCTCTTATTGTACTTATGTACAAGGACGCCTTTTTGAGTATTAACGATCTTGTCGGATCTTTGCGGAGCAATATGATTACTGTTTTGTAGGAATTTATCGATGTCTTTCCTGATGAGATACCACCAGGTTTGCCACCAATTCGAGGAATTGAACATCAAATTAATTTCATCCCTAGAGCGACGATTTCGAACCGACCAACATATAGAAGTAACCCTGAGGAAACAAAAGAACTTCAACGCCAAGTCCTAGAGCTGATGGAAAAGGGGTATGTTCGAGAGAGTATGAGTCCATGTGTTGTGCCAGTGCTACTTGTACCTAAGGACGGAACTTGGCGAATGTGCGTGGATTGTCAAGCCATCAACAACATCACGGTAAAGTATCGCCACCCTATTCCTCGTTTGGATGACATGTTAGATGAATTGCATGGATCTTGTTTATTTTCGAAAATAGATCTTAAGAGTGGATATCATCAAATTCGAATGAAAGAAGGGGATGAATTAGATGAGTTGCATGGATCTTATTTTTATAGACGTTTTGTTCCAAATTTTAGTAGTTATGTTGCACCTCTCACTGTTGTTATAAAGAAAAATATACCTTTTAAATGGGGTAATGAGTAACAAAATGCATTTCAATTGATAAAGGAAAAACTAACTACTACCCCATTGCTCTCATTGCCTAATTTTTCGAAAAACATTTGAAATTGAGTGTGATGCATTAGGAGTAGGTATTGGAGGTGTATTAATGCAGGAAGGAAGACCAATTGCATATTTCAGTGAAAAGTTGAGCGGAGCAACCCTTAACAATCCTACCTATGATAAGTAGATGTATGCCCTAGTTCGAACTCTTCAAACATGGTAGCACTATCTATGGCCAGAAGAGTTTGTGATTCACATAGATCATGAGTCTCTTAAATATCTCAAAGGATAACACAAGTTGAACAAACACCATGCAAGGTGGGTGGAGTTCATTGAAACATTCCCATATGTGATCAAGTACAAACAAGGTAAGGAAAATATAGTTGTAGATGCTCTATCGCAAAGGTACGCTATGCTTTCAATGCTTGATTCTAAATTGCTTGGTTTTGATTATATCAAGGATTTGTATGCAAATGATCCTAATTTCTGTGAAGTGTTTAGAAATTGTAGAAGTGGTAAGTTTGGGAAATTTTATTTACAAAATAGATTTCTTTTTCGGGAAAACAAATTATGCATCCCTTAATCTTCTTTGCATGAGTTACTTGTTAGGGAAGTGCATGCTGGAGGACTTATGGGACATTTTGGGGTAGCTAAGACTATGGCAATAATGCATGAGCATTTTTTTTGGCCCCACATGAAAAGGGATGTTGAGAAAATTTGTTCTCGATACATCACATGTAAGGAGTCTAAGTCTAGGCAACAACCTCATGGCCTGTATACTCCTCTTTCGATTCCTAATGCACCTTGGATTGATATTTCCATGGATTTCATTTTAGGATTACCAAGATATAAGAGGGGGAGGGATTCTGTGTTTGTGGTAGTTGATAGGTTTTCGAAAATGGCACATTTCATTCCATGTCATAAAACAGATGATGCATCGAATGTTGCTGATTTGTTCTTTAGAGAAGTTGTCAGATTGCATGGTATGCATAGAACTATTGTTTTTTATCGTGATTCTAAATTCTTGAGTTACTTTTGGAAAACCCTATGGGGTAAATTGGGAACCAAACTGCTGTTTTCAACAACATGTCACCCACAAACTGATGGTCAAACATAAGTAGTAAATAGGACATTAGGTACTTTATTACGTTTTATAATAAAAAGAATTTGAAATCATGGGAAGATTGCTTACCACATGTTGAATTTGCTTATAATTGTTCTGTTCATTCTACAACTAACTTTTCACCATTTAAGATTGTTTACGATTTCAATCCATTAATCCCTCTAGATCTAACTTCACTCCTTGTAGGTGAATTGGTGAATTTTGATGGAAAGAGAAAAGCAGAGTTTGTGAAAGAACTGCACGAGAAGACAAAAATGCACATTGAACGGATGACTAAAATTTATGAAAAACAAGCAAATAAGGGCTGCAAAAGTGTCATTTTTGATCCCGGTGATTGGGTCTGGCTTCATATGAGGAAAGAACGATTTTCGAAACAAAGGCGATCAAAACTTCTTCCTAGAGGAGATGGACCATTTTGTGTGTTGGAACGCATTAATAATAATGCTTACATGCTAGAGTTACCTGGTGAGTATAGCGTTAATAAAAGCTTTAATGTTACTAATTTAATGCCCTTTGATGTAGGTGATGAAGAAACAGAAGATTTGAGGACAAATCATTTTCAAGAGGGGGAGAATGATGTGAATCCGACTAAAGAGACTACGAATTCACAAGTCCAATCAACCGAACCTGCAATGGAGCTGGACAGTTTGTCACCAAATGAGATGAATAATTATTTGAGACTGCAAGAGGGTCCAATCACAAGGTTATGGGCTAAAAGATTCAAAGAAGCTTTATATGGGTTGATTAAAGAGATTGCTGAATATTCAAATGGAAGCACAAATGAAGAGCCCAAGATGAGCCCAAGAGAAAGTCCATATTTAATTAAGGAGATATTTATTAATATAATAAATCTTTTAGGATAATATTAGGTAGTTCAGATTTTTAAATTAGTTATTAAATATCCTAGATATTTATATTAGATATGGTTAGCTTATAACCGTAATAGATTTTTTCCTTATTTTTTGGGCCATTCGATTGTTTTCTGAGCCTATAAAAGGCATACTCCACAGCATTGGAAAAACACACTTTGGAATTTCAATTTTGTGAGTTTTGTCTTCTTTCTTTTCTTGAAAGAGCTTTTCGAACTTATCAGGTTTTTACTTGTGGCGTTCAAATAATCAAGACTTATCATCCAAGGTTTTCTAAGAGTTCTTCTTAGAGGATTTGAGTGTGGCGTCTACATATCCCATACCTTGTTTCTCACATATCAAGGTAAACTCCATCTTTTTTGTACTTACGTCGTGAAAGTCTTGGGATCGTTGCCATATTTGGTGTAGGGTGTCCTCAGCATATTGGCGGGGTTCACATCACCAAGGAATCCCTCGGACATATGCAGTTTCTTAGGCTTGGCAGGATATTATAGATGGTTTGTGTCACGCCCCGACCCGATTTGGTCAGATCCCCATGATCAACCTGCTGCTCTCCCAGTTTACTAAGGGTTGCCCCTCGTTTATAAATTGTGAAGAGTAAGGTGTCCTTTAAACCCGCACCTTTCCTAGAATAACATAAATCAAAACTGCATAAAATTTTACACTCATCATACCTGTCTCATAGGCATATTAGTTTATGGTCCTTGGGGGTAGGCTTTCCGGGATTTTCGAAAAGAGATATAATGGAGGGGGTGAGTACAACGACTTAGTAAATGGGTTTTCAAAACTTAATTTTTAGGAAAAATGTTTGTTTTGGAGTGTGTCAAACTCCTTATTTTCTTTTAAAAACCTTTCATTTCAAATTTTAGTTTTTAACACCATTTCTTATTAACCACAATGTGTCATCACCTAATAGACATCCTTCATCATGAAGGTTAAACACACAATCGCAGGACAGTACGTCCACTAAACCCACTTGTGGCATTGGAACGACTTTATCGGCCACCTAGGTAGAAGTACGTCCACTTCTACCTTGAAAATGAGTGGATGTTCGTGACATCCGACCCTTAATCCGTAACAATTCTTCATGTCCATATGAGGACAAAAACCTCATCCCGTCCCTTCCTCGATCTCATATGCTTGAAGCTATGTCGAGCTTCGTAAGGTCACCTAGTACGACTAACTGCCCTTATATTCATCAGGTCGTCCAAGTCTCTAGGACGCATCACTACCCCTCTTGGGCATCTTGAAGGTGCCATAATCATAGTGCATGCACAATTAGTATTTCCACATCATGCTATATAATATGTGGCACCACTGGTCCAACGGCCCCTACCCTCAACTCAACTTGCAGCTGTTTGTCTTGACTTGTCTAGAGACCTGTCATGTCGCACTACTACTATTTGACTGAGTATGTCGGTTCTGTCTTGGTAACATGGCCAAACAATTCAATTATTCAAGTTTTCATGGCATATAATTCATGTTTGTTTATAAGCTCCTGCTTGTGCCAACTGGCATATGGCCCACTGTTCGAGATTTTCAAAATTGGGCATAATAGCCCCCAAGTTCCAAAACTAAGGCCTCTGACCTAACAGAGCTACTTGAGCTCCTTTCAAGAATGTCACACCCCAACTCAGTTTGATTGGATCTCCGTGAACAACCCGCCGCTCTTTCTCGGTTCAAGAGGCGTTTCTCCCTTTTTTTACTCGAGAGGAGCCAGGCAAAATTTCAACCTTGTTCCCTAGAAGATATATATCAAATAAAATGCAAGCTTAAAGAAAAATCAAGCATGCCTGATAATGGGTAAGTGCGGTGTTACTTCTAGTCATTTTCTCTTTTCCTGAAAAGGGGTAGAAAAGGGGTGAGTTTCTACAACTCAATGAATGGGTTTTTCAAAGGTCTACTTTTAACTTTTAAGAAAAACATTTATATGGAGTGTGCTAGACTCCTTTCTTTTCAAAAATCCCTTCATTTAAAAATTCAGGGTTTTCCATCATTTCTTATTTACCACAATGTGTCATCACCCAACACACATCCTTCATCATAAAGGTTGCACACATTCGAAGGTCAGCACGACTACTGAACCAACTAGTGGCTTCGGAGCGACTATATCGGCCACTCGGATAGAAGCACGACCAATTCTACCCTAAGATTGAGTGGATGTATGCAACATCCGACCCTCAATCTTGGAATAAATTCTCCGTGTTCATATGAGGACTATCCCATCCCGGTCTCATGCGCTTGGTGCTACTCCAAATTTTGCACAGACACTTGGAATGACGATCTGCCCTTATACTCACCGGGTCGTCTAGGGCCCTTAGGACACATCACTACCCCTCATGGGCGTCTTGATGATCCCGTACTCCTAGTCCATGCACAAACAAAGTTTTCTTAAATTGCCATGTAATATGTGGTGCCATTTGTCCAAATGGTCCCGACCTTCAACTCAACCTGTAGCCATTAGTCTTGACTGGTCTGGAGACCGGTCATGTCACACTACTACTAGTTGACTGAGTATGTCGGACCTACTTGGTACCATGACCAAACAATTCACTTATTAAGGTTTAGTGGCACATATATATATATATATATATCATGTTCTTTTACGAGCTCCTGCTCATGTCCATTGGCCTATGGGCCACTGTTCGAGTTTTTCAAAAACAGGGCATATTAGCCCTCAAGTTCCAAAACCGAGGTCCCCGACCTATAAGAGCTATTCGAGCACCTGTCAAGAAGCTCTCCCAAATAGTTTAAGCATTGGCACACAGTCAGGGGAGAACACTTCCGACAAAATAACTTTTCACTATCCATTATACCGACCGGTATAAGGACATCTCCGTTCATAACCGATGAACGAGTTTTCAACTTCCTTCGACAAAGTCTCATCATACCAACCGTGTATGATCTACTTACAACCGGTAAATTAGTTTTTTTCCGCATAATTTTCACATCACTTTCTCAGTTGTGATGATTAAAATACCACTAAACAGTGGGTTTTTATACCGGGCTACTTATCATCCCCAACTAGGTATGATATATAATCCCACTCACCCGATAGTGCAGTGAAATTCCACTTAGTCGGGTTCCGTCCTTAGTTAGCTGGACCTCGACTAGCGTTCCAGATGCCTCGTTCTCCTACACAAAAATGAACATGGTTGTTCATTATTCTTTGGCCTAATAGCCCTCATTCGTTCCAAATGAATGAGAAAACCCAACTTTACATATATTTGCAATTAGGTCACTAAAATTATTTTTCTTTAACTTTAAGTCCCTACTGCCGGGTTTTTCCCTAAATTTGAGTCCTAAAACTTTTAAAATTTACCTTGGAACCTCAAATTGTTTAATTTCACACAAAGGGGTTTAATTTTCCAAATTTCCAATTTGGTCCCTCAAATTTTCCAAAATTACCATTTTGCCCCTTCTTTAGAAAAATGGTAAATTTTAGCCCCAAAAATTCTAAAATTTCTCAGTTGGCCCTCTAATATTCTTATCAAGACCAATTGACCCTCAATTTTAGAAAATTACATTTTGGTCGTTCGAATTTTCAAAAATCTCCACATTTCCCCAATTTCCCCCCAATTTCAACTCTTCAACACTGCCGAATTTGATTTAATGAAATTGACCTTTCAAACACCTCTAATTGTTGAAATTGGAGTTGAAATTGAGTTCCTACATGTTCATATGATTATAAGGAACTTTGAATCGCAGATTTTATTGCCGGAACGAGCTCAAACTGAGCTTCGTTGGAAAATAGACTGTAGAGAGAGAAAACTTCAATTTCTCAATGGTGAGGGCGTAGCAGTCAGAGCTTTCTATCTGGGCAGGTAACTCTCCTCTAGAGGTTCTTCCTAGGATCAAGAATGACATCAATTGGTGTCAAATTGGATTATAATTTCTTTATTGAAATTTGGCCGACTCTCTCTTTAACACCGATCTGAAATTGTAAAGGGGAGTTGAATTGGCTTACCTTTCGGTCCTAATTCGGTTGTGGAAGGGCTAAGGAGGTGTCAGGAGAGCTTGGTTTGGCATGAGGAGGGCTCGAATTGGCTAATTTTAACTCGGATAAAATAGGGCAGCTTTGGTCCGCCAGAGCTACTTCACTATTTGATCACGCTGGTGCTTCTCCGACGACTTTCGGGATGAACGGATGCCACCACCGTATAGCTAACTTCTCCCCGGTTCTAATGAACCCGACCTCTCCTTCTTTGGCTTAGAATTGACCCTATATCGGAGCTCTAGTTCGAGCTTCGCCGAAAAACTAAGCAACTGAGAGAGAGTGAGCTTTTCAAGTGTGGAGAGGATGGATGGAGAGGATGGATGGAGAGGGGCTCTTTATATAGGGAGCTCAGGGACCCGTTGGCCGTCCGTTTGGGACAGTTATAACAAAAGTGAATTGAAGACCTAAAACGTACCAAACAAAAGTGTTTCTTCAATTTCCCGATGAGTGAACAGTGCTATCATCTTGAGGAAGAAGATGATACTTTTCCGATCCGGACTAGACCAGTCCAAACCGGGTTCAAAGCTTAAACCGGCCGGTTCACCCCCCATTCGACCGAGTTTTTAAAATTTAAAAATTTCTAAATTCATTTTCTATCCAATGGTGGCCTCAAATCTCAAATTTAAATTATTTAAGTCACCTAGAAAAATGAATTTAGGATCCGGTTCAGTAGTGGTTCAAACCGGTCCGAACCGGTTCGGATCCGATTCACCTGAACCGACTTGGTTTTCATCCCTAATTCCTTCACAGGTCCATTTCCATGTCTTTTGTGACTCCTTGGGTCACTTAGGGTCCATAAAATTCCCAGTTTACTATCTCTTAATCGATTCCGATTCATAAATAGGCTCAGTTCTTAAACTGGTTTATTTCGGTTCGGGTCCGGTTCACCCTAACTGATCTGGTTTTTCTCTCCCACATTATTCTAAGGTTCCTTCCCAAGGATTATAAACCTCTTTGAATCTTAAGGGATCCATAAGCGTCTTGGTTTACCCATTCTCTATCAGTTCCGGTTCAATGAATAAACTCGGTTCATAAATCGGTTCTATTGAACCGCTTTAGTCTTTCTTCCTCATTATGTCCTAGGGTCCTTTTGCCCAAGTTTATGAACCTTTTTGTGTCCCATGGGAGTTAGAAATTTTCATATTTGCTCATCACCTAATAGTCGGGCTTGTAGACCATTGCGGTTTAAAGATCACATTGACCGATTCTTTCTCGATTTTTCTCATTACTAAAGGACAAGGTTTACAACTCTCCCCTCCTTTTAGGAGTTTTGTCCTCAAAGAAATTACATGTTAAATAACTGAAGATAACTATCCCTCACCATAGACTCGGTTTCCCATGTCTCTTCCTGCACGAGTCCATTCTACCACAACACCTTAACCATAGGAATTTTCTTATTCCTCAAATTCTTGTCTCTCCAGTCAATGATTCATACCGGCTTTGTTTGATAAGTGAGGTTCTCTTCCAGTTCCATTGGAGGTCGGTCCAGTACGTGATTAGGATCAGGCTGATATTTCCGAAGTATTGAAATGTGGAATACATCATGTATTCTCTACAAATCAGGAGGCAATTCTAATTTATAAGCTACTGGTCCTATCCTTTGAATAATGGGATATGGACCAATATATCTGGGTTTCAACTTTCCTCTTTGCTGAAACCTAAGTATTCCTTTCTATGGAGATACTTTGAGGAATACCTGATCGCCCACTTCGAACTCCAGATCTTTCCTTCGATTGTCTGCATAACTCTTATGCCTGTCCTGTGCAGTCTTAAGACGACTCCTTATTAATTTTATCTTCTCTGTGGCATCCTCTCTAAACCCCACACTTTTGAGTTAAGGAAAATTGGGAAAAGAACTGGTCAAACCGAGTAAGAAAACTGAGCCGGTTTATAAACCTGATCACATGGGAACAAGCAATTTGGAAATTTACAACTTTTGGGTGATCCAAAGGGTTCATTAAACCCTAGAAAAGAAACTTAAGACAAAATAAAAGAGAAAAACTAAATTGGTTCAGGTGAACAAGATCCCATAAGAACTGTGAAGTTAAGTGTGTTTACCCTAGAGTAGTGTGAGGATGGGTGACCTCTTGGTAAGTATGATTATTTTTGTAACCCGAAATTTTGGTCAAAAACTTTTTATGCAAACGTAGGCCTTATCATAAATGGCCATAAATTTATATATAATTAATTATTGTAATTAATACCAATAATTTAATACCTAAATTAAATTATTGGAATTAATACAAATAATTTAATACCGAAATTAAATTATTGGAATTAATACCAATAATTTATGGCAATATTAATACTAGTAATAAATCTCTCCTATTTAATACACGATTTTTACACCTATATAAATAGGTCATCCCCATTCATTCTCCTCACACTTGAACACTTCTCTCTCTCTCTACTGCTCCATTTCCCGGTGAAACTCAAACCAGAGTTTTGACTTGAACATTTTTCTTAACCTCAGAAGGAGAGGTCGAGCTTTTTAGAACCGAGGAGAAGACAGCTATCTAATAGCAAACTCCAGTCAATCTGAGAATCGTTGGAGAAGCGCCGACATGATGGAACAGTGAATCAGCTCCAATGGACCGAAGCTACCCTATTTCGGCAAAGCTGAAATCGGCCATTTCGAGCCCTCCTCAAACCAAATCAATCCCTCCCAACACTTCTTCAACCCTGCCACGGCCGAATTTGGACTTAAAGGTAAGCCAATTCGATTCGCCTCTGTAATTTCCGGCCGGTGCTAGAGAAAGAACCGAGAGAATTTCAATGATGAAATTCTAACTCAATTTGGCATCAATTGATGCGATTCTTGATTCTAGGATGATCCTCAATATGAGAGCTATCTGCCCAGATCAAAAGCTTGAACGGCCGTGCCCTCACCGGTGAGAAATCGAAGCTTTCTCTCTCTACAATATGTTTTCCGGTGAAGCTCCGTTTGAGCTCGTTCCGATGTTAAAATCTACGATTCAAAGTTCCTTAGAATCGTATGAACATGTAGGAACTCAATTTCAACTCCAATTTCAACAATTAGAGGTGTTTGATCGGTCAATTTGATGAAATCAAATTCAATAGTGTTGAAGAATTGAAATTGGGGAAAAATTGGGGGAAATTTGGGGATTTTCGAAATTTGAAGGACCAAAATGAAATTTTATGAAATTGAGGGCCAATTGGGCATGAAAATAATGTTGGAGGACCAATTGAGAAATTTTAGAATTTTTGGGGCAAAACTTACCATTTTTGTAATGGAAGGGCAAAATGGTAATTTTGGAAAAGTTGGAGGACCAAATTGGAAATTTGAGAAATTAATCCCCTTTTAGTGAAATGGAATAAATTGAGGTCCTATGATAAATTTTAGAAGTTTTGGGACCCAATTTGAAGAAAAACTGGCATTAGGGACTTAAAGTTAAAGAGAAATAACTTTAGGGACCTAATTGCAAATAAATGAAAGTTTAATTTTCTCATTCATTTGGAATGAATGAAGGCGATTAGGCCGAAGGATAGTGAACCAAGATGTTCATATCGTGTAGGAACACGAAGTACCGGGAACGCCAGCAAGGACAAGCTCACGTGAAGACCAAGAACCGGTCTAGTGGAATTCACGACATTAACGGGTGAGTGAGTTTACTAACATCATACCCAGTTGGGATGATGAGCACAACTTAAAATTAAAAACCACTTACTCGGTTGGGATTTTATATCATATCCGGTTGGGCAATGATAAGTACCTCGGTATGAAAACCCACTATTAAGTGGTATTTTAAACATCAACACTTAGAGGAAGTGATGTGAAAATCATGCGGAAAAACTACTTAGCGGTTGTAAGTAGATCATACCCGGTTGGTATGACAAGACTTCCTCGAAGGAAGTTGAAAACCCGTTCATCGGTTATGAACAGATGTGTTCTCATACCCGAGCGGTATAATGGATAGAGAAAACATATGTTTTGTTGGAAGTGCTCTCCACTGACTGTGTGCCAATGCTTAAACAATTTGGGAGACCTTCTCGACAGGAGCTCGAATAGCTCTAATTGGCCGGGTGCCTCAATTTTGGAACTTGGGGGCTAAATGCCCGATTTTCAAAATCTCGTACAGTGGGCCCAAGGCTAGTTGGCATGAGCAAGAGCTCGTAAACGAACATGATATATGTGCCATAAAACTTAATAAGTGAATTGTTTGGCCATGGTACCATGATAGGACCGACATGCTCAGTCAACTAGCGGTAGTGCGACATGACAGGTCGATGGACCAGTCAAGACAAACAACTGCGGGTTGAGTTGAGAGTCAGGGCCATTGGACCAGTGGCACCACAGATTACATGGCAATATGAGAAAACATTGTTTGTGCATGCACTGTGAGTACGGGATCATCAAGATGCCCATGAGGGGTAGTGATGCATCCTTAGGGCACTGGATGACCTGGTGGCTATAAGGGCAGTTCGTCGTTCCATGTGTCTGTACGAAATTTAGAGTAGCACCAAGCGCATGAGACCGGGGTGGGGACAGATGAGGTCTCTTTCCTCATACAGACATGAAGAATGATTTCGGGATTGTGGGTCAAATGTCACGTACATCCACTCATTCCCAAGGTAGAAGTGGTCGTACTTCTATCCGGGTGGCAGGAAAAGTCACTCCGAAGCCACTAGCGGGTTCAGTAGTGATACTGACTTGCGAATGTATGTAACCTTCCTGGTGAAGGATGTGTGTTGAGTGATGACACACAGTGGTAAATAAGAAATGGTGGAAAAACCCGAATTTTTAAATGAAGAGATTTTTGAAAACAAAGGAGTCTGACACACTCCATATAAATGTTTTTCTTAAATGTCAAAAGCTTTTAAAAACCCATTCAATGAGTAATCGTACTCACCCCCTCCCTTATATCCCTTTCAGGAAATCCCGAAAGCCTCCCCTTAAAGACCCTCAACTAAGATGCCTGTAAGACAGGTATGTAAAGTTTTAAATTTCATGCAGTTTTGATTATGCTATTCCAGGAAAAGGTGCAGGTTAAAGGATGCCTTACTCTTTACAATTTACAATAAGGGGAAATCCTTTAATAAACTGGGAGAGTGGCAGGTTGATCACGGGGATCCGACCAAACCGGGTCGCGGCGTGACATCCTCTATTATCTCAATTTTCTCTAACTTCCTTTCCCCCACTTCTTCCCAAAATAAAGGGGTATGATAGGGTCATCCATAAAGTGCTTCATAGGGAGCCATCTGGATACTGGCCTAATAACTATTATTATACGCAAATTCCATTAGGCATAAGTATTCCTCCCAGCTTTTATTCATGGTGAGTACATACGCCCTTAGCATGTTTTCCAATGTTTGGATGGTTCACTTAGACTGACCATCTGTCTGAGGGTGAAATGTCGTACTAATGTGGAGTTTGGTTCCCATGGCGTTTTGCAGACTCGACCAAAACCTGGAAGTAAATCTCGGATCTTTATCTGATACTATACTTACTGGGACACCGTGTAGTCTTATTATTTCCTTCATGTATAGGATGACCAGCTGTTCTACTATGTCCGTCACTCTTATGGGAAGGAAATGAGCTGATTTGGTCAATCTATCCACAATTACCCAAATCGCATCTCGACCTTTTCTGGTTACCAGCAGGCCCGTGATGAAATCCATGGTGATGTGCTCCCATTTCCACTCCAGAATTGGTAAGGGTTATAGTAGTCCTGACGGTTTCTGATGCTCTGCTTTCTTTTTTTTTTCTATTGACAGAACAAGCCTTGGGCTACATATTCCGCAATGTCCCTCTTCGTACCATTCCACCAACATCCTTGTTTGAGGGTACGGTACATCTTAGTACGCTCATCCGCCCATTCTTTAGGCTCCATTAAGTGAGCATGAACCACAACCCATCCTGACGTTAGTGGTTGTTTTCTCAAATTGATTTCTTAATAGAGGGCTTACTTCTCCAAGATTCCTCCTATATTCTTTCTTTTACTCTCTTATTATTGTAGTCCATCCATTCTTATTAGTTACGACATTCTTTGATGCTGCCATGCTATTTATCCATTCCTTTAGTTTAATTTACTTCTTAGGACCTCATGAGTACTTTTCCTTGGTATTTGATCTTTCCATCTCAACCGACATTTCATTTGTGAGCTTATCGTTCTTTCCATTTTGGTTGGGACCATTCCCTCTTAATTGGGATACGCATGTCTTTCCGGGGCTTCCTTCCTTGGTAGGATTCTTTCCGTTCCTCCTGACATTCTCATTTGCTCTAGAGGATTTCCATCCTTAAATGACATCCCTTGACATCGTCTTCTCCTATTTACCTTTACTCCTCAATTCTTGCAGGCACATCCTTTATATTCTATCTGCATCCTCATTCATACCCAATACTTATCTTTTTCTTTAGGGAGCGTACAAATCTTCCTTATTTCGAGATTTCTTGACCATATTGTGAGAGTCTTGTCTATCCCTTTCTTGGCTTGAGTTTAGTCATTAATTGGCCTTTGATCCTTTTAAGGGTTTTCTTTCATCCTTCTTTTTCTCGAGTATTTGGCTTTTCTGCCTCTCTCTTCTCAATTGTTTTAACAGGATATGTAATTTGTCTTTACTTATGTCATCTCAATTTGATACTCGCGATTTTAAGCATCTACTACCACGTTAGCCTTTCTGGGTGTTATTTTATTGCAAGATCATAATCCTTCACCATTTTCAGTCGTCTCCCCTAACAGGGTTTAATTCCTTTTTAGTTAGGAAGTACTTATAGCTCTTGTTATCTTTGTATATCCTGTACTCAATCCCGTGAAGGTAGGGGTACCATATCTTTAGAGCCAACATTATCGCGGCTAATTCTAAGTCATGAGTTAGGTAATTTCTTTCTTCGATGAGCTTTCCATTCTCCTTCCCACCGTATTTCCTTCTAATTCTACCATTGAGCTCCTTAAATTTTGAGCTTATTCTTGCTCTTTGGATACAGTAGTACCTTCGTTTTACCTTTCTTTATTCCCACTCGCTTCCATACTCACCTACTCCCTTGAGGTGGTTCTCTTATCCTTATCGTTTTCAAAGCTTTTGTACCTTTTATATCCCTAGTGTTTCCCTCTTTGTGTTGGCTAGGGTATATTCTCCCACTATTCCCCATCTCCGATTAGACTTCGCTTACTCCTCCAAATCGTTTGGTCCAATTAAGTTATTTCCTTACATAATATTCCTTTGACATCCCTAATTCAAGTTTTCCAAGCCTTCTTGTAGTGGATCATGCTCAACCTCCTAACACTCTTACCTAACCACTCGTACTCTCTGATGTTTGATCACCTTATTATTTGGAAAATTCTCTCCTTTCTTGTAGGCTTGGTATACCTCGTCTACTCTTGTTTTTCTTTGACTCACACTTTACCTTCCATCCATTTCTTATCTTCTTAAATTTCTAAGGAATTTGTTACACTTGGGGCTTCCTGTTGTTACACTTTCTCTTCATCTTTGCTAGGTGAAATCTTAATATCTTTTCCCTATTGATCATCTTCTATTCTTGTGGTCATACTTCTTCTTGGGTCTCTCGAAAGTTATGTGTCCTTGAATGGTTGTTCCTCCAAATCCATTTTCCTTTCTTTAGGATCTCAATCAGATGAATTTCTCCTTTTATAAGTCCTAAAGTTTGAGTTTAACTATCGATAAGCCATTCTTCCTTAGGAGGATTTTCTTCTCTTAAACTTTTATCTACTTAGATTTTTCTGAAGGAACTTAGGAGTTTTAATTAACTTCTAATTCATTCGGGAAATATTCTCTTGCCAAAATTTTGGCTTATTACATGACTTCTCTACCCCCTAATCCCTTAGGGTCATAGGACTAGAGTTAACCCAAAAACGATTATGAGACTCTTGGTCAGAAGGCTCTGAGTAATTGATTGGGGTCTATTTGTACTCCTCAATAGGACGAATTTCATGTGTGGCCTCCAACCTGTACCGCTTTAGTACTTCCGCCTCGTACTTATATGTCCATTTCATCCATCGAGACGGATTGAAGTCAAGTTGAGTGGGTGGAGGTACTTAGTGGACCTTCATGAAGGTGGCATAAGCATCCCAATAATTATCCCAGGCCTCCTTCTTGGTGGGGTTCCTCTTCTGTGGTTGTGGTATTAGAGGAGGGGTTGGACCTCTAGGCTGGTGATGGTTCCTCTTGTCTAGGAGGAGGGTATATGATGCCTTCTGGTTCCAGTAAGGCTCCAACTAGCTTTCGGTATCCTCCACCATGTCTTTGGGTACTTGTTTTTCGCCCCTTAGGAACCTCTAAACGACTTCCTCCCTTGGGTTGGATGTCTTTTTCACGCTTATAGGGGAAGGACTAGATTTTTTTGCGAATTTCCTAGGGATTCTCATTCCTACAAGATAGTTTAGAGTTGGATTAATATCATGGCATATTATTGATAATGTTTCAAGGGAACTAGGATCTGATACCACTCTAGTTGTCACGCCCTAACCCGGTTTGGTTGGATCCCCGTGAACAACCTGCCGCACTTTCTCGATTCAAGGGGAGTTTTCCCCCATCTTTTAGTCGAGAGGAGCAAGGCAAAATTTCAACCTTGTTCCCTAGAAGACATATATCAAATAAAATGCAAACATAAAGAAAAATTATGCATACCTGATAAAGGGTAAGACTCGATGTTACTTCTAATCATTTTCTCTTTTCCTAAAAAAGGGTAGAAAAGAGGGGTGAGTTTCTACAACTCAGTGAATGGGTTTTTCAAATGTCTACTTTTAACTTTTAATAAAAATATTTATATGGAGTGTGCCAGACTCCTTTCTTTTCAAAACATCCCTTCATTAAAAAAATTCGGGTTTTCCCATCATTTCTTATTTACCACGGTGTGTCATCACCCAACACACATCCTTCATCATGAAGGTTACACACATTTGCAGGTCAGCACGACTACTGAACCCATTAGTGGCTTCAGAGCGACTTTACCGGCCACTCGAATAGAAGCACGACCACTTCTACCCTGAGATCGAGTGGATGTATGCGACATCCGACCCTCAATCTTGGAATATTTTCTTTGTGTCCATATGAGGATAGAGACCTCATCCTGTCCCTACCCCGGTCTCATGCGCTTGGTGCTACTCCAAATTTCGCACAGACACTTGGAATGACGATCTGCCCTTATACTCACCATGTCGTCTAGGGCCCTTAGGCCACATCACTACCCCTCATGGGCGTCTTGATGATCCCATACTCATAGTGCATGCACAAACAAAGTTTTCTTAAATTGCCATGTAATATATGGTGCCATTTGTCCCAACGGCCCCGATCTTCAACTCAACCTGTAGCCGTTAGTCTTGACTGGTCCGGAGACCGGTCATGTCGTACTACTACTAGTTGACTGAGTGTGTCGGACCTACCTTGGTACCATGACCAAACAATTCACTTATTAAGGTTTAGTTGTACATATATATATATATATATATATATCATGTTCTTTTACAAGCTCCTGTTCGTGTCCATTAGCCTATGGCCCATTGTTCGAGTTTTTCAAAAATAGGGCATATTATCCATCAAGTTCCAAAATCGAGGTCCCCAATCTATAAGAGCTATTCGAGCTCCCATCAAGAAGGTCTCCCAAATAGTTTAAGCATTGGCACACAGTCAGGGGAGAACACTTCTGACAAAATAGGTTTTTACTATCAATTATACTGGCCGGTATAAGGACATCTCTGTTCATAACCGATGAATAGGTTTTCAACTTCTTTGGTGGAAGTCTCATCATACCAACCGAGTATGATCTACTTACAACCGGTAAGTAGTTTTTTTCCGCATAATTTTCACATCACTTTCTCAGTTGTGATGATTAAAATACCACTAAACAGTGGGTTTTTATACCGGGGTACTTATCATCCCCAACCGGGTATGATATATAATCCCACTCACCCGATTGTGCAGTGAAATTCCACTTAGTTGGGTTCCGTCCTTAGTAAGCTGGACCTCAACTAGTATTCCCAATGCCTCATTCTCCTACACAAAAATGAACATGGTTGTTCATTATTCTTTGGCCTAATAGCCCTCATTCGTTCCAAATGAATGAGAAAACCCAACTTTACATATATTTGCAATTAGGTCCCTAAAGTTATTTCCTATTGGCCTAAAGTCCCTATTGCCGGGTTTTTTCCTAAATTTGAGTCCCAAAACTTTTAGAATTTACCTTGGGACCTCAAATTATTTAATTTCACACAAAGGGGTTTACCTTCCCAAATTTCCAATTTGGTCCCTCAATTTTTCCAAAATTACCATTTTGCCCATTCTTTAGAAAAATGGTAAATTTTTGCCCCAAAAATTCTAAAATTTCTCAATTGGCCCTGTAATATTCTTATCATGACCGACCCTCAATTTTAGAATATTACATTTTGGTCCTTCGAATTTTCAAAAATCCCTAAATTTCCCCAATATTTCCACCAATTTCAACTCTTCAACACTGCCAAATTTGATTTCATACGATTGTTGAAATTGGAGTTGAATTGAGTTCCTACATGTTCATACGATTTCAAGGAACTTTGAGTCACAAATTTTAACGTCGGAACGTGCTCAAACGGAGCTTTGCTGAAAAACAGACTGTAGAGAGAGAAAGCTTTGATTTCTCACCGGTGAGGGCGCGGCGATCGGAGCTTTCTATATGGGTAGGTAGCTCTCCTCTACAGGTTCTTCCTAGGATCAAGAATAACATCAATTGATGTGAAATTGGATTAGAATTTCTTCATTGAAATTTGACCGACTCTCTCTCTCTAACAACAATGTGAAATTGTAAAGGGGAGCCGAATTGGCTTACCTTTCAGTCCTAATTCGGCCATGGAAGTGCTGAAGAGGTGCTGGGAGAGCTTGGTTTGCCTGAGGAGGGCTTGAATTGGCCGATTTCAAATCGGCCGAAATAGGGCAGCTTTGGTTTACCGGAGCTGCTTCACTATTTGATCACGTTGGCTCTTCTCCGATGACTCTCGGGATGAACAGACGCCACCACCGTGTAGCTGACTTCTCCCCGGTTCTAATAAACCCGACCTCGCCTTCTTTGGCTCAAAATTGAACCTATATCGGAGCTCTAGTTCGAGCTTCACGGGAAAACTAAGCAACTGAGAAAGAGTGAGCTTTTCAGGTGTGGAGAGGATGAATGGAGAGGGGATCTTTATATAGGGAGCTCGGGGACCAGTTGGCCATCCATTTGGCACCATTATGATAGGAATTGAAGACCTGAAATGTACCAAACGAAAGCGTTTCTTTTTTGTCGGCATTTCTTCATTTTCCCGGTTAGTGAACAGTGTTGTCTTTGTTTACCCATTCTCTATCAATTTCGGTTCAATAAATCAACTCGGTTCATAAACCGGTTCTATTGAACTGCTTTGGTGTTTCTTCCTCATTCTGTCCTAGGGTTCTTTTGCCCAAGTTTATGAACCTTTTTTTGTCCCATGGGAGTTAGAAATTTTCGAATTTGCTCATCCCCTAATAGTCGGGCTTGTAAACCAATTCGATTTGAAGATCACATTGATCGGTTCTTTCCCGATTTTTCTCACTACTAAAGGATGGGCTTTACAAAGAAGGTCTTCCAAATTATTTAAGCAGTTGCACACAGTCAGTGGAGAGCATTTCCGATAAAATATATTTTAAACTATCCATCATACCAACTGGGTATGATCTAGTTACGACCACTAAGTAGTTTTTCCATGTCATTTTCAAACCATTCCTCTAAGTTGTAATGTTTAAAATACCACTAAGTAGTGAGTTTTCATTTCTAAGATACTTATAATCCCAACCAAGTATGATATAAAAATCTCACTCACACGATTGTGTAATGAAATTTCTCTTAGCCGGCATGTTGTCCTTACTCGAACTCGTCTTAGCTGGCGTTCTCGGTACTTCATATTCCTACATGATATAAACATTCTTGTTCATCATTATTTAGCCTAATAGCCCTTATTCATCCAAAATGAATGAGAAAACCAACTTTTCCTTCAATTGCAATTATGCTCCTATAGTTATTTTTCTTTAACTTTAAGTCCATAATGTCGATTTTTCCTCAAATTGAGTCTCAAAACTTTTAAAATTTATCTTAGTACCTCAATTTATTCAGATTCACAAAAAGAGGTTTAATTTCCCAAATTTCCAATTTGGTCCCCCAACTTTTCCAAAATTACAATTTTGCCCCTACTTTACAAAAATTTTAAGTTTTGCCCCAAAAATTCCAAAAATTGCCCAATTGGTCCTCCAACATCTTTATCATGCCCAATTGGTCCTCAATTTAATGAAATTGCACTTTAGTCCCTCTAATTTTTGAAATTCCCTAATTTCCCCCATTTTCATCCCCAATTTCAACCTTCTAACTCTGCCGAATTTGATTTTATCAAATTGGCCAATCAAATGAGTTTAATTTTTGAAATGGAAGTTACAATGGAGTTCCTACACCTTCATACGATTCAATTGCACTTTGAATCGTACGATTTGGTGTCAGAATAAGCTCAAACGGAGCTCCGCCGAAAAATTGGACTTAGAGAGAGAATGCTTCGAAAGATTACCGTCGGGGGCACAACGGTCTGAGCTTTCGATTTGGGCAGATAGATCTCATCCTAAAATCACAAATTGCATCAATTAATCCCGTATTGAGTTAGAATTTCATCATAGAAATTCTGCGGATTCTCTCTCTAGCATCGGTCGGAAATTGTAGAGCGGAGCTGAATTGGCTTACCTTTCCATTCCAATTTGGCCGTGGGAGGGTTGAGGAGGTGTTGGGATAGCTTGATTTTGGCATGAGGAGAGCTCGAATTGGCTGATTTCAGCTTGGCCGAAATTGGGCAGCTTCGGTTTGCCAGAGCTGCTTTACTATTTGATCACGCGACGTTTCTCCGGTGACTCTCGGAGCAAATGGAGACTATATGCATGTAGCTGACTTCTCCCCGGTTCTAAAGAACCCAACCATGCCTTCTTTGGCTAAAAAAAGACCCTATATCGGAGCTGTGGTTTGAGCTTCGCTGGAAATTGGAGCAACTGAGAGAGAATGGAGTTTTCATGTGTGTGGAGGATTAATGGGGAGGGGCTCTTTATATAGGAAGCTCGGGGACTTCTTGGCCGTCTGATTGGTCCCTTAATGGCGGTCATTCATTGCTTGAAACTCCTTGGTCGGAGACTTTTCAGCTTCACTGGCACTGTGCGATTTTTCGACGAGTGAATAGTGTTATCATCTTAAGGAAGAAGGTGACACAGTTCTGAACCGGACTGGATCGGCCTGAACTGAGTTTAAAGTTTAAACTGTCCGATTCACCCCCAATTCGACCAAAATTTTCAAATCTAAAAATTTCTAAATTCATTTTCTATCTAGCGGTGGCCTCAAATCTCAAATTTGAATTTTTAAGCCACCTAGAAAAATGAATTTAGCATCCGGTTCAATAGTGGTTCAAAACTGTAAATCCCGCCCTTTTGAGCTAAGGAAAATCGAGTGAGAAAACTGAATCAGTTCACAAACCCGATCAATTGTGAATGGGCAATTTAGAAATTTACAACTCCGAGGTGATCCAAAGGGTTCATTAAACCTTGGAAAAGAAACTTAAGACAAATTAAAGGAGTAAAACCAAATTGGTTCAGGTGAAAAAGATTCCATAAGAACTTTGAAGTTAGGTGTGCTTACCCAAGAGTAGTGTGAGGAAGGATGACCACCTAGGAAGTATGATTTTTTTTGTAACCCATTCATTCTCCTCACACCTGAACACTTCTCTCTCTCTCTCTCTCTACTGCTCCATTTCCCCGTGAAGCTCAAACTAGAGCTTCGACTTGAACATTTTTCTTAACCTCGGAAGGAGAGGTCGAGCTCTTTAGAATCGGGGAGAAGACAACTATCTAATAGCAAACTCCGGTCAATCCGAGAATCGCTGGAGAAGCGCCGACATGATGGAATAATGAAGCAGCTCTGGCAGACTGAAGCTGCCCTATTTCGGCCAAGCTGAAATTGGCCATTTCGAGCTTTCTTCAGACCAAACCAAGCCCTCCAACAGCTGAATTAGGACTAAAATGTAAGTCAATTCGGCTGCTCTTTGCAATTTTTGGTTGGTGCTAAAGAGAGAACTAACAGAATTTCAATGATGAAATTATAACTCAATTCGGCATCAATTGATGCGATTCTTGATTCTAGGATGAACCTTAGGATGAGAGCTATCTGCCCAAATCAAAAGCTCGGACCGCCGTGCCCTCACCAGTGAGTAATCGACTCTTTCTCTCTCTATAGTCCATTTTCCGGTGAAGCTTCATTTGAGCTCGTTCTAGCGTCAAAACTTACGATTCAAAGTGCTATTGAATTGTAAGAAGACGGAGGAACTCAATTTTAACTTCAATTTCAACAATTAGATGTGTTTGATCGGTCAATTTGATGAAATAAAATTCAACTGTGCTAAGGAGTTGAAATAGGGGTAAAAATTGGGGATTTTCGAAATTCAAAGGACCAAAATGCAATTTTATGAAACTGAGGGTCAATTGGGTATGAAAATAATGTTGGAGGACCAATTGAGGAACTTTGGAATTTTTGTGGCAAAACTTACCATTTTTGTAAAGGAAGGGCAATATGGTAATTTTGGAAAAATTGGGGGACCAAATTGGAAATTTGGGAAATTAAACTCCTATTTGGTGAAATTGAATAAATTGAGGTTCCAAGATAAATTTTAAAAGTTACGAGACTCAATTTGAGGAAAAATCGACATTAAAGACTTAAAGTTAAAGAGAAATAACTTTAGGGATCTAATTGCAAATAATTAAAAGTTTGGGTTTTCTCATTCATTTTAAATGAATGAAGGCTGTTATGCCGAGTAATAATGAAAAAAGATGTTCACATCATGTAGGAACGCGAAATACCGGGAACGCCAGCATGGACGAGCTCGCGTGAATATAAAGAACCGGTCTAGTGGAATTCACTACGTTAACGGGTGAGTGGGTTTACTAACATCATACCCAGTTGGGAATTTTATATCATACCCGGTTGGGGATGATAAGTACCTCGGTATGAAAACCCACTATTAAGAGATATTTTTAACATAACAACTTAGAAGAAGTGATGTGAAAATCCTGCGGAAAAACTACTTACCGATTGTAAGTCGATCATACTCACTTGGTATGATGAGACTTCCTCGAAGGAAGTTGAAAACTCGTTCATTGGTTATGAACGGAGGTGTCCTTATACTCGGGTGGTATAATGGATAGAGAAAACATATGTTTTGTCGGAAGTGCTCTCCCCTAACTGTGTGCCAATACTTAAACAATTTGGGAGACCTTCTCGATGGGAGCTCGAATAGCTCTGATAAGTCGGGGGCCTCGGTTTTGGAACTTGGGGGCTAAATGCCCAATTTTGAAAATCTTGTACAATGGGCACAAGGCCAGTTGGCACAAGCAGGAGCTCGTAAACGAACATGATATTTGTGCCATAAAATTTAATAAGTGAATTGTTTGGCCATGGTACCAAGATAGGACCGACATGCTCAGTCAACTAGCAGCAGTGCGACATGATAGGTCGACAGACCAGTCAAGACAATCATCTGCGGGTTGAGTTGAGAGTTAGGGCCGGTGGACCAGTGGCACCACAGATTATATGGCATAATGAGAAAATATTGATTGTTCATGCACTATGAGTACATGATCATCTAGACATCCAAGAGGGGTAGTGATGCGTCCTAAGGGCCCTGAACAACCCGGTAAGTATAAGGGCAGTTTGTCGATCCAGGTGTCTGTGCGAAATTTGGAGTAGCACCAAGCACACGAGACCGGCGTGGGGACGGAATGAGGTCTCTGTCCTCATATGGACACGAAGAAGTGATTTTGGGATTGAAGGTCGAATATCGCGTACATCCACTCATTCCCAGGCTAAAAGTGTGATGTGAACCTCGCCAATATGCTGACGACACCCTACACTAAATATGGAAAAGACCCTAAGACTTTCACGACGCAAGTGCGAAAAAATGGAAAATACCTTGTTTATGTGAGAAAACAAGGTATGGGATATGTAGACGCCACACCCAAATCCTCTAAGAAGAACTCTCAGAAAACCTCGGGTGAGAAGTCTTGATTGCTTGAACACCACAGATAAAAACCTGATAAGTTCAAAAAGCTCTTTCAAGATAGAAAGAAGACAAAACCTCAAAAGATTGAAATTACAAAGTGTCTTATCCAATGCTATGGAGTATGCCTTTTATAGGCACAAATAACAATCGAATAGCCAAAAAACATGGAAAATATATCTTATGATTACATGCCAACCATATCTAATCTAAATATCTAAGATATTTTAATAACTACTTTAAAAATCTGAATTTAACTAATTAAATATCTAATATTATCATTTAATAGCCTAGAGATTTATTACTACTCATTAATTAAATCTGGACCTTCTCGTAGGCTTTTCTTGGACTCTCTTTAATTGGGCTTCCTTCTCGTAGGCATTCCTTGGACTCTTTAATTGGGCTTCCACTTGAATTTTCTGCAATCTCTTTAATCAGCCCATATAAGACTTATTTGAATCTTTTAGCCCTTAACCTTGTGATTGGGCCCTCTTGCAGTCTCAAATGATTATTCATCTCATTTGGTGATAAACTGTTAAGCTCCATTGCAGGTTCGGTTAATTGGACATGTGAATTCGTAGTTTATTTAGTCGGATTCACATCATTCTCCCCCTCTTGAAAATGATTTGTCTTCAAATCTTCTGTTTCTTCATCACCTTCATCACCTACATCAAAAGACATTAAATTAGAAATATTTATGCTATAATTAATAATATATTTACTAGATAACTTCATATTGTAATTATTACTATTGAGTTTTAACACTTTAAATAATCCCTCTAATCTAAAAAATTTTAATAGTTTTCCATCCATAAACCATTCATTCCTTAGATATAGGCTAATCCAAATCCCTGGATAAAAAATAACCTTCTTGAAACTTTTGTTGCCTAGATTAATATTTTCTTGATTCTGTCATTTTCTATCAAATGGATTAAAACCACAGATAATCTCCAATGATGATAACTTAATCGCTAAATAAATATAACGATTATATGAAAACACAACATGTGATAAACATTCAGTTAAAAATAGAAGTTTTGTAACCAACAAAGTATTCCAAGTAAAACTAAACAATTTAGTATCAATGATTGTAAGCAAAACGTACGTTCCAGATAATGTACGAGCAACTACATTTTCCATACCTTACTTACACTTGATCACATAACCAGATGTATAAATGAATTCTACCCACCTTGCATGATACTCATTCAGCTTGAGGGCTACTCCGCTGAAATTTTTATTATAATGTGCAATTGTTCTTCTTTCCCGACTTACCAAATAAGGTGTTTTGCCAATCTTGAATTACCTTAATTTCCTTGTCAATGGCAATCCCTTCAAAACTTATAACATATCCAGGAAATACAAGTTTACCCAAACATAATACGCAATTTTTCAATTTGGCAAACAAATAATCTTTCCTAAAAACTTGCAAGGAAATTTTTAAATATCCTTCATGTTTATCTAAGTAATTGTTGTATATTATGATTTTATCAAAATATATGTCAACAAAGTTTTTAATAAAAGCATGCAGGATATAATTTATTAACCTCATAAAAGTCTTATATGCATTAGTCAAACTAAAAATTATAGCCAACCATTCATATAAACCATGTTTTACTTTCAATGCAGTTTTCGATCCATAATTAGCTTTCATTCGAATTTCAAAATATTCACTCTTGTGATTAAATTTTAAAAATAAATAGTTTCCATGCAACTCATCTATTATAATATTTAATTGAGGAATAGAGTGAAGATACATTACCTTCATACGGTTGATGATTCGAAAATCAACACACCTTCACCAAATTTTGTCTTTCTTAGGCATTTACACAATACCTGAAATCATGTTATCCCGTGCATATCCTAGCTTCATCAAATTTAGGATTTGGTGTTGAATTTGATACTTGATTTCTCGATCAGGTTGTAAACTAGGACTTTTCTTCTTAGGAATGACATTCTTGAATTCCTGCATAAGAGAAATACTAATGCTCAGCAAATATCCGACAATATGGTTAGTAAAACATAAATCCTTGTACATAAGTACTGTAAGGATTTGATCTGAAATTATATTTCTCTTTATCTCACTTTTTCTCTCCATAAAATTGTTTTTACTCTCTTTTCTTTGTATTATGGCTTTTCTCTCTTCTTTTTCAACATTGCCTTTTCTCTAATCATTTCCAATTCTGGCTTTTCTCTCTCTGATTTTTCTCTCTTCTTTTTCAATATTGCCTTTTATCTCTTCCTCTTCAATTATGGCTTTTCTCTCTTGTCTATCTGTTATTTTCTTTTCATTTGCCTTTTTCTTTTTCAACTGATCCTGAAAAACTTGTTGTAAAGTAAGAGGTACAAGAGATATTGATTTATTATTCATCACGAATGAGTACCTATATGTTAATCTATCATATATAACATGACGATCTAACTTCCAAGGTTCTCCCAATAAAATATGACATGCATGCATTGGTACTATGTCACATAATATTTCATCATGATATTTCCCAATAGAGAAGGACACTATCACCTTTTGGGTTACCGCAAGTTTAGGTTGATCATTCAGCCTTTGAATTTGATATGACTTTGGATGCTTCATTGTATGTAATGCCAATTTCTTCACAAGCTCGATGCTAGCAAAGTTAGTGCAACTTTCCCCATCTATGATAACAGAACAAACCTTATTGTTCATAGAGCAACAAGTATGAAATAACTTCTCACGTTGGTTGTCCAAGATATCATCAATCCATGGTATGTCCCAAGTAGTAGGTTGATTGAAGGAATTGAGCTTGATGTTGCCGTGATTAACTCGGAGATCATCGAACTCCTCTAGTTCATGTGGTTCAAAGCATCGAGATCGATTGCTCCACGGTCGTTCAATAGAAGTATGTTGATGTGAGTGTCGTCTCACACCTTCCTCCAAGCAATCCATTTGTGTCTGAAGTGGCTCAAATTCAAACTTCACTATCTGTTTCATCTGACTCTTCATTGCTTTCCATTGTAGGTTTTGAATGGGTGATATGAAACCCTCTTCTTTCATTGTGTTTCCTTGTCGTTGGGCCTTTTGAACCTAGCAATTGTTAGAAAGAAAAGAACGTCGCAACTCTCCCTTACATGTTTCTCTCAAACACTCATGTTTCACACTCAAATGGCTTTTTCTTGTAGATTTAAAGCACTCTTGCCTTTTTCCACTCATATGTCTTACTGATGTGAACCTCGCCAATATGCTGACGACACCCTACACCAAATATGGCAAAGACCCCAAGACTTTCATGACGCAAGTGCAAAAAAATGGAAAATACTTTGTTTATGTGAGAAAACAAGGTATGCGATATGTAGACGCCACACCCAAATCCTCTAAGAAGAACTCTCATAAAACCTTGGATGATAAGTCCTTATTGCTTGAACGCAACAGATAAAAACCCGATAAGTTCAAAAAGCTCATTCAAGATAGAAAGAGGATAAAACCTCATAAGATTGAAATTCCAAAGTGTCTTCTCCAATGCTATGGAGTATGCCTTTTATAGGCACAAATAACAACCGAATAGCCTAAAGACAAGGAAAATATATCTTATGGTTACATGCTAACCATATCTAATCTAAATATCTAGGATATTTTAATAACTACTTTAAAAATCTGAATTTAACTAATTAAATATCTAATATTATCATTTAATATCCTAGAGATTTATTACTACTCATTAATTAAATCTGGACCTTCTCATGGGCTTTTCTTGGACTCTCTTTAATTGGGCTTCCTTCTCGTGGGCATTCCTTAGACTCTTTAATTGGGCTTCCACTTGAATTTTCTGCAATCTTTTTAATCAACCCATATAAGACTTATTTGAATCTTTTAGCCCTTAACCTTGTGATATGGCCCTCTTGCAGTCTCAAATGATTATTCATCTCATTTGGTGACAAACTGTTCAGCTCCATTGCAAGTTCGGTTGATTGGACATGTGAATTCGTAGTCTCTTTAGTCGGATTCACATCAAAGTGGTCATGCTTCTATCTGGGTTGCAGGAAAAGTCGCTCTGAAGCCACTAGCGGGTTTAGTAGTGATACTGACTTGCGAATGTGTGTAACCTTCATGATGAAGGATGTGTGTTGGGTGATAACACACCGTGGTAACTAAGAAATGATGGAAAAATCCAAATTTTAAAATGAAGGGATTTTTTAAAAGAAAGGAGTCGGACACACCCCATATAAATATTTTTTTTAAGTGAAAAGTAGACCTTTGAAAACCCATTTACTGAGTAGTCGTACTCATCCACTCAAATACCTTTTAGGAAATCCCAAAAAGTCTACCCTTAAAGACCATCAACTAAGATGCCTATAAGACAGGTATGTAAAGTTTAAAATTTCATGTAGTTTTGATTTATGTTATTCTAGGAAAAGGTGCAGGTTAAAGGATGCCTTACTCTTTATGGTTTATAATAAGGGGAAACCCTTTAATAAATCGGGAGAGTGGCGGGTTGATCACGGGGATCCGACCAAACCGGGTCGGGGCGTGACAAAAACGGTCCAAACTGGTTTGGTTTTCATCCCCCATTAATCCTAAAGCCCTTTTTCGTGGTTTATGTGACTCTTTAGGTCACTTGGGATCCATAAATTCCCCAGTTTACCCTCTCTCTATCAGTTCCAGTTCATAAACCGGTTCAATCCAATTCGGATCTGGTTCACCCAAACCGGTCTTGTTTTTCTCTCCCAATTTGCCCTAAGGTTCTTTTCCAAGGTCTATGAACCATTTTGAGTCACTTGGGAGTTGTAAATTCTCCAATTTGCCCATTTCCTGATAATCGGGTTTGTGAACTAATTTGGTTTTCTCACTTGGTTTGACCTGCTCTTTTTCTCGATTTTCCTTAACTCCAAAGAGTGGTGTTTATAACTCTCCCTTCTTTTTAGAAGTTTTATGCCCAAAATTTAATTATCAACCTTTGCACAAGGAACAATTTCCGTTGATGTCCACTTGGTATTTGCTTAACATGCAAACTCTTCTCTTGTTCTTTCAATTAGCCCTTTTTATATCATTCACTTAAGGAATTTCCTTTCCTTTACATTATTTACTCCCTCCCTAGAGTTTATCATAACTATACATACCTTACTCAAGGGTATATACTTAGATTCATATCTTTCTTTGCTTAGAGCCACAATTTTTCCCTTTGAGGTATGTACTCAGGATTGGGAGTTCCAAGGCACCTAACCATTCCGTGTCTAACTAACCTCTTGGTTGTTGAAACACTTAGCTCAATGTTCTTTAGAGCATCACATACTTGTTTTCACAGGTTTCCTTGTTATTACCTTTTTTATCCTATTTCGACTCTTCCTTCATCCGTTGTTCATTTCAATTTCAGTCCATTTTTTATGTTTTGACCTTGTAATGCTTACTTACTGACTCTTCATTATTTTGAGTCATGTTTTCCTCGAGATTGTTGGGCTTACATGCACCTTACAGCATGGCATTTTCTAGATCTTGTCTCTATGTCCATTAGATTTCCAAAACACCTCCTTGATAGTTGTTTGCAACTTATAACTTTTCAGGGATCATATAACTTAATTCCTCTTTTGTTTAGTAGTATTTCTTGACTACCTTTACCATTATTCAATCAACATATATAACCGAGTTGGTTTTCCTTACCCACTCATCCTTTCCTAACTTCCTTATTGGGTCTTTCCGATTTCCAATCGTTTGGGCATGGACCACAACTGGCCTTGATATTAATGGTCATTAACTCTAGTCACTTCTTAATTGGGGAACTTACCTCTCCAAGATTTCTTAGATGTATTTTATTCTATTCTCCTTTTTATGGGATGTCATCCGCTTTCTTACTCGTACATCATTTTTTGATGACATCTTTCTAATTACTCATTCCTTGTGCTTAATTTACTTCTTAGGCCTTCATGAGTAGTTTTCCTTGGTACTTAATCTTTCTGTCTCAATACATTTGGGAGCTCATATTTCTTTCCATTTCGGTCGGTTCCTTTTTCCTCTTAGTTGTATACGTATGCCTTTCTAGGACTTCCTTCCTTGGTAGGATTCTTTCCCTTTCTCCCAAAATTCCTTTTTCATTCATTCTTTGGAAGAATCGAATCATTAAATGACATCCTTTGATGTCATCCTTCCCATGCACCCTTTCTAGGAAATTTATCCCTACGTCCTTGTACCATTCTCTTAAGTCTGCTTGTATCCTGCGCAAGTTTTCTTACTTGGGAAGGGTTCAAACATGGTTTGCCCGAAGACCTCTTTGTGTAAGGCTTACTTAATCTTCTCCTAGCCTTGAGTTTGGTCGTCTTTTGGGTCTTAGCTATTGATCACTTTTAGGATTTCCTCCATCCTTCTTTTCCAAATGTTTGGCCTTTGCACTTCTCCCTTCCTTGTCGTGGTTTAAATCCATGGTTCTCTCGAAGGTCAGTTCGTCAACTGCCTCGTTCCTACTATTTTTTCTTGTCTAACTATTTGGATAGCTGTATTACTTTCCTTTCATGCCCATCCTATTGTTACTAGTTACTTCTTTCTATTAGTTCCTCCTGAAATCGTTATTTGACTCTTTTACTCTTCCAAAGCATATCATACTTGGCCTCCGATACATCCTTCCTATGAGAAGTTTCTAACAATGGGTTGATTCCTTGCACTCCACGTTATATCCATCTGCCAACCAATGATCCCTTCAAGAGGGTACTTAATCGTATGCATCCCTCCAGAGTTCTTTTTTGTAATTCCTTTCTTCTCTTCTTCATTCTTACTGTATCCTACCCTAAAATTTCTGGAGGACGTTTTCCGTGTTTGCCTCTTTTCGAGGGGGTTCTAGACATACCTCACATATACCTTACCTTTATTCTTGTGGTATTCCTCTATGGTTCACCTTCTTAACAAGAAGTTCAAATTTCCTTCCTTTACCTAGCTATTTCTTATCCTCCTTGTGAATAGCTTACTTAACTTACTCCACAGTTTTTTTGGCCTTCGGTCCTACAAGTATTCCGTGACCTTGGACTTTGATAGTCAGTGTGGTCCTTAGGTGGCATTGTGCTTAGTCCATGGGGTATGGTACAGTCCTTGACTACCTGTCCTATTCCCTTATACCATATTATGTTATTTCTTGCGTGGACCAATGTGGTTCCTCCTTGACTTCAAGCATTTCTAGGTATTTCTAGGGTTGCTGGTGGTTTGGTGCTTCGCTATCCTTGAGTTTGAACACCTTAATAGTTTCCTTGCTGAGTTTCCCTCTAATTGTCCTTCTATGTTTCTTAATTTCCTGATTCAATTTCCTTAACTAAAATGGAAAATTTCCCTAGTTTTTATGGTAGTGTGGGTTTGTTGGGTTATTTTCCTTGTGACCATCTTCCTAGCAAGATCACAACATTGAGAGATAGGAATTTAAGAATTTTGAGTACTTCATTAATAGAGGAGTACAATATGTTGGGGGTTTTAGCCCTATTACAGAAAATGGTCACAAAATAAATAGGGAGCTACAAGATTCTTGATAAGCATCTTCCTAGGTAAGGTTATACGCCCTTTGCTAGCTTTTATGGATTCATGCTTGGCTTCCTTCGTACTTAGAGTTGTGATCTCAATAGGTCTTAGCACCATCCTCCTGGATACTTCCCCATTTGGACTTTTGAGACTTCTACCAAGCCTCAGGCGTTGGGAAGCTTCTAGAGTTGTCTTCCTACGAGGACAGGATGTTGAGTGGAGTCATTCCTAGTTTTCTTGGTTACTCTCCTTAGAGCCATCTGAAAATTTTAAGATCAATCCTATTAATTACTATATTTTCTAGTCTTGATTATGTATCTAAGGAAACAGACTCTGATACCACTCAAGTTGTCATGCCACGACTCGATTTGGTCAGATCCCCGTGATCAACCTGCCACTCTCCCAATTTACTAAGGGTTACCCCTTGTTTATAAATTGTGAATAGTAAGGCGTCCTTTAAACTGCACCTTTCCTAAAATAACATAAATCAAAACTGCATAAAATTTTATAGTGATCATACTTGTCTCACAGGCGTATTAGTTTATGGTCCTTGGGGGTAGGCTTTCTGAGATTTCTTGAATGGGATATAAGGGAGGGGGTGAGTATAACAACTCAGTGAATGGGTTTCAAAACTTATTTTTTATGAAAAATGTTCGTTTTGCAGTGTGTCAGACTCCTTATTTTCTTTTAAAAATATTTCATTTCAAATTTTGGTCTTTATCAAAATTTCTTATTAACCACGGTGTGTCATCACCCAACACATATCCTTCATCATGAAGGTCAAACACACAATCGCAGGCCAGTACGTCCACTGAACCCACTTGTGGCGTCGGAGCAACTTTACCGGCCACCTAGATAGAAGTACCTCCACTTCTACCCTGAGAATGAGTGGATGTTCACGACATCTGACCCTTAATCCCATAACAATTCTCCGTGTCCATATGAGGACAGAGACCTCATCCCATCCCCACCTCGGTCTCATGCGCTTGAAGCTACATCGAGCTTCACAAGGTCACCTGGTACAACTAACTACCTTTATATCCACCAAGTCGTCCAGGGCCCTAGGACGCATCACTACCCCTCTTGGGAATCTTAAAGGTCCCGTAATCATAGTGCATGTACAATTAGTATTTTCACATCATGCCATATAATCTATGGTGCCACTAGTTTAATTGCCCAACCCTCAACTAAACTTGCAACTATTTGTCTTGATTAGTTCGGAGACTTGTCATGTCGCACTGTCGCTAGTTGACTAAGTATGTCGGTCCTGTCTTGGTACCATGGCCAAACAATTCAATTATTCATGTTTTCATGACATATAATTCATGTTTGTTTACGAGGTCCTGCTCGTGCCAACTGGCCTTTGGCCCACTATTCAAGATTTTCAAAATTGAGCATAATAGCCCCAAAGTTCCAAAATTGAGGCCTCCGACCTAACAGAGCTATTCGAGCTCCAGTCAATAAGGTCTCCCAAATTGTTTAAGCAGTGGCACATAGTCAGGGGAGAGCATTTTCGACAAAAATATATTTTCAACTATCCATCATACCAACCGAGTATGAGGATATGTCTGCTCATAACTGATAAATGGGTTTTCCACTTCCTCCGAGTAAGTTTCATCATACCAACCGAGTATGATCTACTTACGACTAGTAAATAGTTTTTCCGTGTTATTTTCACACCACTCCTCTAAGTTGTAATGCTTAAAATACCACTAAGTAGTGAGTTTTTATTTCCGAGATACTTATCATCCCAACCGGGTATGATATAAAAATTCCACTCACCCGATTATATAGTGAAATTTCTCTTAGCCGACTTGTTGTCCTTACTCGAACTCGTCATAGCTGGCGTTCTCGGTACTTCATGTTCCTACATGATATGAACATTGTTGTTCATTATTCTTTGGCATAATAGCCCTCATTCATCCTAAATGAATGAGAAAACTAATTTTTCCTTTCTTTTCTATTAGGTCCCTAAAGTTATTTTTTTTAACTTTAAGTCACTAATGTCGGTTTTCCTCAAATTGAGTCCCGGTACTTTTAAAATTTATCTTTGGACCTCAATTTATTCAAATTCACAAAAAGAAATTTAATTTCACAAATTTCCAATATGGTCCCCCAACTTTTCCAAAATTACCATTTTGCCTCCTTCTTTATAAAAATGGTAAGTTTTGCCCCAAAAATTCCAAAAATTACCCAATGGGTCCTCCAACATCTTTATCATGCCCAATTGGTACTCAATTTTATGAAATTGTACTTTAGTCCCTCTAATTTTTGAAATTCCCAAATTTCCCCCAATTTTTACCCCAATTTCAACGTTCTAACATTGTCGAATTTGATTTTATCAAATTGGACCCATCAAATGAGTTTAATTGTTGAAATTGAAGTTACATTGGAGTTTCTACACCTTCATACAATTCAATTGCACTTTGAATCACACGATTTGGTGCCAGAATGAGCTCAAACGGAGCTCCACCGGAAAACTAGACTTGGAGGTAGAAAGCTTCGAAAGCTTTCTGTCGGGGGCATGACGGTCTAAGCTTTCGATTTGGACAGATAGCTCTCGTCTTGAGGTTCATCCTAGAATTAAGAATTTCATCAATTGATGTCGAATTCCAATAGAATAAAGCCTTAATATCCTTACCCCTTTAGGAGAAGGTTTAAACAAGAATAAACAGATAAAAGGATTTGAGGTAAAAATTGGGGGAATCAAACTTGAAGCTGACTTGATTCCATTACCCTTAAAAGAGGTTAAAGTAATCTTTGGGATGGATTGGCTGAGTAACCATCAAGCAAGGATGGACTATGGAAAGAAGACGATAACCTTTCACACTCTCAGGTTGAAAGGATTAAAGTTCCAAGGAGATAGAAGGAAAAGTGAAGTACAAATGGTGTCCCATCTAAAAGTCCAAAAGATGATACATAATGGTTGTACAGCTTTACTGGCCATGGTCATAGATGAAAAGTTTGAAGAAAAGAGACTGGAAGACATTCCGATAGTTAGACACTACCCAGAGGTATTTCCAGAAGAGCTACCCGGATTACCTCCAAGTCGGCAAGTGGAGTTCACCATAGAAATAATCCCAGGAACAAAACCCATATCCCAAGCTCCATATCGTATGGCTCCGTTAGAGTTGAAGGAATTGAAGGAACAATTGGACGAATTATTGGAGAAGGATTTTATACATCATACTCAGTCTTCGTGGGGTGCCATGTCCTATTCGTAAAGAAAAAGGACAGAAGTATGAGACTATGCATAGACTATAGAAAGCTTAATCAAGTCACCATCAAGAATCAATACCCACATCCGAGGATAGACAATTTATTCATCAACTAAAAGAAGTAGCTTACTTCTCTAAAATAGACCTTCGGTCGGGCAATCATCAACTCAGGATCTGAGAGGAGGGCATTCCCAAAATGACATTCCGATCCAGATATGGACTTTACGAGTTTAGAGTAATGCTGTTCAGACTAACGAATGCCCCTGCAGCCTTCATGGATTTGATAAATCGTATGTTCCAACCACATTTGGACAAGTTCGTGATAGTATTCATAAATGACATCCTTATATACTCACAAACTAGATCAGAATATGAAGAGCATTTGACAATCACCTTGGAGATATTAAAGGAAAATCAATTATTTGCAAAATTCTCCAAGTGTGAGTTCTGGCTGCAGGAAGTAGGATTCTTAAGATACATAGTGTCCAAGGATGGAGTTAAAGTAGATCCAGCCAAGGTGGAAGCCATATCAGATTGGAAGGCTCCAAGGAATCCAACATAAATAAGAAGTTTCTTAGGTTTGGCAGGATACTATAGACGATTCGTTCAAGACTTTTCTAAGATAGCAGGTCCTCTAACTTGACTCACCAGGAAAGAAGTTGAGTATAAGTCGGATGAGAGCTGTGAGAAGTCTTTCCTAGAGTTAAAGACTTGACTAACAACTGCACTGATACTCTCCTCACCTGACTCTAATGCAAGAGAGTACATCGTCTATAGTGTTGCATCTAGACAAGGACTCGTGTGTGTTTTAATGCAACAAGGGAAGGTTATCGCCTATGCCTCGCGACAACTAAAGGTACATGAAAGAAACTACCCAACTCATGTTTTGGAATTAACTACAATAGTGTTTGCCCTAAAGATTTGGTGACACTACCTTTACGGGGTTAAGTGTAGGATATACACAGATCACAAGAGTGTTAAGTACTTCCTAACTCAAAAGGAGTTAAATCTCCGCTAGAGGAGATAGTTGGAATTGGTTAAGGACTATGACCTTGTGATAGAATATCACCCCGAAAAGGCAAATGTGGTAGTAGATGCCTTGAGTCGCAAGTACCAAATAGAGGTGACACAAGTAAAGACGAGTTACATACCACTGTTGCAACAATTGGGAAGAATGGAGGTGGACCTGAAAATGGACAAGTGGGAAAGGTGCCTAGTGGCTAATGTGGTAATGAGGCCTAGTCTAACTAAGCAAATCCAAACTAATAGAGAAACTAAATCGGATTACAACCTGTGCAGTGATGGGGTGTTGACCTACAAAGGTAAGGTATGTATGCCTCAAAGTAAGGAACTAAAAAGATTAATCTTGGAAGAGGCACATCATTTGGTATATGCTATGCATCTGAGTAGTACCAAAATGTACCACACCCTCAAACAAGGATATTGGTGGAAAGGTATGAAGAGGGACATTGTGGAATATGTAGCCTGATGCTTGTCCTATCAGTAGATAAAAGCGGAGCATAAAAAATCGTCAGGACTACTACAACCCTTACCAATTCGGGAGTGGAAATGGGAGCACATCACCATGGACTTTGTCACGGGACTACCAGTGACAAGAAAGGGTTGAGATAAGATTTGGGTCATCGTGGATAGATTGACCAAATCAGCTCATTTCCTTCCTATAAAAGTGATGGACACAATGGAATAACTGGTTGTCTTATACATGAGGGAAATAGTGAGACTCCATGGCGTTCCAATGAGTATAGTATCACATAAAGATCCAAGATTTACTTCAAGGTTTTGGCTAAGCTTACAAAGTGCTATGGGAACCAAGCTCCACATGAGCACAACGTTTCATCCTCAGATAGATGGGCAGTCTGAGCGAACCATCCAAACCTTGGAGGACAAGCTAAGAGTGTGCATACTCACCATGAACAAAGGCTGAGAAGAATACTTGTGCCTGGTGGAATTTGCTTACAATAATAGTTATTATGCTAGTATTCAGATGGTTCTCTATGAAGCCCTTTATAGATGACCATGTTGTACCCCTCTATTTTGGGAAGAAGTGGGGGAAAGAAAGTTAGAAAGGGCAGAACTAATCGAGGATGCCACAGAGAAGATAAAACTAATCAGGAGTCGCCTTAAGACCACACAGGACAAGCAAAAGAGTTATGGGGACAATCGAAGGAAAGATCTGGAGTTTGAGGTGGGAGATCAAGTATTTCTCAAAGTGTTTCCATGGAGGGGAATACTTAGGTTTTAGCAAAGAGGAAAGTTGAAACCAAGGTATATTGGTCCATATCCCATCCTTCAAATGATAGTACCGGTAGTCTATAAATTGGAACTACATCTAGACTTGTAGATAATACATGATGTATTCCACATCTTTGTGCTCCGGAAGTATTAGCCTAATCCTAGTCATGTATTGGACTCACCTTTATTAGAGCTAGAAGAGAACCTGGCCTATCAAACGGAACCAGTACAAATCATCGATCGGAGGGACAAGAATTTAAGGAATAAGAGGATTCCTATAGTCAAGGTTTTGTGGTAGAACGAACCCATGCAAGAAGAGACATGGGAAACCGAAAGTGTGATGAGTGACGATTACCTTCAATTATTTAGCATGTAATTGTTTTGGGGACAAAACCCCTAAAATGAGGGGAGAGTTATAAACTCTGTCCTCTGATAATAAGAAAATCGGGGAAAGAACTGATCATTTTTTAATTTGAAAATCGAGTTAGTCTACAAACCGGAATCGATAGAGAAAAGGCAAATTGGGAAATTTATGGATCTCGAGTGACCCAAAGAGTCTCAAAAGTCATGAAAAAGGACTAAGGATGAATTGGAGATGAAAACCAAACCGGTTCAGGTGAACCAGATTGAACATGTTTGGACCGGTTTGAACCACTATTGAACCATATGCTAAATTAATTTTTTTAGGTGACTTAGAAAATTTAAATTTGAGATTTGAGGCCACCATTGGATAGAAAATAAATTTAGAAATTTTTAAATTTGAAAAATTCAGTCGAATCGGGGGTGAACCAGCTGGTTTAAACTTTGAACCAGGTCCGGTCCGGTTCGAAACAGTGTCGTCTTCTTCCTTCATATGACAGCAATGTTCACTCGCTGGAAAATCGTGCAGCACTGATGAAGCTGAAAAGTCTCCAGCTAGGTAGTTTCAGGCAATGAATGACCGCCATTAAGGTGCCAATCGGACGGCCAAAATGTCCCCGAGCTTTCTATATGAGCCCCTCCTCATTCATCCTCCCTAGACCTGAAAACTCCATTCTTTCTCAACTGCTCCAATTTTTAGCAAAGCTCGAACTAGAGCTCTGATATAAGGTCTTTTCTGAGGCAAAGAAGGCATGGTCAAGTTCTTTAGAACTGGGGAGAAGTCAACTACCCGACGGTAGTCTCCATTTGCTCTGAGGGTCAGCTACCCGACACTGGCGTGAGAGAATTATGAAGCATCTCCGACGGACCGAAGTTGCCCTGTTTTGGCTGAGCTGAAAATGGCCAATTCGAGCCCCCTCATGCCAAACCAAGCCTTCCCAACACCTCCACAGCCCTCCTAAAACTGAAAGGTACGCCAATTTGGCTCCACTCTGTAATTTCCAACTGATGCTAGGGAGAGAACTGATAGAAATTCGATGATAAAATTGTCACTCAATTCTGCATCAATTGATGCAATTCTTGATCCTAGGAAAAACCTCAGGACAAGAGCTACATGCCCAGATTGAAAGCTCGGACTATCGCGCCCTTGATGGTAAGTTTTAGAAGCTTTCTTTCTCTAACTCCAATTTTTCGGTAAAGCTCTGTTTGAGCTCATTGCAGCTCCAAATCGTGCTATTCAAAGTGCAATTGAATCATATGAAGGTGTAGTAACTTTAATCTAACTTCAATTTTAACAACTAAAATCATTTGATCAATCAATTTGATGAAATTAAATTCGGCTAAGTTAAAAGGTTGAAATTGGGAGAAAAATTGGGGGAAATTTGGGAATTTCAAAAATTCGAGGGACTAAAGTGCAATTTCATAAAATTGAGAACCAATTGGGCATGATAAAGATGTTGAAATTTGGAATTTTTGGGGCTAAACTTACCATTTTTGTAAAGTACGGTAAAAATGGTAATTTTGGAAAAGTTAGGGGACCAAATTGGAAATTTGGGAAATTGAACACCTTTTTGTGAAATTGAATAAATTGAGGTCCCAAGGTGAATTTTAAAAGTTTCAGGACTTAATTTGAGGAAAAACTAGCATTAGGGGTTTAAAGTTAAAGAAAAATAACTTTAGGGACCTAATTACAAATAAATGAAAAGTTTGGTTTTTTCATTCATTTGGAATGAATGAAGGCTATTAGGCCGAGAGATAATGAAAAAGGATATTCATATCATGTAGGAACACAAAGTACCGGGAATGCCAACAAGGACAAGCTCGTGTGAATACAAAGAACCGATCGAAAGGAATTCACTACATTAACGAGTGAGTGGTAATTTAATGTCATACACTGTTGGGATGACAAGCACCCCAAAAATAAAAACTCACTACTAAGTGGTATTTTAATCATCACACCAGAGAGGAGTGATGTGGAAACCAAGATAAAAAACTAATTACCGGTTGTAAGTATATCATACCTGGTTGGTATGATGACACTTCCTTGAAGGAGATGGAAAACCCATTCATCGGTTATGAGCAGAGATGTCCTCATACTCGGTTGGTATGATGGCAAAAAGTATATTTTTTCGAAAGTGCTCTCCCCCAATTATGTGCCACTACTTAAACATTTTGGGAGACTTTGACGGATGCTAGAATAGCTCTGTTAGGCTGGAGGCCTCGGTTTTGGAACTTAGGGACTAATATGCCCAATTTTGAAAATCTCGAACTGTGGGCCCTAGGCTAGTTGGCACGAGCAAGAGCTCGTAAACAAACATGATTAATATGCCATGAAAACTTAAGTAAATGAGTTGTTTGGCCATGGTACCAAGACAGGACCGACATACATAGTCAACTAGTGGCAGTGTGACATGACAGGTCATCAGATTGGTCAAGACAAATAGTTGCAGGTCGGGTTGAGGGTCGAGGCCATCAGACTAGTGGCACCACAGATTATATGGCATTATGTGAAAAACTATCAATTGTGCATGCACTGTGTAACGGGACCTTCAAGATGCCCAAGAGGGGTAGTGATGCGTCCTAGGGCTTTGGACAACCTAATGGATATAAGGGTAGTTAGTCGTACAAGAAGTCTTGCGAAGCTTAAAGTAGCTTTAAGCGCATGAGACCGGGGTGGGGATAGGATGAGGTCTCTGTCCTCATATGAACATAGAGATTTGTTATGGGATTGAGGGTCATATGCCGTGAACATCCACTCATTCTCAGAGTAGAAGTGGACATGCTTCCATCTAGGTAGCCGGTAAAGTCGCTCCGATGCCACAAGTGGATTCAGTGGACGGGCTAGCCTACGATTGTGTGTTTTACCTTCATGATGAAGGATGTGTGTTGGGTGATGACACACCGTAGTAATAAGAAATGGTTAGAAAAATCGAAATATAGAATGAAAGTTATTTTTTAATAGAAAATAAGGAGTCTGACAAACTCTGAAACAAACATTTTTCCAAAAAGTTAAATTTTGAAAACCCATTCATTGAGTCGTTGTACTCACCCCCTCCCTTATATCCCATTCAGGTAACCCTGGAAAGCTTACCCCAAAGACCACCAGCTAACCTACTTGTAAGGCAGGTATCATAAGTTTAAAATTTTGTGCAATTTTGATTTATGTTATTTCAGGAAAGGTGCAGGTTTAAAGGATGCCTTACTCTTCACGGTTTATAAACAAGGGGCAACACTTAGTAAACTAGGAGAGTGGCGGGTTGATCACGGGGATCCAACCAAACTGGGTCGGGGCATGACAGCAAGGGAGTATACCATTTATAGTGACGCATTCAAACAGGGACTCAAATGTGTATTGATGCAACAAGAAAAATTTATCGCCTATGCCTCATGACAACTAAAGGTACATGAACGGAACTACCCTACCCACGACTTGGAGTTATGTGTAGGAAATATACTGATCACAAGAGTCTTAAATATTTCCTAACTCAAAAGGAGTTGAACCTCTGCCAGAGGAGATGGTTGGAATTTTTTAAAGACTATTACCTTATGATAGAATATCACCTCGATAAGGCCAATGTGGTGGATGCTTTAAGTCACAAGTACCAAACTGAGGTGACGCAGATCAAGACCAACTATTTACCCTTATTGCAAAAGTTGGAAAGGATGGAAGTGGACCTCAAGGTGGACAAGAGGGAGAAATGCTTGTTGGCTGATGTAGTGGTGAGACCTAGCCTAATAGAGAAAATTAAGGTCCAACAAAAAGGGGATAAGGAACTCCAGCCCTATATGAACCTGGTCACGGGAGAGATGAAACCAGATTACAACCTTTGAGGCGATGGAGTACTAACCTACAAGGGTAGAGTGTGTGTGCCTCAAGATAAAGAACTGAAGAGATCAGTCTTGGAAGAGGCACATGACTCCATTTAGACAATGTATCTAGGTAGTACCAAAATGTACTGTACCCTCAAACAAGGATATAGATGAAAAGGGATGAAGAGGGAGATTGTAGAATATGTAGCCTGATGCTTCTCCTGTCAACAGATTAAAGCTGAACACTAGAAACCCTCAGGATTGCTATAACCCTTACCAATCCCTAAATGGAAGTGGGAACATATCACTATTGACTTCATCACAGGATTACCTATGACTAGAAAGGGGCAAGATGCAATATGGGTCATTGTGGATAGATTGACCAAGTCTGCCTATTTCCTACCCATAAGAGCGACAAATTCAATAGAACAACTGGTCGTCTTATACATGAAGGAAATTGTGAGACTCCATGGTGTCCTGGTAAGCATAGTGTTGGATAGAGGCCCTAGATTTACCTCGAGGTTTTGGCCTAGTTTGCAAAGTGCCTTGGAACCAAGCTCCACATGAGTATGACATTTCATCCTCAGACCGATGGAAAGTTTGAGCGAATGATCCAAACCTTGGAAGACACGCTAAGGGCATGCGTACTCACCATGAATAAAGGTTGGGAGGAATATTTGTGCTTGAAGGAGTTTGCGTACAATAATAGTGATTAAGCCAGTATTCAAATGGCCCCTTATGAGGCTCTTTATGGATGACCATGCCACACCCCCTTATTTTGGGAAGAAGTGGGAGAAAGGAAGTTGCAAAGGATCTAACTAATCGAGGATGCCACAAAAATGATCAAGATAATCAGGAGTCAATTTAAGGTCGCTCAGGACATGCAAAAGAGTTATGTAGATCATCGGAGAAGAGATCTGAAATTTGATGTAGGGGACCAAGTGTCCTTAAAAGTATCCCCATGGAGGGGAATACTTAGTTTTCAACAACATGGAAAGTTAAAACCAAGGTACATCAGTCCATACACCATAGTCCAAAGAATAGGGCCAGTGGCATAAACACTAGAACTGCCTCCGGACATACAAAGAATACATGACGTATTCCATATCTCGGTACTCCGGAAGTACCGGCCTTATCCTAGCCATGTGCTAGACCGATCACCACCTAAGCTAGCAGAAAAATTAACTTATCAAGCGGAATCGGTGCAAATAATCGACCAGAGGGACAAGAACTTGAGGAATAAGAAGATTCCTATGATCAAGGTTCTTTGGCAGGACAGACCCATGCAAGAAGATACATGGGAAACTAAGAGCGTTCTGAGGAATGAGTACCCTCAATTGTTTGATATGTAACTTTTTTTGGGGACAAAATACCTAAAAGGAGGGGAGAGTTGTAAACCCTGTCCCTTTATAATTAATAAAATCGAAAAAAAATGATTGTTTCAAAAGAGAAAATTGAGCTGGTTCACAAACCACAACCGATAAAGATAGGGTAAATTGGGAAATTTACAAACACCAAGTGACTCAATGAGTCATAAAAATCATGGAAAAGGAGCTTGGGATGAATTGGAAGAGAAAACCAAATCGGTTGAGGTAAAATAGACCTAAGACGGATTGAACTAGTTTGAGCCATCATTGAATAGGTTCTAAATTCATTTTTCTAGGTTGCTTAAAATATTTAAATTGGGGAATTAAAGCCACCATTGGATAGAGAATAAATTTAGAAACTTTTAATTTTGAGAAAATAGGTCGAATCGGGCCTAAACCGGTCCGGTCTAGTTCAGAATAGTGTCATCTTCTTCTTTTAGATGATGACACTGTTCATTCAATGCATTAACGGATAGCATCGGCGAAGAGAGAATGTCTTCGTTCAGGGCGTTTCAGGGTGAGGATAAGATCGACCAAGAGGTGAAATGATCATGTAGAGAGTCCCCGAGCTCCCTATATAAAGTGCTCCTCTCCATTCATCCTCTTCACACCGTAAATCTCCAATCTCTCTCAGTTGCTCCATTTTTTGGTGAAGCTCAAACCAAAGCTCCGACTTGGGCAGTTTTCTAAGCCTCAGAAGGCAAGGTTAGGTTCTTTAGACTCTTGTGGAAGTCAGCTACCTGACAGAAACCTCTATTCAATAAGAGGACGGCCAGAGAAGCACTGGCGAAATCAAACAGTGAAGCAATTCCGAAGGACAAAAGCTGCCCTATTTCTACCGAGCTAAAATCGGCCAAATTCGGCCCTCCTTTGGCCAAAAAAAAAGCCCTCTTGACACTCCAACGACCCTCATACAACCTCAACTAAGCTTAAAGGTAAGCCAATACAACCCTCCTCAATCGTTGTAGGTCAGAGTTAGAGAGAGAAACCGCAGAATTTCACTGACAAAATTCACCTTTGATTTGAGATCAATTGTAGGAATTCTTGATCCTAGAAGGTACCTTAGGAAGAGAGCTACCTTCCTCGATAGAGAGCTTAGACTGCCACACCCCCGACAGTAAACCTTCGAAGCTTTCTCTCTCTACGCACAATTTTCTGGTGAAGCTCTGTTTGAGCTCGTTTCGACCTTAATTCATGTGATCCAAACCTCAATTGAATTGTATGGAAGTTTAGGAACTGATTTACACCTCCAATTGAAGCAATTAACCCCGATTGAATGGTTAATTTGAAGAAATCAAATTTGGCTAGTCTAAAAGGTGGAAAGTTTTGGGAAATTTTGGGGATTTAGTAAAATTCAGGGACTATTTTGCAATTTACCAAAATTGACGGTCAATTGGCCATGGAAAAGATGTTGAAGGACCAATTGGTCGATTTTTGGAATAATTGGGACCAAATTGCCATTTTGGAAAGTAAGGGCAAAATGGTAATTTTTGAAAAGTTAGGGGCCAAAATGGAAATTTGGAAAAACTTAAATCCCTTATGCAATTTTGAAAAAAAAAATGAGGACTCAAAGGAGATTTTTGAGAATTTTGGGACTCAAATTGGACAAAAGTTGGCATTAGGGACATATAGTTAAGAAAAATAAACTTTAGGGACCTAAATGCAATATATCGATAATTTGTGACCCTAGGCTTTTATGGCAAACCGTAAATGATAAGACTATCCAAATTGTGTAGGGACATGTGTGATGAGAATGTAAGCAAGAGAAAGCTTGCGTAGAATTGGAAAACTGACTAGGGACAAACACGTCACGGTTCTCGGGTGAGTGGGCTTATTCATATCATACCCGGTTGGGATGATAAACATTTTAAAAACGAAAAACCACTGATAAGTAGAATTTTGACATCATACCCGGTTGGGGTGATGGCAAATGAAGTTAAAACCTACTTACCTGTTGTAAGTAGAGGAAATCATACCCGGTTGGTATGATGGACTTCCTTGAAGGAAAGAGAAACCCACTCTCCGCTCACCCAGTTGGTGTGATAAAGTGAAAATTTTATTTTTGTCAGAAGTTTTCTCCCCTGACTATGTGTCAATGCTTAAACTCTTTGGGATACCTTCTTGATGGGAGCTAGATTAGCTCAAATAGGCCAGATGCCTCGGTTTTTGAACTTGTGAGGCTAAATGCCCGATTTTGGAAAATCACGTACAGTGGGCCCAAGGCCAGTGGGCACGAGTAGGAGCTCGTAAACAAACATGATATATGAAAGCCATGGAAATTCCTAATGAAATGGTTGTGTGATTTTTCCATGGTACCAAGTCAGGACTGACAGTATTCGATGGACTAGCAGCATTGCATTAGGGCCAGGTCGATGGACCGACCTAGACAAATAGCTATAGGTCAGGTTGAGGGTTGGGGTCGTTGGACCAGTGGCACCATAGATAAATGACTATGTGAAAATTGTTGTTTGTGCATGCACTTGAGGTACAGGACCATCAAGACACCCAAGAAGGGTAGTGATGCATCCTAAGGGCTACTGGATGACATGGTGGAGATAAGGGCAGTTTGTGGTGCTAGCAATCGGGAAGCTCAATGTAGCTTCTTGCACATGAGACCGGGGTGGGGTCGGGATGAGGTGTCTGTCCTCATACGAACACATAGTTGTTTTCGGGTCTGAGGGTCGGATGTCGCGAACATTCACTCAGACCTAGGTTAGAAGTGGACGGGCTTCTATTTTGGTGGCCGGTAAAGACGCTACGAGCCACAAGTGAGTGCAGTGGATGGGCTGCCATATGAATGTGTCATCCCTTCCTAACGAAGGGTGTGTATTGACTGTTAAACACACCTAATATGGAAACAAGGAAAAAGGTTTTGAAAAACCAAAATGTGAGGAAAGATCATCCTTAAAGGAAATAAGGATTTTGGCACACTTTTTTTAAAGCTAGTTGTTTATGAAAACTCACTCCCAACACCCATTCACTAAGTTGTAGAACTCACCCCCTCACTTTACTACCCCTTTTCAGGTAACCAAGGGAAACCAACCTTAAAAGACTTTCCTGTAGCTAGACTTTATGATAGGTATGTAAGATTTAATATATTCGATTTTGTTTAATGTTATTCCAAGAAAGATACATGTAAAAAGGACGACTTACTCCTCGCGGTTTAGAAAATGGGAAACCCATGATAAACTGTGAAAGTGACGGGTTGTTCATGGGGATCCTACAAACCGAGTAGGGGTGTGACAAAGTTAGCTACCTAACAGCAACTTCTTTTTGACCTGAGGATAATCGAAGAAGCGCCGGCGGAATCAAATAGTGAAGTAGCTCCGAAGGACCGAAGTGGCCCTATTTTGGCCGAGATGAATTCGGCCAAACCAAGCCTCCCCGACACCTCCACGACCCTCATACAGCCTCAATCGAGCTGAAAGGTAACTCAATTCTGCCCTCCTAAGTCGTTGTAGATCAGAGTTAGAGAGATAAAATGCTGAACTTTATTGATGAAATTCTTCCTCATTTGGATATCAATTATAGTAATTCTTGATCCTAGAAGGAACCTCAGGATGAGAGCTACCTCCATAGATCAAGAGCTCAAACCACCACATCTCCGACGATAAGCTATCGAAACTTTCCCTCTCTACGAACTTTTCCGGTGAAGCTCTATTTCAGCTCGTTTCAGCCTCAATTCATGCGATTCAAATCTCAATTGAATCGTATGGAAGTGTAGAAACTGATTTATACCTCCAATTGAAACAATTAACCCCGATTGAATGGCCAATTTGAAAAAATCAAATTCAGTCAGTTTGAAAGGGAGAAATTGGAGGAAAATTTTAGGGAAATTTGGGAATTTTAGAAAATTGAGGGACCTCTTTGCAATTTTCCAAAATTGAAGGTCAATTGGCCATGAGAAATATGTTGAGGGACCAATTGGTCAAATTTTGTAACATTTGGGGTTGAATTACCATTTTTGGAAAGTGGGGGCAAAATTGTAATTTTTGAAAAGTTGGGGACCAAATTGGAAATTTGGAAAACTTGAGAACCTTATACAATTTTGAGAAAATTGAGGAGTCAATGGGAATTGTGGAATCTTTGGGACTCAATCTGGGAAAAAATGTGGTCATTAGGGACCTAAAGTTAAGCAAAATGAACTTTAGGGACTTGAGTACAATTAATCGATAATATTTTAGCCCAAGCTATTATGCCAAACTTTAATTGATAAGGATGCCAAAATTGTGTAGGGATACGTGTGACCGGGTTGCCAGCAAGAGAAAGCTCGCGTAAACTTGGAAAACCGACTGAGGATAAACACCTCACAATCATCGGGGTGAGTGGACTTAATTACATCATACACAGCTTGGATGATGAGCACTTTAGAAACGAAAAACCCCTTGTGAGTGGGACTTTTGACATCACACCTGGTTGGTGTGATGAGCTAAAACCTACTTACCGATTGTAAGTAGAGGTAATAATACCCAGTTGGTATGGGGAAATTCCTTGAGGAAAAGAGAAATCTGCTTATAGGTTGTAAGTAGGGATATCATCACACCCAATTGGTGTGATGAAGTTGAAAACATACTTTTTGTTAGAAGTGTTCTTCTGTGACTTTTTGCCATTACTTAAACTATTTGGAAGACCTTCTTGATGGGAGCTAGAATAGCTCAGATAGGCTAGAGGCCTCGGTTTTTGATCTTATGGAAGTTAAAGGCCTGGTTTTGGAAAATCACATGCAGTGGTCCCAAGGCCAGTGGGCATGAGCAGGAGCTCATAAACAAACTTGAGTTAAGAAAGCCATGAAATTTCTAATGAAATTATTGAGCGATTTTGCCATGGTACCATGTTAGGACTGACAATACTCGATGGACGGACGGTAGTGCATTAGGGACAGGTTGATGGACCCACCTAGACAAATAGCTGCAGGTCGGGTTGAGGGTCGGGGTCGTTGGACTAGTGGCACCAAAGATAATGGCCACATGTGAAAAATTATTGTTTATGCATGCACTTGTGGTACAGGACCATCAAGATGCCCAAGAGGGGTTGTGATAGATCCAAAGGCTACTGGACCACGTGGGGGAGAAAAGGGCAACTCGTCATGCCAGTCAGTCGAGATGCTCGGAGTAGCTTCTTGCGCATGAGACCAGGGTGGGGTTGGGATGAGGTCTCTGTCCTCATACAAATACGGAGTGGCATTCAAGTCTGAGGGTCAGATGTCGAGAACATTCACTCAAACCTAGGGCAGAAGTGGACGGGTTTCTATCTTGGTGACTGGTGAAGACGCTCTGAGCCACAAGTGGGAGTAGTGGACGGGCTGCACCTGCGAATGTGTGTACCCTTCCTGATGAAGGGCATGTGTTGTTTGGTAAACACACCTAATATGGTAATGGGAAAAAGGTTTTGAAAATCAAACTTTGAGGAAACTTTCTTTTTAAAGGAAACAATAACCCTGGCACAATTTAAATGAAGCTATTTGTCTTGAAAACTCATTCCCAACACCCACTCATTGAGTTGAAGAACTCACCCTCTCTCTTTTACCCCTTTTAGTAGTAAGGAAATATGACAAAAGAAAACACGAAGATGTACCCTCCGTCGAGTATGCTTAAAATCACTTTTAAGCTTGCATGTTAATTTATTTATGCTATTCCAAAGAACAAGGTCTAAATTATGTCTGGCTCCTCTTGATTAAAAGAAGGGGAAACTCCTGTTAAACCAAGGGAGCGGCGGGTTATTCACGGGTATCTGACCAAACCGGGTCAGGGCATGACAACTTGAGTGGTGTTAGAGCCAGGTTCCCTTGAAAGCATTATCAATACTATGCCCTAACACTAACAAAAACTTAATTACCATGTAGAAAGAAAAGTTCCTAGGAAATTCACCGTGCAAACCAAACCTGCACAGGAGATCGTGAAAAAGATGCCCACCTCCAGAGGGGCAACCGTTCAAAGGTTCGTAGAGATCGAGAAGAGAGTACTTCAAGATATGGTTGGAGATTATAGGAAATTTGTTGGAGCATTATTAGAGCCAGAATGCATCACATATCCTCCTCCACGGCAAGAAGAACCTATCCCTCTTCCAAGGAGCCCGACACCCCCTTCAACCCCGCAACAGCCAAAAAGGACTTCAACTAGGAAGGAGGCATGTGATAATTATTGGGATGCCCACACAACCTTTGTGAAAGTCCACCAAGCACTCCCACCAGCTCAATTCAACTCTAACCCTTCCCAATGGATGAGGTGGACCTATGAGTGCGAGGCTAAAGTGTTAAGGAGATACAAACTCGAGGTATTCCATGAAGTGCGTCCTATTAGGGAAGCCCGACAAGAGTATGGATGGATGTTAACTAGTTCATCAGAACCCTCAGACCACGAATCTCGAAACCATTCAGAGGCTAACTCCTGGCCTATGACTCCAAGGGAATAGTGAAAAATTCTTGTAATAAGCCAAGGACAATAATAAACTACCTCCTTTAATGAATAAAGAATATTCTCTTTATTTAAAAGTTATTTTCCCTGATAATGACAAGTACAATTAACAAATTGGAGTAAACCAATCATGATCGGGTAACAAATGGAGAGAAGGACACATAAGGAGGAAGACTACCCCTAAGATAGCCTAAATAATCCCCCCACAAGAACTAGGAAACTCTGAGTAACAAGGAAACATGTAAACCCCATACTTTTGAGTTAAGGAAAACCAGGAAAAGAACCGGTCAAACCAAGTAAGAAAATCGAGCCGGTTTACAATCCCGATCATTTGGGAATAAGCAATTTGAAAAGGGTCCATTGAACCTTGGAAAAGAAACTTAAGACAAATTAAAAGAGAAAAACCAAATTGGTTCAGGTGAATGAGATCCCATAAGAACTTTGAAGTTAAGCATGCTTACCCGAGAGTAGTGTAAGGATGGGTGATCTCCTAGGAAGTATAATTTTTTTTGTAACCCGAAATTTCGGTCAAAAATTTTTATGCAAGCCTTATCATAAATAGCCATAAATTAATATATATTAAATTATTATAATTAATACAAATAATTTAATACCAAAATTTTAATACTAGTAATAAATCTCTTCCATTTAATACACGATTTTACACCTATATAAAGAGGTCATCCCCATTCATTCTCCTCACACCTGAACACTTCTCTCTCTCTCTTTCTCTACAGCTCCATTTCCCGGTAAAACTCAAACCAGAGCTTCGACTTGAACATTTTTCTTAACCTTGGAAGGAGAGGTTGGGCTGTTTAGAACTGGGGAGAAGACAACTATCTAATAGCAAACTATAGTCAATCCGAGAAGCGCTAGCATGATGGAACAGTGAAGCAGTTCCGACGGACTGAAGCAGCCCTATTTCTGCCAAGCTGAAATTGGCCATTTTGAGCCCTGCTCAAGCAAAACCAAGCCCTCCCAACACTTCCTCAGCCCTTCCACGGCCGAATTAGAACCGAAGGGTAAGCCTATTCGGTTCCCCTTTACAATTTCTGATCGGTGTTAGAGAGAAAGTTAGCAGAATTTCAATGATGAAATTCTAACTCAATTCGGCATCAATTGATGAAACGTCTCCATTCAATACGCTTCCAACCATCAATGCCTGTCATAAAGGTGCCAAATGGACAACCGACGAGTCCCCGAGCTCCCTATATAAAGAGCCCCTCTCCATTCATACTCTCCACACCTGAAAAGCTCACTCTCTCTCAGCTGCTTAGTTTTCCAACGAAGCTCGAACCAAAGCTCTAATATAGGGTCATTTATGAGTCAAAGAAGGTGAGGTTAGGTCCTTTATAACTAGGGAGAACTCAGCTACATGCATGTGTCTCCATTTGCTTTGAGGGTTGTCGGAGAAGCATGGCGTGATGGAACAGTGAAGCAGCTCCGGCGGATCGAAGCTACCCTGTTTCGGCTTAGCAGAAATCAGCCATTTTGAGCCCTCCTTAGGCCAAATTAAACCCTCCCAACACTTCCTTAGCCCTCCCACGGCTGAATTAGAATGGAAAGGTAAGCCAATTTGGCTCCCCTCTACAATTTCCGACGGTGCTAGAGAGAACTGGCAGAATTTTGATGATGAAATTTTAACTCAATTCAGCATCAATTGATGCGATTCTTGATTCTAGGATGAACCTCAGGACGAGAGCTATCTGCCAGATTGAGAGCTCGGACCGTCGTGCCCCCGACAGTAAGTTTTTGAAGCTTTCTCTCTCTATAGTCTATTTTCCGGCGAAGCTCCATTTGAGCTTGTTCTAGCGTCAAAACTTGCGATCCAAAGTGCTATTGAATCGTATGAAGATGTAGGATCTCAATTTTAACTTCAATTTCAACAATTGGATGTGTTTGATCGGTCAATTTGATAAAATCAAATTTGGCTGTGTTAAGAAGTTGAAATTGGGGAAAATTGGCAATTTTTGAAAATTCGAAGGACCAAGATGCAATTTTATAAAATTGAGGGTCAATTGGGCATGATAAGTATGCTAAAGGGCCAATTGAAGAATTTTAGAAATTTTTGGGGTGAAACTTACCATTTTTGTAAATAAAGGGCAAAATGGTAATTTTGGAAAAGTTTGGGGACCAAAATGGAAATTTGGGAAATTAAACCCCCTTTTGTGAAATGGAATAAATTAAGGTCCTATGATAAATTTTAAAAGTTTTGGGACTTAATTTGAGGAAAAATTGGCATTAGGGACTTAAAGTTAAAGAGAAATAACTTTAGGAACCTAATTGCAAATAAATGAAAGTTTGGTTTTCTCATTCATTTGGAATGAATGAAGGCTGTTAGGCCGAATGAAAATGAACTAAGATGTTCATATTGTGTAAAAACACGAAGTACCAAGAATGCCAGCAAGAACAAGCTCGCGTGAATACAAATAACTGGTCTAGTGGAATTCACTGCATTAACTGGTGAGTGGGATTTTATATCATACCCGGTTGGGGATGATAAGTAACTCGAAATGAAAACCCACTACTAAGTGGTATTTTAAACATCACAACTTAGAGGAGTGATGTGAAAATCATGCGGAAAAACTACTTACTGGTTTTAAGTAGATCATACCCGGTTGGTATGATGAAACTTCCTCGAAGGACGTTGAAAACCCGTTCATCGATTATGAGCGGAGATGTCCTTATACCCGGTCGGTATAATGGACAGTTGAAAACATATTTTTATCGAAAGTGCTCTCCCCTGACTGTGTGCCAATGCTTAAACGATTTGGGAGACCTTCTTGATGGGAGCTCGAATAGCTCTTATAGGTCGGGGGCCTCGATTTTGGAACTTGGGGGCTAATATGCCCAATTTTGAAAATCTCGTACAGTGGGTCCAAGGCCAATTGGCACGAGTAAGAGCTGTAAACAAACATGAGTTATATGCCATAAAACTTTAAATAAAGGAATTGTTTGGCCATGGTAACAAGACAGTACCGACATACTCAATCAACTAGCAGCAATGCGACATGACAGGTCAACAGACCAGTTAAGACAAATAACTGTGGGTTGAGCTAAGGGTCAGGGCCGTTGGACTAGTGGCACCACAAATTATATGACATGATAAGAAAATACTGATTTTGCATGCACTGTGATTATGGGACCACCAAGACGCCCAAGAGGGGTAGTAATGTGTCCTAAGGGCACTGGATGACCTAGAGGGTATAAGGGCAGTTCATCGTACCAAGTGACTGTGCGAAATTTGGAGTAGCACCAAGCACATGAGACTGGGGTGGGGACAGGATGAGGTCTCTGTCCTCATACAGACATGGAGAATTGATTTCGGGATTGAGGGTCGGATGTCGCTTACATCCCCTTATTCTCAGGGTAGAAGTGGATGTGCTTCTATCTAGGTGGCCGGTAAAGTTGCTCTAACGCCACAAGTGTGTTCAGTGGATGGGCTGGCCTACGAATATGTATTTGACCTTCATGATGAAAGATGTGTGTTGGGTGATGACACACCGTGGTTAATAAGCAATGGTGGTAAAAACCGAGATCAAAAATGAAAGGACTTTTGAAAGAAAGTAGTCTGGCACACTCCAATATAAATCTTTTTCCTAAAAATTAAAAGTTTTGAAAACCCATTCACTGAGTAGTCGTACTCACCCCTCCCTTATACCCTTTCAGGAAATTTTGGAAAGCCTACCCTTAAAGACCATCAACTAAGACGCCTATGAGACAGGTATGATAAATCTAAATTATTATGCAGTTTTGATTTATGTTATTCCAAGAAAAGATGTTGGTTTAAAGGACGCCTTACTTTTTATGGTTTATAATAAGGGAAAACCCTTTAATAAACCGAGAGAGTGGCGGGTTGCTCACGGGGATCCGACCAAACTGGGTCGGGGCGTGACAGCATCACCTAGGGGCATTGACATAAGATCTAGGCTTATATTTAGGCTTGATCAAGCTTGGAAGGAAGAGAAACTATACTGGAGCTAAAGGTCGAGGATTAAATGGCTACGTGAGGGAGACAGAAACACAAATTTCTTCCATCAAAGCACCATAATCCAATGAAACTGTAATGCCATTCTTGCAGTGTGGGGCACAAACGGCAGTTGAACATAAGACCACGACTACTATAAGAATATGTTTACACAGGGACAATGTGATGGAATTGAACATAACCTAAGTGTTATGGAGAGAGCTATCTCTTAAAATGACAATAACATGTTGATCAGCCCAGTCACAAGAGAAGAAGTGGAAAAAGCAACCTTCCATTGGGGGGAGGAATAAAGCAGCAGGTCCAGATTGGTTTAATGGTCGGTTTTTTCAATCTTGCTGGGGGATTATCGGGACTGACATTTTTTCAGCTATGTGATTTCTTCTTAACAGGACATCTCCCTCGGCTACTCAATGAGACAGATATTATTCTTATACCAAAGGTAGCTAATTCGAAGGAAATCTTCCACTTCCGGCCTATCGCCCTTTGCAATTTCATATATAAGATCATTTCAAAAATTCTAGTTAATATACTAAAGCCTCTTATGGATAGAATAGTTTCTAGTGAGCAAAGTGCATTTATCCTAGAACACATGACAATATAGGTGTAGCCAATGAGTGCTTCCATTTTTTAAATAGCAAAAAGAGAATAAAGAATGGTATAGAGTGAAACTTAATATGCTAAAAGCCTATGACCGAGTGGAATGACCCTTCTTGGAGAGACTTTTAATTAAATTGGGTTTTCATATTACATTTATTTCATGGATTATGCAGTATGTATCTTTAGTCTCGTATAGGGTAATTTTGAATGGGCAAAAGACAGATCCCATCCAACCGACTAAGGGTATTAGACAAGGAGATCCTCTCTCTCCATATCTCTTTATTTTAATAGCAGATGTCCTTTCTAGAAATATTACTAACGTTGTTACTAGGAATGAATTAAGAGGTCTCAAGATTGGCAGATCATGTCCAACTGTATTACATTTATTTTTTGCTGACGATGCACTATTTTTCCTTGAGGCATCTGAGGATAGTGCATCACGCCTAATGCGATTATTGAGTAAATATTGTATGGCTTCGAGTCAAAAGATCAATTTAACCAAATCTTCTTTATATTTCAGTGCAAATACAAGGCCATCAACTCGAAGAATAATTAGCAACAACTTGGACATAGTAAATGGTGAAGTCAATGATACATACCTTGGTCTGTCTATCTTCTCGGGACGCAATAAATGGAAAACCCTCCATTTCTTGAAGGAAAAAATAACACGAAAACTCCAAGGGTGAAAATCAACATACTTGTCTCCAAGTGGTCGAGAGGTTCTTATAAAATCTACCCTTTGTGCTATACCCACATATGTTATGAATTGTTTTTTGCTACCACAAGTTTGGTGTTCATAGGTAAACTCGCTCCTATCACAGTTTTGGCCAAGTAACTTGAGTGACCACAAGAAGATACCCTGGGTTAAGTGGGCCGAACTTACCGATATCAAGGAAAGGGGAGGGATGGACATTAAAGATCTCCATACTTTCAATTTAGCATTGCTAATGAAGAACATATGGAGGATCCATAATCAGCCTGATACTCTTCTCTCTTAGCTACTCAAAGGTAAGTATTACAGGCATAATGATATTTTCTCAGCTGGTCCATGTAACCATCCCTCCTGGTTGTGGAGGAGTTTATATGCAGGTAAAAAACAACTGCATGAAGGGCTGCATTGGCAAATAGGTAATGAGAACCAAGCTCGTATTTGGAAGGAAAACTAGATTCCTGCCCTCCCCAACAGACATTTGCAGCATCAAACAAATGACGAGGAAGCCAATCAAATCCTAGTAAGTACCATCATTGATAGAAGTACAGGTACATGGCGGTTAGACAGTATCGAACGATACCTTGTCCTAAGGGAAAAGGAAGCCATCATGACAGGTTGATATGGCCTTGGGAACAAACTGGTAAGGTTACGGTAAGGTCTGCCTATACTTTCATGTTAAATCGAAAACATGGTGAGTCCATATTAGTTCCTTCCTCCTCCTTAGTTATAAGCAAAAAAATGTGAACAACACTTTGGCATATTGATTGTATTCCAAAGATTAGGAACTTTCTCTAGAGAGTAATGTTGAATGCTTTGCCTATTCATGACAACTTATTTTTGAGAAAATTCATATCTTCTAATGCATGTCCTATATGTGGTGAAGTCGAAACCATACATCATTTACTAGTTAAATGCGCATGGACTAGATTAGTGTGGTTTGCAACGTATGGGATAAGAATTGAAGAGTTTGTTGATTTATCCCTAATTGAATGGATTGAATCTTGGTTATTTAATTTAAAACAAGGAAAAGAAGAGAGGGAAGCAATGAAGTGCATATTTGTCACAACGTGTTGAGCGATATGGAAGGAACGGAATAGAAGTCTATTCCTAGGACGTCCGTCACAAGTTGAGGAATTGATCAGTAACATAATGGGTTCGATTGGAGAATATGCAGACGTCAATAAGGATCAAAGTCACACTAGAAATGAGCCAAATTCGCCTACGGAAACTGAAGGGGTATGAAAGCGGCCATCAAGTGACACTGTGAATATTAATGTGGATGACTCATTTGATCCATTAATAAGAAATGCAGGTACATGAATCATAGTAAGGAATGAACAGGGCTCTCTACTGCGGGCTAGTGGCTCCCGGTTTTATTGCACACACGCATTGGAAGTCGAGGCACGAGCCATATTGGAAGGACTAAAACTTGTACAAAAATAATGATGGCCCAAAATCATACTTTAATGTGACTCTCGTATACTATGTGCTATACTTCAGAAGCAGCAACTAGAAGTTTCATGAATTGTCCGCTCTTATATTGATAAATCGCTACATTACATGAGGTTTTTATAGTGTCAAGTGATATTAGTTAAATGATTAAACAACTCATGTGCAGATGTATTAATAATGAGAGAATTATCTATTATTTCTACAGGAAGAGTCGGGGCTCAAATGATTTGAATACTCTTGTACCTAATAATATTATATCTATTATTAATAATGAGAGAATTATCTCATCTTCATTTTCTTGTGCCAATATTGTATCTGATTTGATAAATTAATAAAATATTATTTTATTGAACAAAAAAAATTTAAATAATTATATATATGAAAACTTTAAATTTAATATTTTATTAAAATTAACACAAATTTTAAATTAATCAATTATTGATTATACTTCAAAATTTTAAATTACTTTTACATGTATTTTAGAATAAATATTTTATTCAATTCGCGCTTACCAAATAGGTTGGAATGAAATAATATTAGAATTAGAATTTTATTCATAGGTTTGGTTGTTTAATAGACAAATGAATGGATAATATTGTTCTCACTAATTTTCCCATTTCATTCTATTTTCAAGTCTAAGAAATGATGATTTTTCTCACAATTTATGTGTTTTCTTTATACTTTTATAAATTAAATTATTGGCAAATTTTAATCCACAATGTATAAATTTTAATAATACAATTTTATAATTTATTTAATTTAGTTAAAATATTTATAAATAATTTAAAATATTATAGAAGTTTTCACGAAAACTTCTATGGTTTGTGGTGTTTCTTGTCTGAGCGGCCTCTCGACAAAAAACTGCACAAAAGTAAGACATGTTGGTACATGCCTTGAATTGCCACCTCCATTTACCAATAATCATATTTATAATTGAATGTAAGCTAATATTTTGTTTGGCTCAATAGAATGTAGGCTCTTATAGTAGTACACTTAGAATGATAATTCATTAAGAGTGCATCAATATTATATGTTAATGCTCACATTAGACTAGTACTATCAAATTATTTTTTTTATTTTTTTCTTTTTTTTTGTTCATGACACTTGTGGTTCTCTTAATTGTTAGATTGAAGTGTGTGCAGCTATGGACTTGACCTTAATTTGAGTTGTTAAATGTAACTATGAATGCAAACCATGATGGGAATGGCAGACAGAACGAGCACATACTGGTTTCTAAGAGGAAATATCATGGCCCTAGCTGCAGTGCACAGCATGTAAATTGCCGTATGAGAAGGAATACCATCATCATCATCATGGTCCTACGAGCATAATGAAAATGCTGTAAAAATCTCAAGCATATCAAATTGGGAAAAAAACTCAGCTTGTAGGTGATCTCCTTTTCCTTCTAAAGATCTCATCCATTACGTTAAACCCTAGAAGAGAAAGCGAAGTCAAAGAAGATGGGTACATAGGGGAATCAACTCTTTTGAGGTTTGAATATGGTCTTTTGGGAGCACCATTGCAAAAGTAACCAACGTAGAAAACCAGGAAATACACTAGAAGAAGCTCGACCAATGAAGAAGAAAGACTCCATGAAAAATCAGACGTTCAAGCATGGTAATCAAGAAGATCATCATGGCATTGAGTGATTTTGTACCCTCACATTTTATTGTTTCCAATTAAGCTATGTTTGGAATGACACTCATTGTCATTACTTTATCACTTGTTCTACACTATACTTGCATTGTTCCTACTATACTATACTTGCATTTGTAGCATAATCTGGGGAATAGTTAATCAAAAGCCACCCAACAAGGAAACATCATTTCATTCTCAATCACCAGAAGGTTCAGGAAAACAAAACTCAGGGAAAGGGCAAACAGAGGAAGACTAAAAAGGTGATAGCACTAGAACAAGATGCAAAACCAATGAATGGGACGCTCCATTAAAAATCCGGTCCCCTTACATATGTGCTTACCTGATATTACAAACGCCAAATCCTCCGAGCCAAACTCGGTGTTGTGTATTCCGGCCACAGCCCTCTAGCCCCAAAACTGAAAGCCTGTCATCAATAAGGGAGGGAAAGGCAACTAAACCAAAAGGAGATTTGGCTAAAGCTTCAATCTCCAAAGAAAAGTAAGCAGATTTTAATCATATAACTACTAGACACTAATCTTCCTTTGAGGAGTTGGAGTGATTAGCCGTGTCTTCTGGGAATACAACAGAGGAACTGGTTGAAGACATACTACCATTTGCACTGACACTACTACCAAAGCTCTTAGATCCATCTGCAGGATTCCTATAGGGGTTGTTTGTTTGGGGAGCTTCTCCAGCCTCGGCGAGTTTCTTGAGAAGGCTCATTATGGTGGGAAGGAATTTGTTTGAAAGGGATATGATCCCGGGAAGCTGCAGCATAACACATTCAGATATCAGTTATGTTTCAAATGAATGTTCAACCATAGGATGAGACTATGCAAAGCTTAGATTTGAAACCATCAACAATCAGTCCATGTGTAATTCAGTAAAACTATTGTCAATCCTCATAGTAGGTCAATCAAAGAAGTTGGATATTATGTGTCTGCAAGGATTCATCAGGCAGGAACGTTTTGAGGTACCACACTAAAGTTCCCAAAAGTAATTTGTTACCAAGGGGAAAAAACAGATAAAAAAGACTCACAGCGCCATGACGAAATTCCCCTGATATATCTAGCTGCATCCACACGGCCTTAATGACAAGATATCCCACAAATATGACGCCCAGGTAAAGAGGATTTCTACATTCAAACATGTGCAAAAAGGTAAAAATAATGCCGCAGTAATAGGTATCAAAACGAGATAGCATCTGGAAACAGAGGGAACACTCAATTTGAAGAAACCTTAGAAGTGTCATAAATTCATTGAACCCAAGCACAACCAGGGCAAGTATTGCCCATGGAGGTGGCAACCAGTTGTTACTGCGCCTGGCAGCTTCCTGTTGATCCAAAATATAATACACAGAACCAAAGTCAATTTTATAATTGATAAAAAAAAAAAGATGTAAAATAGAAGAGAATGGAGAAATGCCCATGTATGTTAAATGCACCATAATCCCATATTAATATAAGCTGCCCTTTCAGTTAATTGCAAACAAATCCAATCTTCACTAAAAGGCTGATTTCTATGTCATGAATCCAGGAGACTTCATTCTTTCACAAATTTATAAGTTCTGTTGCCCAACCTGTAAGGTTTATTACTTAAGAAATGAAAGACCCGATATCCCCGGGGTGAAGATGTCTATCCGGACAAGAGAAAATACGATTATGTTATGACAAAAGAAATAGACAGTTGGGTACTAGTTAACATACTACTTAAGCCCCAACCCTCTGTGCGCATGCAAGGAAGTGCATCGGCACAATAGATAGTTGTTATATCCACTAGAGATAGCTGTACTCTGTGAGCCTATCTTACTAATACCCTAAATGGTTCATATGCAGTCTTAACTGCCATTGGCAAATTTACAAGTTAATAATGTTAAACAAACAAAAGTTGCATAATCAATCCTTTGAAGACTGGCCAAAAGAAGATCTTTTGAAACCAAAGATAGCATTATGGTCCTCTAGTTTTGATAACTCTGCATGCAAATTGTTTAGAACAATAGAATCTATTATCACACACCTCTACATATTTAGTGTACAGGTGAGACACATAGACATGAAATCCAAAACAAGTCAAATATTTCAAACTCAAAGACAGAAACTCTCTCCTAAGAGATTATAAACACCACTAGCCAGGTTAGTAGAATAGTGTCATTTCTACCAAATCCAACTTCAAGTGGATCTCCATAACATAAACTGATAGTCATAAAAAAGTGGGAAAGAAATGTAACCAAGGAAGATTCAACAAGCACCCCTGTACCAAAATATTGCACAATGAAGATCAAATTTGAAACTAAAAGGTTGAAATAGTCATGCCTGTGCAGCCATAGCTTGAGCAACACTGTATTCTGTCTCAGACTTAAATTGCCTCCAAAGATTTTTGCACTGGATTGGTGTTATCAGTGTCTTCGACGATGGCACCTGATTCAGAGATGGAACACAAGACAGTTAATTCTTAATTTGAAAGCTCTCAATAAAATCTAAGGCATAAGCCACACATAGCATATTATATGGACATGGCCTTCTACAAAGTTGCTCATGAAGAATATATACCTCATGGAACCTTGGAAAAATGTAAAGTTATAATACCTATGATACCCACACAATCTCTTCAATACATCAGATACACTTTTGGATATAAATATTTATTATATAACTGCAAGTAAAAATAATTTTAAGAAAAGAACAAGGCAGTATCACCGGTAGACAGTAGAACTCACCCATCTGTTTAAAACCCAGTATAAAAGCAAAAATTGACTTGTATCTTAAGTCAGGCATCTGAATCAAGCATACAGGTAAATGAAAAATCAAACCTCTCATGGATCCCATGAACTCCTGTTCTAATTAAGTGACTGGTCTAGTTTTTACAATCAGAACATAACTCAAAAAGATAACACTGCTGTGATATGTCATCACCTTTTCCCAAGTGCTTGAAGCAAGTGGATCTGCCCGATATGTTATGCTCCGATCAGTAATAGTAGAGTTGCTCTTTGGACCTAATAGAGCAATAGACAGTGACTTCTCAATATTGTCAGGTTCACTGTCCAGTCGGACTGCTGCCATTGTTGACAGCAACTTCAGTGACTGCAGAAGTTTGAATCGATTACGAATTAAATCAAATGAACTGCCTTTGACAAATAATTCAGTCAATAAAATTAGTAGCAGCTATAATGTCATACAGCAGAGCGTGCAGTCTTAGTAATTGTATGTATGTCTTCCTTTCCAGTCCAAATTCTTGGCATTGAGTCAGCATCACGGCTAAACAATGTCTCAAATCTGTACAAAAACAAGAAGGTTACTACATAGTTCAAATGAGAGTTTTCAATTTTTTATTCTATAGTTTTTGTCTATGCTCCAACTTTAGCATGTCATTAAGAAGTCAAGGAAGCATGTTTAGGTGCTAAATATTCAGGCATTTTGTAGAATGTTCTTCGTATAAGGTTAACAAATGTGAATTCACTTCGATAGCAAGTTCTTCATCAACTGATATAGAGATTTAAGCAACAGGTAGAGAAAAGAAGAATAGCGGTGAGCAACTGAAAGTGTATTTCCTTCATCTACATAAGTATAGAGTAAGTAGATAATTTTTCAAAAAGTAAATTCTAAATTTTGATTAATGATATTTCACCAGATTTCAGAAAACTAGCAAATCCAATTACTTATATTCTTACCGATCTTTCATGCGGCTCAGAACCCTTCCTGCTTCTTGCTTTACTTTTGCTTCAATGACACCTCTTGCATGATCTCGTAAATGACCAATCATTTTCTCCTTTGTTTGTTCATCCAATTCAAAGCCAGAGACAGCACTGGAAAACTCAGAGACTGCATATTCAGTTTCACACTGAATAAGTTTTCTTATTGCAGGCCATGTTTGATCATTTGCCTCATCAAGAAGAGCTTCCAAGGATCCTGATAATGACTCATCTAACTTTGTCTGTGAAAGTAAAGCAATGTCATAGGTCATATCTAATTTAAAAATATTCAGTACATGGTAAAAGAGAAACCATAAAGTAGAAAATAAATATCTCCAAATCAATACCTCACACACTTTACTAAGTTCAGAGAGCTTGGCTTCACGGAGCGCAGCTATATGGGCATCTATATCACGCTTAAGTTTTTCCTTCACTTTAGATGTGTCCCATTTTGCTTGTTCAATAACAGCATCTATCATAAGCACAGGTGAATAAAGGTAAAGAGGTTAATCCCTATTCCATTAAAACAGATAAAAAGGTATGGTGCAAATCATTTTGCATGAAGATGGTTATAGTTATGGATAGAATATCCTCCAAATATAATTTATCACAACTATCCTGCCTTTTAGGGGTCGCTTCCCAATATTCTTCTGCAAAGAAGGAATATTATTGGCTCCCCTTTCTACATACCTGTGCATCCTTCCTCAAACTGAGCCATATAAAGTTTAGTGCATTCACGAGCTGCAGAAGAAAACCCTTCTCCTCCACTTAAAGCCTTATCAAATGTCTCCTTAAATTTTTCTAGAGTTCCTGACCGTAGATGTCCCATAACGGATTGAAAAGCAGGCAACACAAGCTGAAATGAAAAAGAAGGCCAAAGAAGAGTCACTGCTACTGTTATAATCCTATCCTACGGGAATTGAAATTAGTGCAACACAAAGTATCTGCTACATATACTCTCATTCATATAAACCCTAAACAAGGATTTTGATAGCTTGCATTACATTTGAATGAGACAAAAACCAATAGATAATATTTGCACATGCACTGGAAGGAATCTTACTTGAAGCAGTTTTTCTTCAAGCTGCTTTCTCTTTGAGGTTCTGACCTTTTCATCAAAATATGTAGCTTCTGATTCATACCTATAAAATGAGAAAATGGCAAAATACAAAAGCATATTACCAGGCAATGGTCGAATTCTGCATAATCCCATAAAACACTGAAATCAAGATGGTCCAACTATCAGATACTATCAAGTTTGAAATTGCATCCTCAACACCATGAAACATCTAATGAAGCTCTGCAAGTGCTATTCTTACCCTGCTAAACAAGCCTCAAGGATCACACTAAGCTTCTGCCCAAATCCAGGAACTGGTTCAGACTGCACAGCCTCTTCTATTTGACACCATTCCTGAAATCATTATCAAAACAGAGTTGTTTTAGACATGGAAGCAACTTCAACTTCATGTCTTAATATGAAAAACAGTAATGCACCTTGTTTGCAGTGAAATCGCTGAATTTTTCATTAGCAATTTCATCACAGCGTACTGTTGCCACCATAACCTGAAAGTGGATTCTAATCAGATGCTGCATATTCAGGCTGTCACCACTGTATGCAAGTAGGCTCTTATAAATATTTGCAATTACCTTGTGTGCGGGCAGATCTAAGTCCTTATTCTCTTTAATAACTTTCCAGATTTGCTGGGCACTGAAAGAAAAACCTGATGCAGGAACTACCCCCCGTCGATCTCCAGCAAGACCACCGGGTGCAATGGAATAAAAGAATCGAGCTCTTAGGCTGGCTACCTACAACAAAACGTAAACTAAATCATGGTTGCTCACTTTGTTGAGAAAAAAGATAGAATAAATTTATTTTGGAAATGAGATAACTAGGGCAATATACGTCATCCTTTGACAGCTCCATGCAAAGACAGATTTCATGTTTAAAGGAAAATAACAAGAAATCACATGCTTCATTGGAATCTAAGGGATAAAAAAATACATGACTGGACCTACTATCATGGATCCATTTCATGTGGCTACACTAATAGCTAGAAGAGGTGATTTTGTTGATTTGGTAATATACTGTCATTTACACACTATTTAAAGAAAAAGGTATAAACACAAATAATGTGCCCATGAATAGATAGATGGAATTCATTGGACATTATTGTGTTATATATAGAAGTATTACCTGCTCTTTAAATTGTTCCTCCTTCTCCTCAAAACTAGAAAGCGCAACAACTTCAATCTGCCAAATATCAAGCAAAAAATTACCACACTTGTTCCAAAATACTCTTCCTTTGAAAAAAGAAACATAAATAACAGCTCTACCTACATTAAAAAATTCGCTCAAAGGAGTTTCTTTGTGAGCTTCTGGTTTGGGAACGCTGTCCCATATCTGCAACAAATGCAATAAAAGCATGGAAATGAACACAACAGCCTCAAGCATAATTGCACGATGGAGAGAAATCCACGTTTTACACCTTTTGAACATCCTCCCTCAGTACAGGTTCCAGAGCTTCCAGTGGTGTCTAAAAAGTAGGAAAGGGAAAAGTCAAAAAAGCATATCTGATATTAGAGAGATAATGGAATGAAAGGAAAAAAAAGTACGAACTAGAGGTGAATACCCTTGTTTTATCTCGAATGACAAAGATCAAAGTTGTTTTTCGGGGACTGAACAATCGCATCATAACCTACAGCCAGACATGCAACATAAAAACTTTTTTTTCTCAAATAGATGAATTTCTGTGTAACTTATGGTAAGAGGAGAAATACCTGGAAAACAGTTTTTAGCAGGGGCTTATTTGCAGCTTGTTCACGTCCTATGTCATGGCACCACCTAAAAATGCTCAAAAGATCATCAGAAACTAGAGATCATTTTACATATTGTACTTGAGATTTCAGAAACGTGAACATGCATATGAAAAATCCTCACATGTTTATGAGCACTATATCGGATACAGCAAGAGCAAAAAGTGCACTCTGCTTTTCAAATGCAGTATCATCCTGCCATAAGGAGGCCAATCATTCAATGGCTTTGATGAGAATAACTAAACCAAAATTAAAATGCATATGACGCTTACATTGCCTGTGGACTACAGGAAACAAACTTTACATGAAACAGGTCATAAATGATCTATCAAGATAAAAGAGCTCAAAAAAATGAAAATTGTTTGTGCTTCTTGACAAGTTTCAATTATTGCAAGAAATTGTTTGTAAGAAATTGAACAGAAAAGGACTAGAGAAAGACACCCCACATAGAAATGGGAGTAGTGTCATGGAATACAAGAAAAACTCAATAAAGATACCTCTCCCCGTTCTCTTCCATCGGTACCCTCCAAGTCCATTACAATAGTAAGAGGTTCGATGCCAGCGCCTATTGCCATCCAAACACCTTTGGTTGTTTGAGATCTGGAAAATCAGGCATGTCTTGGACAGTTAACTCGATCACACATAAAATGATCATAAGTGAAAGTAGCATTTAGTACATGCCTGCCTCTAAATGCGTCCATCTCTCTAAAGTTGGTACCAAATAAATTATTAAGTAGTGTGCTCTTCCCTGATGAGATCATGAAGGAAAACATAAGAATATTTCATAACAATGCACATGAAAAATCAAAAGAAACAAAAGAAACTACACATGGCATCTCACAGCAATCAAAACAGCACAAGGCTGATAAAGTCGGAGAATATAATGCGTACCACTACTCTGTGGACCCATGATGGAGACTACGGCATAAGACAGGCCGCATTCCTTTAATTGGACCTCTTTGATAAAATTTTCAAGCCCGGTTACATTAAAGCCACCATCTCCATCTATAAGTTGAGTGGAGCAACATTCACTGGGGGTACCTGGAAAATACAAAAATATGTCGGTACAACAAAGATGAATGTAACTGCTAACCATAGGGGAACATATGAAGAAGCAATCTGTCTGTCTGACAAGTTCAAAATTCTCTATTGGACGAGCATAATGCCACCGCTGCAGCAATGCATAAGGAACTCATTCTTTGTTGGCTGAGAATATACTAGATTGATATCATAAAGTACTTCCGCAAAAATGCTCACTTTGACACTATCGTTGACTAAAATCAGACGAAGGATAATGATAAGGGACTTCCAGAATAAAGAAGAACGTAAAACAATTCTTTAGTTATTCTAAGATGATCATTTTGAATGAATCCAGAAATACAGCTTGTAGTGACCATGAAGCAGATGAACTATAAAAAGAATCCAGCTTTTGGAGACCCTTTCTTTCCCAGCAAGTCATTGAATACAACGTGCTCTCAATATCCCTACTAAGATGCATTAAGACGGATCGCACCGTGGAAAACAAAACAGAGCTCAAGTTTCAGTTCGATTTAATTAAATCGTTCCGATTTGTGCCAATTCGCATCTTTTACAAGTAAATGCATAAAACGGATGCAGAAAACCATTTAAGAGCGAGGACATCCGAGTCCAGCTAAGTATCAATTAACTGCTCATAGCCAGCAGCCATAGACAACAACCATACTGGCAACGTAGAATCAATGCAAATTCGATAATCAAAAGCAGAAAGACAGATGATCTGCGATCAACAGGAGCAGCATCAGATCGAATGATACAGAGAAGCGCAAATTTGAAGCGAGTCGGATTAGGCTCGGAGATTTACCCATTTGGAGATTGGGGGCGAATCGCCAGCTACAACCGATCAATCAGAAGGAATACAATGGGTCGACGAATAAGCAGAGAATAAAGAAGAAAGCACACAGTGTGCCTTATAGTGGACTTGGACTAGTTAAAGCATTCTTAAACTTAATTCTTAATAAAAATAAAATTAAAGTGCTAAATTCCCTACTTTAGAAAAAAAAATAACCAAAAAATAAAATAATGAGTAAGTAAATGATTCACGAGCCATTTGGAAAGAGCACAATCGGGATAGAGTCAAAGTCCAGCTGGCACTGGCCGTATCACCAATATTTTAATTATAATATTTGAATAATTAATTCTTATATTATAACATTATAATTATATTTATAGCTTATAAAACAACGCATCTTAGTAGTAACTTCGTGGTTGGTCGGTTTGAAATATTAGACATCCAATGGCGAGGGGATGGTCGGTCGGTGGGCCAGCTTTCCGCGCCGACTCTAATGGACCCACTCACCGCCCATCATTTTTTTTCCTTATTTTCATCATTATTTTTTTTCTATATTGGACAACATACTATTTATTTGCTATTATTTACTGAAAATATATTAGGTAATTGATATATATAGATTTAGTAAAAAAAATGTCAAATCTATCGCCCATATATTATGAATTAAATCATTTAAATTATTATTAGTGTGATAAAGTATCGTGTAACACCTATTTTATATTTTGTAATTAAAAATAATATAAGAGATTGTAAATAAAGAGTGAAAATGTGATTTTTTTAATTATAGAATGATAAATAATGGGTATGGCAAAAAAATCAATGGAATTGAGAATTTAGTAGATTATCATTTTATAAAACTAAGGGATCATATAAAAAAATCCAAATTTGGTGTGTTTATGCTTGTAACCTAAAGTTTATTTTTATTAAGAAATAGGTTAAATTTTTTTCATCATGTCAATTACGTGACAATCTATCCTCCAATTATTTTTACAAATTTTCTAAAAAAATTTAAAATTTCTGATAAAAAGAATATTAGCTTCAACTGATAATCATTATCAAATAGGTGTTTTTCAAAGTTTTAACTTAATTGATATATTTTTATTTGAGCAAAAAAAATAGTTTATCACTTTAAAACTAGCATAATAATTTAGTTGGTATAAAATATTTTAATTAAATTACAATTTAACATATGTAATACTAAAAAAAAATAGGAATAAATACAATATTTCTTATAAATTTATTCAATAATATTTTGTTAAATATAATACCAATATTTTTTAATAAATAAATAATGATATTGAGAAAATTATAAAACATTATTTGAAATTAATTATTATTTTATATAATATAATAAAATAATATAAATATCTTATAAAATATAAAATATTTGCTAAAAAAATTAAGTTAGGGAACTATATTTTCTTTATAAATATAGTAGTTCTAGTGGAAGACAAATAATACAAACCGAGCAAGCAAATTTTGCCCAATTGAAGATTAATTGTAATTCTCTCGAATGTATGTGAATCGAAAAATTATGTGAAAATTACAAGGTTAAAAATAAAATATATAATACGAGAAATATCTACAAAATATGAGACTAATCTTACTTATCTCAAATACAATCGATTGGGTTAAAGCCTAAAAGCCCTAACGACTTTAGTTCATTTTTATTCTCAGTTTTATTTTGAAATTTTCTAGTTTTTTTTTATTTTGAGAGACGGGGTTTACATGCACATAAACGTACAAAAGTCGAGAACTCATAAGAGAAGGCTTGTAGCCACTTGAATAGCCTCAATCGGTGGTCTCTAACTATTACAATTCACGTTTTAGTTAGCTTAGTCTCTTAGCTCGTGATCTGAGAATTAAATGATTTAATTCTCTATTAAATCAAGCAAGGCCGAACGTTATAGAAAACTGGTGGAACAAGGGACTCACCGAATATTTTTCAGCTCTCGAAGGTTATCGAGGCCATCGGAATTGAGTTGTGAAATAGTTGCCCTATTTTAGGTCACTAGAGATCAGGTATTATGTGATCTCACTGGCACCGGTAGAGACAGAGTTGAGTGTCGAGAGAGGTGGCAATAAAAAGCTGAGATCCTCAGCTTTGTAGGGGTACTTAGACTGGCATCATAAGTGGTTGCACGGAGGAGCTAGGCTCTCTAGTAGCAAGGTCGCCGAAATTGGGAGCAAACGATGGTTGAGAGAGAATTTCAGCAAAATCTGATGAGTGAACAACCTCAATTTATATGGATTTGATCTATACTTGTGTGGCTATCTATCCATAAACTTCTCTTATTAATCCATAGTCTATGGTGCTGGCAATAAATTAATCTCTCCAAGCAGTGGAGTTAGTGATTAGAGATGTGTTGTTGAGTTAAAACAGAGCATTTGGGTCTAAGAGTCGGGTTAGGAAGACGACATACGTGTGCGTGCGCCCGACATTACACGATGTCTGGTTTGCACAGTAACAAATCGGTTTCCGGTAAATTTATCGGTCGATTTGGTGGTTTTTTTGCCTAAACCCTTTTCCCGACCGATTCTTGGAAAAATAAAAATACCTAAAAATTATATATTCAATTTCTTATTGAATGAATTCAAGAAACGCTCTGTTTGGATTTGTTTTTACCCCTTTAAAATTTGTGGTTGTAACTCCACACAGCTCAAACCCAGTTCAAATCGGTTCTCTCCCTATTTTCATCCAATCTTTTACTACATGTCCTGAAACACTCCTAAAGATTTCTCATGACCCTTTCTCACATCTCTTGGTCTCTCCATCGATCCCTTCCTTCTTTCTAGTTCAATTTCATTTCTCGGTTTAATGTTACTCTCCCAATTCGATCCCACTTTTTGGTTCAACTCGGTCCAATTATCTAGTTGGGATTTTTCGATCTTACGGTCGAGAAGTGCAAAGGGAGTGAATGTGATTTGCTAGTAAAATAATTTGTGAGAACCTAGAATGGAAACAACTTCGACCGGTATATGAACCTCACACCAAGATCGATCGACAATTGAGATCAACTCAAATAGGAGTTCCTTAATAGGTTCTACAATACAAAAATGCACAGTGAGTAAGATGGAAGTTACTAGCATTAGCTGAAGGATGAGACAGTCATGGACTACATTTAGAGGTGGAGAAATCTTTTCCTCAATTGTAAGGATCGTCTGTCCAAGCTTTCTGGTATCGACATGTGCATACAAGGTATGCATAGGGGATTGCACTATATCTTTTAAGGAATTGAATTGCAGACGTTCAAAGAGCTCGCAACACAAGCTCACAATATGGAGTTGAGCATCAAGGTGAGCATAGCACATGGACCTTGTAAACCTCGTTTTCTCAAAACAAGAAAGTCATACATAAGAAACATAAAATTTTGAGAGAAAACTATAGTTTAAAGTGAACAGGAATTGATAAATAGAAACCAAAATGAGAATTTGAACAATCTCAAGTGATCAATGCATATTAAAAAATTAAGTAAAAGGATTATGAATTAAATTGGATGTGAGAACTAGACCGATTTAGGGTGAATTGGACCTGAACCGGGTTGAACCAGATTGAACCGCTCGGTTAGTGTCTAAAAGTGCTCGCCAATCAAAGTATGACATGTGTCCTCAGTCAACAGTCAGCTGAGGAAAATCCCTGTCAACAGGGCTGACCAATGAGAGGCTAACACGTGAAAAGGATGTCAGGTCAGCGACCAACTAGGATATGCGAAAGAGGTCGACCAATCAGTAGTCAACATATGACAAGACCACGTTGGATGGGCACAACCAATGAGATGAGTACATGCGACAATGACACAGTGTGTTAGGTGGGAACTTGACTAATTTAAATTAACCAATTAAAGGACACCACGTGGCACAGTAATCGGGCGGACACATTCGGTTAATTGCCACGTAGAATAAAGCGGCCAATGGAAGGTCGTCACATGTCTAGTTAATAGGTTAACAAATAACTCAAACGCTCATTAGCACGTTGCGTCAGCAACGCCAGCCAATCATGGTGCATCATGTGGCAGTTCGCATGTGCGAAGCTCGCACACACAAGCATAGTGTCGTCTTTAACCTATGATCAGTTGGTAAAAGTAAGGGTCAAACAGATATCTTAACTCTAGTGGCCAATAAATCTCTCTGACAAGGCTTTAAATCGGATAGTTAACGGGCAGCCGATGGATGGATGGATAGACATGTCAGTCCCCGAGATTTTTATATAAAGAGTTTCACTCAATTCATCATTTTCAACACTCAAAAGCTTGAAAAATATTAACTACTTTATTTTACAATCACTATCAAACCATAGCTCTGACTTGGATATTTTTCTTCACCTTAGAAGGTAGATTTGGGTTCTCTAGATTCCTGTAAAAGTTCTCTACATAACTACACCCTCTATTCGCATTAAGGATTACCATAGAAGGGCCGATGAGCTCGCATAGTATGTTACTCCTTCATTCGTCTACAACCAAAAAAATCCAAAATCAATTTGAGTTACCATCAGGCCAATACGACCAAAACAAGCCATTCATGCCTTCACTAATGAAGTCCACATTTTCACTGCACCGTATTGGTAAAGTCTACACTGTCGCCTTTCGCCGAAATTTACTTGCAATGTTTAAGCCATCAATTGATATACGATTTGATACAAGTAGGATCTACATTAAATAGAACAATCATTTCGCATTGAAAGCTCCGACCACTAGGTATTCACCGGTAAGCAATCGAACATTTTTTTCTATATAATATTTTTCCGATAAAATTACGTTTAAATTTATTTTTAAACCAAATTGAATTGTTTAAAAAATGAAATAATCATGTGTAAATAGGGAATATGATTAGAATTATATTAGCAATTAATTGAAAAAGTTTAAAATCAAATTGATTATAATTAAAATTGAATAACTAAATTATAATTTAAAAAAAATTACGAATTAAATTTCAATTTTTGAAAATTGAAAATTTTATTGCAATTAATTAGTGAGAATTCAAGTATCCAATTAAAAATAATAAGAAATTAATAATAAAAATGGAAAATTTTAAAATATTAAGGAATTAGAATAAAAATTGGAGAATTTATTTTAATATATCAAAATTTATACACAAATTTACTCACACAATATTAATAAATAAAATTTAATTTTTTAATATTATATATTTTGCACGCCAAGTTAGAGTTCACGAAATTTGTTGTGTATGAAAAAATTTTTTTAAAAGTTATCAAAAAAGATATTAAATCATTAAATTTTGATTAATTGTGTCCATGTGCCAGGGAGGCCTCTTCATGAGCCTTGAGAACCTCCCAATGTTAGTCAAAATTTGGCATTTTTTTAAATAACTAAAAAAAAGACCAGAGGCAACTAAGAATATGGGGCGTCAAGCTACCCAAAACCACTGAGCATTCTGTTTAAGAACAGCTGCAGTTAGTCCCTCGGCTGCATCATTTTGAAGCATACTCTTTTGCATCAAGCAAGGGCAAGCTAAGCACTAGAAGATCAAAGGACAGGAGGGGCTGAAAGTGGAAGGCAGCTCTCAGAGGTTTTGCAGAATATGTGCACACAAGTTGTTCAGGACGGTAGTCAGCTCAGTGGAAATCTACATGATCAGCCTCATCAGCCAAATTGTGTTCTTGATTTTCCAAGTTTCTGCCTGCAAGAGGAAGTTCAACAGAGACTTAGGGGCCAAAATGTGCTCAACATTTCTACTCTCATGTTTATTGTAAATATACTGCATAAATAGAAAGGATTTTCCCACCATTTAATCTGATCAAAACAGAAGACAATGTACGCAAATAGAAACTGAAAACAAGTCCCATGTAGCATATACTCCAAGAATACTTTGAATATAACTGCCCCAACTAATAAAGTGTATGTCTGCAAGAAAATATGGTGCAATATAGAAATACTAACCAAAAAGAATCCTTCTTTTCTTGGGCTAAAAGCTCTTCGAATGAAATGTCAGGAAGATTTGCATCTTCAGACTCCAATAGCTTGCTCGGCTTTGTCTTTAACTCCAAGCAGGCACTGATTTCAAGCATCTAAACACGTAGACGATGTGAGAGGTACTCCTAACTGGTACAATAGATAGGCTATCAACAACAAAATCAGATAAATGTTATTGGGAACTAATACTTCAGAAATGCCCCTTTCAATTCTAGGCATTCAATGCAGCATAGGCAAGTGTATCATATGCTGCCATATATATTCTGCTAAAAGAACCCTGTCCACAACCCTTCCCAAAAAAGGTGCCCTTCAAATATCTTCCACCAAAAGTTCAATTGCACTCAAGAATATAGTATAGAAAGAATCTCTTTTGAAGAGCTCGAAGATGAACTTATACTTTAGCAGATTCAACTCAGTCCTTTGCAGCAGGTTTTCCTTTCTTTTTTCCAGCTTTTGGAACCATTGTTTATGTTCCCATCTAAAATTTCACTAAAATGGCAAAAAAGAAAGCAACAATTTGGTACCTTCTTGTAAGCTGGTGAGAATTTGAGCTGCCATTGAAGCCAATTATAAACAAAAGTATCTTCCTCAAGTCTCTTCTTTTCTAACTCAAGCTTGTATATCTTATACACCTGGGGATCAGCACCATTTTTAGAGGATGTAAATAGAAAACTACATGATAGGAAAGTCAAATTTGCAAGTTCCAGAGCAAAGACTTGCTTAAGAACTCGGTTAGATGAGGACCAATCCGACTTTAGAAGAAGAGCCTTAGCTATTGAGAACTTGCGGTGAATGATCTCAGATCTGCACAAGATAGTGAATAAAGATAGGATGCATATCCAGTAACAAGGAAAACTAACCATAAACATTTGATTTCTCATATGTAATGGGCATTGGCTTCCATATTTATGAAAATCATTATAATGAACATTTTAAAACATCTTTTTTTTTGCCCATAAACATATTATCAAGCATCATCTTCCATTATTCCAGCATTCCAGAGTACTAGTACTGAAAATCTGAAAACCAGATTAAAAGCCTTTTTAAACACAAAATTTATCATATTTTTAAATTTTAGCATGAAATTTCTTACATATCATAATAGTACATGTTTTGTACCCTTTAACAAATTTTTATCTAAATGGCATACAACTGCACATGACCCATTTAGACAGAAAGAAATGGCATTATGCTATTTTTGTTAAATGGCACAAAGATTGTGCTATTTAAGATACACAAAAATGTTTGAACTAAATTTGAAAAAGAAAAGGAAACTATATGCTTACATAGGTTATTAAGTGACTTACTTGTGCTCTAACTCATTTTTAGCCTCCACCAAGCAATTAGTAAATTGGCCAACCTGCAGAAAATGACAGAAATGCTAACATTTTCAAGATAACCAACAAATGATAATGGAGCTGCTTTACTCATTAGACAGCAAAAATGATTAAGTCAAATGTACTTGGAGCTATATGGTTCCATATCAAACTCACTCTTTCAGTAGATAAATAGTTCTTCCAGTGACAATAAAAAACTATATACCAAGGGAGCTGAATCAGCAAACATATTCAGCATACAACACACAATCTTGTAATTGCACGTTTTGCTGCAAATAGTCCCAATCGAAACTGATTCCAATCTACCGGGCAAAAAAATTATCCAAATCCTCCTAGAAGATTTTGACATGCCAATTAAAGGTATCATCTCACTTTGCTTTCAAGACAAGCAAAGATTTTCCATTGGAAATAATCAACACAAAGGATACTTCATTTAGAAGGAACATACAGTTACCCATCACAAGTCGTCAACCACATTTGAGATTTAACTAATCGCAGGGTAAGACAAAGCATATAAATGTTATAAAAGATCACGGGATGAAGCAACTCAAATTATTCAAAATCCCAAAAAGATCTTCACTTTTTGTCTCAGAAGAAAGATTCACAGTGCATACGAATTGCAAAAGCAACAAAAGAAACTAAGGCATTCCCTTTCAAGCAAGGCAACTAACCTGGGCAAGCGTCAGCCCGATGGATTCGTTGGACTTCACGACTTGATCGTACTGCTGCTTCATCCTCCTCTGAATTGCACTGCCCGATGAGGTAAACAGGTATAAGCAAATCAGTTCGAGCTTGCCCTGCGAAATCGGCTCAGTACCCAGCTGGGATTTCTCCGCCTCGTTCTCATCAGACTCATCCACACTGTGCTCATCTTCCCTCTCCAGGTCCGCTTTCTTGCTCTTCTTCTTCGACCTCTTTTCTTCTTCCGGTGTCCGAGATCCTGATACGTGTCCGTGTCGCCGCACAGGCCGCCCTCCGACTGCGATTTCGCAAGATGTAGAACTTTCGGGCAGTCGTCTTCGGCCGCAGGCTCGGACAGAGTCCTGCTGAGCTTGCTAAAAAGAGAGAAAGAGATGAAGAGAAGGGAGGCAATGAGGAGGGAGGCGGTCAGGTATAGGAAGGTAACCATGGAATCTTCTGTCCTGTACTCCATCAGCTAAACTCTTCACGCAGCTAACAGATTATCAAAACATAGGAGGAAAAAAAACAGGGTGGTCAAGTGAAGTCCTTTCTGGGTGTTTTCAAGATTGATGGGGGAAGAGAGGAGAACTTAGCCGCCTCTGAAACGCATCATTCAATACTAGCGTCTTCATTTGATTGAAGTATGGAGGAATGCTTCATAGTTCATAGATGAGGGTGTGTGTCTATTTGTGTAATTATGTACAACTTCACCGCTCCAAATGCTGCCGAGCCCAGCAGGATTCAAAGGAATCCATTATGTTACCAAGATGGTAAAGATGGGAACTTGATAGTTTGTTTTATCAGCTGCAAGCGACCTCAACAGAGAGTTTCTTCATTACATTAGGGCACGGGTCTCCACCAAACATCTCAGGAGTTAAAGGAACTGCAAGAAGAAATGAGAGAGCAAAGTTTGGATCAGCACATGGAGACTGAATCTTTTTGTTTCAGGCACAGTCTTTTCATCTTAAAGAAAAACAGAGAGGAAGGAATGAGAAAATGATGGGTACCCTTTGTAAAGCATCCTATGAGTGGAATGCATGACAGCTTCTTTTCAGCAGTTCCCGCATGTGTCCCAAAGCTGGCAAATTTAACCTTTGAGATCTGGGAGCATGATAAGTGTGCCTTTAGCCTCAAGGCCTTGTTGACTTTATGGGAAGCCAGCCGATGGTTCATAAGCGTGTGCTGCCTCTCGTAGATATACTCATTTGTGCTCATACCGAAATATAGAATTAATTTTGGGATTTAGGTTCTGTTGGGTAAATTCATTACATTATTCTATATATGTATATATATGTATGAGTAAAATTAGTATAAAATTATAAATTGGTTCCATTAATGGATTGATATTTAGATAATTTAACTTAATAATTGGGTTTAGTGTAAAATATTTACTGCAAAGGTGTGTTTTACCTTAATAATAAAAGATATATATAGGGTGATAACACATAATAATAATAATAAGGAAATGATAATAAAAATTGATATTTAATATAATTTTTTTAAATAAAATAGTATTATTTTTCTAAAAATTAAAAGTTTATTAATAAGTAAATGGTAATAAAAACTAATATTTAATATAAATTTTTTTTTAAAATAAAATAATATTACACACTATAATATAAGTTTTTTTCTTAAAAATTAAAAATTTTAAAAATTTATTTATTAATTAGTTGTACCCGATTATATCACTTTCATACCATATCTTTAAACTATTATTTTGAACAAAAAAAAAGAGATTAATAAATTAGATAAATTGGTAACCTAGATTTTACCCACAATATTAAAAAATAATGGGATGCTAGATATGGGATTTGAGCCACAAATGTGGAAAATTGTTAATCTTCTTTTTTCTTTACAACGTGCACATCTCAAAATATTTTTTCTTCAAATGTTTATCTCCTTCTTGGAAGTTAATTCCTTAATACCATGTATGAGAAGGGGTAAAATCCTTGATAAGGAAATACTGCTGGTGGGATATGTTAATTCCTTAATACCATGTATCAAAAGGACACGATCTTCCTTCCTGCAACAGGACAACTCTCACCTGTCTGTAATACTAATACTGCTGGATGAAATTATTCTCATTGCAGATCTCTTTTACAGATTCGTCCAGATCGTCAAACTTTATATTGGAGTGCTACTTGGCAAAAGAAGTTGAACAATTGGCAAGACAATTTCTTTACAATCCGTACAAGTAAGACTCCCTAAATTCTTGGCAATCATGATGTAGTATGTTGAGACTCCCTAAACTCACCTGTTAATACTTTTTTGTAGTTGGTTGATTCTTTATTTTTTTTTAATTTTGAAGGTTACCATAGGTCTCAAGATTTGAAAGCTAACCGTACAATTTAGCAGATTGTTGAAATTGTATCTGAAAGTCAGAAATATAACCAGTAAGCACTGTTGCATACGCTAATATTGATCTAGGTTATGGTTGGATTGAAGGATTTGATGGGAGAGATGTGGAGGTATAGATGAATCTCTCCGTCCTTATTTCCAATCCCTCCAAAAGTGGGGAACGAGGAATTAGGTAAAAATAACAATTTGATCCCTTAATATAATAATAATAAAAATAAATATTAAATTTATAGTTGTATTTTCTTATGAATCTCTCTCTTCCCCTCCTCTCCATTGTATTATCCAAACTAGGTTTATCTTATCCCTATGAATCCCTTCCTTTCCAAATCCTTGCACTCCAGACACCTGAATTCAAACATATTCTTATAATCTTACTTACATAGCATCAATCCTACTTGAAGAATAGTTTTGATTCTTTTGACTTAAATAAACAGGTTGGTCAATTTGCTAGAAGATATAATGGATGGAAGCAGAATACTTATATTTGTGGATACAAAGAAAGGTTGAGATCAGATCACTTGGTAGCTCCGCACCGATGGCTGGTCAGCTCTTTGTATCCACGGGGATAAAAGTCAGGCTGAAAGAGATTGGGTCCTCTCTGAGTTCAAAGCAGGAAAGAGTCCTTTAATGGCTGCAACTGATGTTGCAGCCCGTGGTTTAGGTTTGTTATTTCCGATCCACGGAAACTGGAAACCAGTGTGACCTTGTCCTCTTTGCCACTGGGTTTCTATCATTGCACATTCCTTTTCTGCACATGAATAAACATACCGTGCTCTCATATTATCTGATGGCAGATGTGAAGGAAGTAAAGTACGTCAACAACTATGACTTTCCTGGATCGCATGAAGACTATGTCCATAGAATTGGTAGAACCTGGAAGAGCCGGAGCAAAAGGGACAGCATACACTTTCTTCACTGCTGCAAATGCTAGGTTTGCAAAGGAGTTGATAAACATTCTCAAGGGAGCGGGGCAGAAGGTCAGCCCTGAATTGGCAGCTATGGGTCGTGGTGCTCCTCCCCCTCCAGGTCTGCTTAATTTAATATTCCCTTTCCAGGAAATTAATGGTCCATCTGCCACTATGACCAGGCCAAGGTGGCTTTCGGGACAGGGGAAGGGGCTTTGGTGGTCGTTCTTAGGACTGATATATCCTTCACTGTGGATGGGAAGGGAACTGCAAAATACAGTAACTCTGTCTGATTTGATGAAAATTTTGAGGGAAAGTTAGATTAGTTGTCCTTGTTAACGGCATCTTCCTAGAGTCAATTGAGAAGGTATTGTTCTTGAGGTTTCAAAATGCAATTCTTTACTACCTATGGAACACATGCACATCTAGAACTAGGCGATCCTGCTAGCATGGTTCCATTTCTATCTCGGTCAGACATTCTATGACAGTATGCAGTTCTCAAGAATGTTGCATACCAAACTCTGAGTACATGGTTCCAGGTCTCATACGATTTATCACTTCGCTGGTTGTTGGTTATATTATACCATTATTGTTTGTGTTAATTGGTGAATACTCATTCTATAATTTATTACAAGTATAGTTAATATTTATTGATTTTCCTATAATAATAATAATTTTATATTATGGTAAAATCCTTAGTAATATATATTTATATATAATTTGTGTTATAAGACAATTATTAATAATATAATTTTTATCATAAATATATAATATAATCTATTATAGAGGGGTGGCAACGACCAGGCTTCAGGGCTTGGGCGTAGAAGTTGGACTTGGGTTTTGTGTACAACTTAGTGTTTGGGTCTAATCTGACTCAAATTGGGCCCCCTACTATTATTATCTGATTCGAATAGTGGTCGGAATTCGATTTGAATTAGACCCACTTTCCCAATATCTTATTCGAGTGATGACAGGTTTCTCCAATGGAAGGGTGAATACACTTATTTTTAAATTTTATTGATTTATATAATTTGTAATAATGATTCTTATAAATTTTTATATAATTATATATAATTTTATAATTATTTATATATTTTAGTATATATAATTAGTAAATTTTATAGTTAAAAATTATTATTTATATATATAATTTTAATAAATAGTTAGTTATTTATAATAAATAATTTAATAATTTTATATTATTCTAATTTTATGTAACTTAATTAAATAAATATTTATTTGTAGAAAAAATAATTTAGTATAATTAAGTATAGATAAATAATTATTTATGTACAATATTATTAACTTATATATAATGTATATTTTATATAATTAAAAATTGTAAATTTGATGTACAAATTATTGTATTTAAAATAATATCAATTTATATATAATTATTTTTTTAATTTGATGTACCTTAGCTATTTTATGTGCAATAAAATTAATTTATATAAATTAAATAATTTAGTATAATGATGTATAATATAATGACTTATATTATAATTAGAAAATTATTATTTTATTTACTTATGTGTAATATTATTAATGTATATAATGTAAATAACTTAATACAATTTAAACATTTAATTTTATACAAAATAATTATTTTAGTGTAGTAAATTAATTTATTTAAATTAAATAATTTAAAATAATTATGTATAATTCTATAATATAATAATTAACCAGTTATATGAAATGCATATTTTTTTTATAATTATAATATTTTAATATTATATAAAATTATTTTATATACAAGAATATAAAGGCAGTATGAGTGCGTTCGGTCGTTTAGTACATCGATAAACTATATGAGCTTTATGCGCACGTATATTGAGTCATAGAGTAAAATAGGTCTTGTCCCATAAATCGGACACAGAGTATGGCTAGAATTTGAGAGTCGGATTATTGATGTACACTAAAACTCGGGTAGATGCAACAAGCATCTATCAGGGTGTACGGTAAAAATGTTTCGATTCACTATTAGATCAGTCGGGTATTGGTATGCAATGGTTTAATCCCTTTTTATGATAAAAAATGGCAATTGATGTGTGAATATTATGTGAATTTTGGATAATGAAATGAATAATAAAATTAAAAAATCGATTGTTGTAGAAATTTTTCCATACTAAGTGTATATTCATTCCCCTCCTTTCACCCTTTTCATGAACACTTAGAGAAGTCAGATTAAGAGTAATTAAAGCCCCAAGCAAAGGTTCGAATCCTCAAGTCACGTTCCACATCACAAATTTCAATCATATTTTAGGAACATATGTCTGCACGCCTTTGCCTTCTTCGGACCATTAAGGTAGAATTGCGAGGATGGTTCGGGGAAGGGTGGTGGGTTGATCACAGGACCTTGACCAAATTAAGTTGGGGTGTGACATACTATAGTTACCGAGGAAACCAAATCTAACATTGTTCATGTAACTTGATTTATGTAGTGAATTTGCCATCCAAGTGACGTGGGAGTACACTCATCGAGAGGCATTCGAAAAATACTCTAGGACGAACATGTCCCGAATATAACTGTGAGTAGGTTTATAAACTATGAGTTCTATTAAATTGATCGTGGTTATTTACATATTTTATGTAAAAATTTCAAAACGTAGAAAGTATGATATGATTTCCTAAGATAAGTAGATATATGAAATGTACACGTTAAGCCATGAATTGGATTAATGACCATGATTACATGAGAAAAAACCATGACTATTTAAGTATGTTGAGATTTTTCCTAAAAGAAAAGGAGAGTTAGGCTCTATGTTTATCAATTAATTAAATAAAGAAAATAATGATAAACTACTTGAATAAATGTTACGAGAGAATGAGTAGTGGGGTATGTCAAATAGGATACGGAACCTCGTGAATTAAAAATAATGTGATGTATTGATTGTGATGCATCCATAAGAAGTTTTATTGTTGTATTGTATCCTATGTGTGATATGCTTGTTTGGGTGAATGAGTTATGATGCTGACATGGTACTTGAAATAAGAAGTGGTGTTGATGTATAGGGAATAACGAAAGTGGTGATACAAGGGAAGAGTGGCTTTCAGAAATTCCCATGATTCATGAAGGTTTATGATTGGGGTCCACACAACCCTTGTGATTCGGTGTAGGTTGAGTGGATCAAATGATGCAGAATGTCAAATGACATATCATCGACATTTGTATAAGGGAGATAGTTCATCAATGTTGTTTCAAGTGAGTGCAGTTATATAATGCACAATACTCTAATAACCTTGAGTTGCTCATGTGTGAGCCCTCATGGGATACGATGGCCGGACCACTACGTGTGACGTTGACATGGCATGAGTCCCATCAAGGATGATGCGATGGGAAAGGTCATATAGGATGACCCCATGAGTGCATAATACGTACACACAATTACCTCTCTAACCCTAGGGTTGCACTCACAAATGGGTGACCTACGGGGTATTGTGTTTATTGTTGTAATGAATTGAGTGTGAGATAAGAGATAAAATCTGAGATAACCAATACTAGAAATTTGCAATAAGTAATATGAGGAAAACCTATGTTCTTGGAAATAAACCTTAATACGAAAATTTAGTAAATACCGAGTGGTAAGCCATGTCGTGGCTCGACTTTGGTAAATACACTCAATGGGTTGTGAGCTTATCACCTCCCCTAAAATATTTTAGGTATGTATAAATGTGCATTTAGTAGTTTACACTAGCTTCAACTTCCAAACCAAGCTAACGAGGTACATGACTCAAAGTGTGTGCACAATGTTTAATTTTAACTTATGAGTTGTACTATTCTTGAGCTTAATTTGTAACTGATTTTGGGCCTCACTCTACGTTTTATAAAAGTTTAGATTTTTGCTAAAAATCTTGCATGTTTTGTATTGAGCCTTACTTCATGTCAAATCTAATTTGATGAAATTACCCATCATTGTAGCGTCGAGTAAATGTGGCGATTTCCACGAGCACCTCAACCCAGGAATTTAGGTCGGGACGTGACAATAATGGATGGTAGTTAGCTGTGACGGTTCCTCAACATATGAGAGTCGAGTGAACCAAACCTGAATGGAAAAACTATAATTTTGGAAAAATTACAAGGCATCATATGAGTACTAAGCTAAGGTTGAAATTGACCCAGAAATATTCTTTGATTTATGTATAGGACTTCGACAACTCTCATGTGGGAACCACACCTTTCAAGATGAATGAAAATACTGTTGGGACAAACAAGTATTGACTACAACGATGAATGAGATTGCCGACTTTGCATTTGATTGAATCGATATTGCCTATGCTCACCTTTTTATAAATGATTATATGAATATTTGAAGAACATTTTTTTTAAAATCTAGAAAAGATAACAAGAAAGCTATTATAAAAAAATTGGAGACATCTCGATCGATCTTGAAAAGAGGGCTGAGATCCAATAACATAAAATAGAGTGATGTAACTTGATGGTTAGAAAAAAAAGAGTAGAACCTGATCCTTTATGACATTTGAAGAAGGGGCATATGACCCATGTTTACAAAAAAGAGACTAGGTTTAGGAAAATGAGACTAAGACTATATCTACAAAATGAGTGAAGGCTCATATTTTAAAAAAAAGGGACTTAGGTCCACCTATTTAGAAAGGGCATAATACTCATAGTGTAGTCCATGCGTATTATGGTGTAGGCCACGCTGTTTTACCAAAAGAGGCATAAGACCAGATGTGTACGATAGGGGCTAATGTCCATATCTATAAAATGGGTTATGCCACTAGTTAGGAAATGGATATAAGACCCGATGTATATGAATGAGGATACGACTGACCCACGTTGTATAAGTTAAGACCTACATACCAAATATGTGAATTAAGGTCTAATTAGGAGTATGGACGTCAATTCATGTAAATTTAAGAAATAATGGGATATGTCCAGAGATAAATTTTTAAAATGGGTAGCAATCCAACACTATATGACTTATGATATATGCATGTATTTTCCTTGAATAAGGAAATAAGGCTTGAAGTCCCTACCATGTGTCATGTTTTATGATAGAAGGATTAGCTAGATAGCAAGCTAATCCTTAATTACTTTGACATCATTTGCATGACATTTGCATTGAGTATGGTTATAATATAGTGAATTCCTCTCGACCGGTTATTTGTATTCACGTGAGCTTGTTCTTGTTGGCGTTCCTGGTACTTTGTGTTCCTACATGATATGAACATTCTTGTTCATTATCCCTAGGCCTAATAACCTTCATTTATTCCAAACTTTTCATTTGTTTACAATTAGGTACCTAAAGTTATTTTTCTCAAATTGAGTTCCAAAACTTTTAAAATTTATCCTAGGACCTCAATTTATTCAAATTCACAAAAGGGGTTTAATTTTCCAAATTTTTAATTTGGTCCCCATACTTTTCCAAAATTACCATTTTGCCCCTCTTTACCCCAAAAATTTAAAAAATTGCCCAATTGGCCCTCCAACATCTTTGTCATGCCTAATTGGTCCTCAATTTTATGAAATTGTACTTTAGTCCCTCTAATTTTTGAAATCCCTAAATTTCCCTCAATTCCCCCTCCCCCAATTTCAAGCTTCTAACTCTCCCGGATTTGATTTCATCAAATTGACCGACCAAATGAGTTTAATTTTTGAAATTAAAGTTAAATTGGAGTTCCTACACCTTCATTCGATTCAATTTCACTTTGAATCGCACGATTTGGTGTCGGAATGAGCTCAAACGGAGCTTCGCTGGAAAACTGGACTTAGAGAGAGAAAGCTTTGAAAGCTTACCGTTGAGGACGCGACGGTCTAAGCTTTCGATTTGGGCAGATAGCTCTCGTCCTGAGGTTTCTTCTAGAATCAAGAATTGCATCATTTGATGTCAAATTGTGTGAGAATTTAGTCATCGAAGTTCTACCGGTTCTCTCTCAAGCACCGATCGAAATTTACAGAGGTGAGCCAACCGTAGGAGGGTTGTGGAGTCGTTGGAAAGGCTTGGTTTTTCCTGAGGAGGGCTCGAATTGGTCAATTTTAGCTTGGCCTAAATAGGGCAGCTTTGGTTCGCTGGTGCTACTTCAGTGTTCGATCATGCCGATGCTTCTCCAACGATCCTTAGAGCAAACGAAGACTAAATGAGTGTAGCTGACCTCTCCTAGGTTCTAAAGAACCTGACCTCACCTTGTTTGGCTAAGAAAAATGCCCAAGTCGGAGCTCTGGTTCGAGCTTTACTAAAAACTGGAGCAATTGAGAGAGAATGGAGTTTTCAGGTGTAGAGAGGATAAATGAGGAGGGGCTCTTTATTGGCTCCTTAAGAGCGGTCATTCATTTCCTGAAACTCCCTAGCCGGAGTCTTTTCAGCGTTGCCAGCATTGCGCGATTTTTCAATGAGTGAACACTATTGTCATCTATAGGAAGAAGACGACATTGTTCCGAACCGGACCGGACCGGTCCGAATCGGGTTCAAAACTTTAACCTATCGGTTCACCTCCAATTCGACTGAAAATTTTAAATCTAAAAATTTCTAAATTTATTTTCTATAGAATGGTGTCCTCAGAACTCAAATTAAAAATTTTTAAGCCACCTAAAAAATGAATTTAGCATTCGGTTCAATAGTGGTTAAAATCGGTCCAAAATAGTTCATTCCGGTTCAGATTCGGTTCACCTGAACCGGTTTGATTTTCATCTCCAATTCAACCTAAAGTCCCTTTTCTTAACTTTTGTGACTCTTTAGGTCACTCGGGATCCATAAATTTCTTGGTTTTCCTTACTCGGTTCATAAACCGGTTTAATCCAATTAGATCTGGTTCATCTGAACCGGTCTGGTTTTTCTCTTCCAATTTGTCCTAAGGTTTTTTTCCAAGACTGTATGAACTTTTTGGGTCCGAGAGTTGTAAATCTCCCAAATTGCCCATTCTCTAATGATCAGGTTTGTGAACTAGTTTAGTGTTTCTCACTCGGTTTGACCAGTTCTTTTCCCTATTTTCCTTAACTCAAAGGGTGGGGTTTACAACTCTCCCCTCCTTATAGGAGTTTTATTCCCAAAACTAAATCAACTTTTTATTTTTCATTCTGAAATAACCTTCCTTAATGTTAGCTTGAACATGTTAATACTTTGGTCATTCTTCCACTTAGACCACTATAAATTATGCGCATCAGGAAGTTCCTTTCCTTTACATTGTTTACTCCTTCCATGGAGTTTAGTATGTCTTGCCTGCGATTTCAAAGGTAGTTCCCTAGGTTCACATCTTCCTTTGCTTAGGGTAAGATTCTTACCCTTGAGGTTCTTAATCAAAATTTCCAGTTTGGGAGTTCCAAGATGCCTAATCGTTACTGTGTCTAGTTATTCTTTGCATCGTTGAAACTCTTAACTATGTGTTCTTTCGAGCATCACATACTTGTTTTTCATAGGGTTCAGAGTTATTACTCCTTCATCCTATTTTGACCCTTCCTTCATCCGTCATTTATTTTAGTTTCAGTCAAAATTTTGTTTGACCTCATCATGCTTATCAACTAGCTCTTCCTTACTTGAGTCACATTTTATTTTTCGAAACTGTTGTGCTTACATTTCCCTTACAACATGACACATTCCAGAATTTGTCTTTGTCCATTAAATTCCTATAACACTTCTTTGAAGGTTGTTTGCAACTTATAACCTTTCAGAGTTGGTATATCTTCATCCCTCTTTTGTTTAGTAATATTCCTTGACTACCTTTACTATTATCCAATCAACTTACATAACCGTGTTGATTTTCCTTACCCATTCATCCTTTCAAAACTTTCTTATTGGGTCTTTTCGGTTCAAATCATTTGGGCGTGGACCACAATTGGCCTTGATATTAGTGGTCATTAACTTTAGTCACTTCGTAACTGGAGGAATTTCCTCTTCATGATTTATTAGATGTATTTTATTCCATTCTCCTTTTTATGGGCAGTCCTCCCCTTTCTTACTCGTACATCATCTTTTGACGATATCTTCTAACTTACCCGTTCCTTGGGTTTAGTTTACTTCTTAGGTCCTCATGAGTACTTTTCCTTGGTACTTGATTTTTCTGTCTCAACCAACATTTCATTTGTGAGCTTATCTTTCTTTCCATTTTGGTTGGTTCCATTTCCTCTTAGTTGCGACACTATGCTTTTCCAGGGCTTCCTTCCTTGGTAGGATTCTTTCCCTTTCTCCCAAAATTCCTTTTTTATTCATTCTTTGGAAGTATATAATCATTAAATGACATCCTTTGATGTCGTCTTTCCCATGCACCTTTTTTGGGAAATCTAGAGGTACTTCCTTGTACCATTTCCTTAATTCTACTTGTATCCTGCACAAGTTTTTGGAAAAGTTTAGACATGGTTTGTTTCAAGACCTCTTTGTGCCAGGCTTAATTAAAGTTCTCCTAGCTTTGAGTTTGGTCGTCAATTTGGTCTTGGCTAATGATCTCTTTAAGGATTTTCTCCATCCTTCTTTTCCAAATGTTTGGCCTTTCCATCTTTCCTTTCTTTACTAGAGTTTAATCTACGATCCTCACGAGGGTTTGTTCGTTACCTATCCCGCCCCTACAATTCACCTTGTCTAATTATCTTGATGCAGTTGTCCCTCGAGTCTTCTTGTCCTTAATGACCATTCTATTGCCCTCTTTAGGGTGTAGTCCTTACTACTTCCGAGTCATCCTTAGGGCATCTTTTATTCTCCTTGACTATATTGCTATTATGGTTTGCTTACTTCTACTATGTTGGTACAAAACTCCAATTTGACTTTTATGCTTTTTCCAAAGCAGGTCATGCTTATCATCCTGTGAAATACCATTCGTTGTCAAATGCTTAGTTTGTCTTCTCTTGTGGAGGCATTTCCTTCCTTGCTCCGAGATGGATGTAAATTTAAGGGAGAATTCTTTTTAGCAACCCTTTGTTCTGTTTGCGGTTTATCGAGGTCCCACCTTTAATCATTTTTCCTTCCTACCACTATGTTAGGATCTTGAAGAGCTTTCCCCTAGATGTGGTTAAAATTCTGAGCAGGAGTCCTATTGCTAGGGATGGTATCCTTTCAAATTCCTATAGCTGTGAGGGCACTATCCTTAGAAAGTATTGTTCTAAATCCTTGTGGTGTGGGACATTTCTTCACTTCATGTCCCATTTCCCTTACAACTTGTAATAGGTCATTTTATTGTCCAGTTGTTACTTCAAGTGTTCTCCTTGATGGTTTTCTTATCGTGCTTTCTTTGCTTAATTATTCCCTTGATTTATTCCTCTATTTCGGATGGAAATCTCCTTGGTTTCTGTGGTATCTAGGGTAACGCGAGTTTGTTTGTTTACCTTTCTTGGGTAAACTTCCTATAGCTTGAGGTGCAAGGTCACAACATTTTTTTAGAGACAGTTTTAGTAACTTGGAGCTCTTTATTATTGGAGAGGTAGTACAATTGGTTGGGGTTTTAGCCCCGTTACAAAAAGCGTTTACGAAACAAATGGAAAGTTATTGGGTTCTTGACATGTGTCCTTCTTAGTAAGGTTATAAGCCCTTGATGACGTTCCTGGCCTTAGGCTTGTCTTCTATCGTACTCAGGAATATGACCTCAAAAGATCCTGGCACCATCCTTCTGGATACTTCCCACTAATGTCTCTTTGGAACTTCTCGGGTATTTTAGGGTGATCATTCTACGGGGACAGAGAGTTGGGTGGTGTTGGTAACGCCGGTCCTCAATTTCTTGGTTCCTATCATAGGAGCCATATGAAAATATTAAAATCCTTCATATTAGTTTCTATCTTTTCTAATCTTGATTATGTATTCGTGAAAATAGGCTCTAATACCACTCAAGTTGTCATGCCCCGACCCAGTTTGGTCGGATCCCCATGATCAACCCGTCACTCTCCCGTTTTATTAAGGGTTGCTCCTTTGTTTATAAACCGTCAAGAGTAAGATATCCTTTAAATCTGCACCTTTCCTGCAATAACATAAATCAAAATTGCATAAAATTTTAAATTGAACATACATGTCTTACAAGTGTATTAGCTGGTGGTCTTTATGGTAGGCTTTCCGGGTTTACCTAAAAGAGATATAGGAGAGGCAGTGAGTACAATAACTCAGTGAATTGGTTTCAAAATTTAATTTTTAGAAAAAATGTTTATTTTGGAGTGTGCCAGACTTTTATTTTCTTTTAAAAACCATTCATTTCAATTTTTGGTTTTCATCACCATTTCTTATTAACCACGGTGTGTCATCACCCAACACACATCCTTCATCATGAAGGTCAAACACACAATCGTAGGCCAGTACGTCCACTATACCCACTTATGGCATCGGAGCGACTTTACTGGCCACCTAGATAGAAGCACATCCATTTCTAACCTGAGAATGAGTGGATGTTCATGACATTCGACCCTCAATCCCGTAACAATTCTTCGTGTCCGTATGAGGACAAAGACCTCATCCCGACCCCACCCCAACCCCATTCGCTTGAAGCTATGTCAAGCTTCGCAAGGCCTCCTAGTATGACTAACTGCCCTTATATCCACCAGGTCATCCAGAACCCTAGGACACATCACTATCCCTCTTGGGCATCTTGAAGGTCCCGTAAACACAGTGTATCCACAATAAGTATTTTCACATCATGCCATATAATCTATGGTGCCACTGGTCCAACAGTCCCGACCCTTAACTCAACCTATAGCTATTTGTATTGACTAGTCTAGAGACTTGTCGTGTCACACTACCGCTAGTTGATTGAGTATGTTGGTCCTGTCTTGGTACCATGGCTAAACAATTCAATTACTCATGTTTTCATGACATATAATTCATGTTTGTTTACGAGCTCCTGCTCGTGCCAACTAGCCTAGGGCCTAATGTTTGAGATTTTCAAAATTGTGCATAATAGCCCCTAAGTTCCAAACATGAGGCCTCCGGCCTAACATAGCTATTTGAGCTCCCGTCATGAAGGTCTCCCAAAGGGTTTAAGCAATGGCACACAGTCAGGGGAGAGCACTTCCACCAAAAATATATTTTCAACTATCCATCATACCAACCGAGTGTGAGGACATTTCCGTTCATAACCGATGAACGGGTTTTTCACTTCCTCCTAGGAAGTTTTCATCATATCAATCAGGTATGTTCTACTTACAACTAGTAAGTAGTTTTTCCACGTCATTTTCACATCACTACTCTAAGTTGTGATGTTTTAAATACCACTTAGTAGTGGGTTTTTATTTTCGCAGTACTTATCATCCCAACCGGGTATGATATAAAAATCCCACTCACAACCGGTAAGTGATTTTTAACTTTAAGTTGTGCTCATCATCCCAACCGGATATGACGTTAGTAAGCCCACTCACATGTTAATGCAGTTACTTCATCTCGACCGGTTGTTTGAATTCACGCATGCTTGTCCTTATTATCATTCCCGATACTTCGTGTTCCTACACGATATGAACATCCTTATTCATTATCACTTGGCCTAATAGCCTTCATTCATTTCAAATGAATGTGAAAGTTAAACTTTTTATTTATTTTCAATTAGGTCCCTAAAGTTATTTTTCTTTAACTTTAAGTCCCTAATGCCAGTTTTTCCTCAAATTAAGTCCCCAAACTCTTAAATTTCACCTTGGAACCTCAATTTATTCAATTTCACAAAAGGGGTTTAATTTCCTATATTTCCAATTTTGTCCCCTAACTTTTCCAAAATTACCATTTTGCCCATACTTTACAAAAATGGTATGTTTTGTACCAAAAATTCCAAAAATAGCCCAATTGGTCCTGCAATATCTTTATCATGCCCAATTGGTCCTCAATTTTATGAAATTGCTTTTTAGTCCCTCTAATTTTTGAAATCGCCAAATTTCTCCCCAATTTTAACCTTCTAACACTGTCGAATTTAATTTCATCAAATTGACCAATCAAATGATTTTAATTGTTAAAATTGAAGTTAAATTGGAGTTCCTATACATTCATACGATTCAATTGCAATTTGTATCGCACGATTTGGTGCCGGAATGAGCTCAAACCGAGCTTTGCCGAAAAATTGGACTGAGAGAGAGAGTTTTGAAAGCTTATCATCGGTGACGCGACGGTCTGAGCTTTCGATCTAGACAGATAACTCTCGTCGTGAGGTTCCTCCTAGGAGTAAGAATTTCATCAATTGATGCCGAATTGAGTGAGAATTTAGTCATCAAATTTATGGTGGTTCTCTCTCTAGCATCAATTAGAATTTATAGAGTGGAGACAAATTGGCTTACCTTTAAGTTCAAATTCAGCTGTAGCATGGCAGTGGAGGTGTTGGTAAGGCTTGGTTTGGCCTAAGGAGGGCTCGAATTGGTCGATTTACTTGGCCGAAACAGGCTAGCTCCGGTCCGTTGGAGTTGCTTCACTATTTGATTACGTCGGCGCTTCTCCGACGACCCTCAAAGCAAATGGAAACTTTAGGCGTGTAGCTGATCTCTCCCTGGTTCTAAAGAACCCAGCCTCACCTTGTTTGGCTCAGAAAAATGCCCATGTCGGATCTATGTTTCAAGCTTTGCTGGAAAATGGAGTAGTTGAGAGAGAATGGAGTTTTTAGGTGTGGAGAGGATGAATGAGGAGGGGCTCTTTATATAGGAATTTTAAGGACTTCCTAGCCGTCCGATTGACACCTTAATGGTGGTCATTCATTAACTAAAACTCCCTGGCCAGTTACTTTTCAGCTTCATTGGTGCTGCGCGATTTTCTAGCCAGACGACACTGTTCCGAACAGGACCGTACCAGGTTCAAAACTTAGACCGGTCGGTTCACCCCCAATTTGACCAAAATTTTCAAATCTAAAAATTTATAAATTTATCTAAATTCATTTTCTATCCAATGGTGGTCTCAACTCTCAAATTTGAATTTTTTAATCCAAATAGAAAAATGAATTTAGCATCTAGTTCAATAGTGTTTAAAACCGGTCCAAACCGGTTCAATTTGGTTCACTTGAACCAGTTTGGTTTTCATCTTCAATTCATCCTAAAGTCCTTTTTCTTGACTTTTGTGACTATTTAGGTCACTCGGGATCCATAAATTTCCTGGTTTTCTCTTTCTCTATCGGTTCCGGTTAATGAACTGACTCTATTCATAAACTGGTTTAATCCAGCTGGATCCGGTCCACCTGAACTGGTCTTGTTTTTCTCTTCCTATTTATCCTAAGGTTCTTTTCCAAGACTTTATGAACCCTTTGGGTCACTCGGGAGTTGTAAATTTCCCAAACTGCCCGCTCTTTGATGATCAGGTTTGTGAACCATTTTGGTGTTTCTCTTTCGGTTTGATCTGTTGTTTTTCAGGTTCTCCATAACTCAAAGGTCTGTGTTTACAGTAGAAGTGGACAGACTTCTATATTGGTGGCTAGTAAAGACACTTCAAGTCATAAATGGGTGCAGTGGACATGCTGCAACTGTGAATGTTTGTACCCTTCCTAATGAAGAGCGTACGTTGTTTACTAAACACACAGAACATAGAAATGAAAAAAAAGGTTTGAAAACCTTGGAAATGATTTAAGAATCCTTGGGAAATAATTGGTAAACCTTGGAATGAGGTTTCAAAAAATAATTTGAAATTGAGGAAACCCTGTTAAAAGGAAAATGTCACTCTTGGCAGGGTAAAGGTTTTGAAAAACCAAACTTTGAAGAAAAATTTTCTTCTTAAAGAAATGATAACCTTGGTGTGTCTATCTTTAAAACTCGCTCCCAACACCCGCTCACTGAGTTGTAGAACTCACCCTTTCCCTTTTTACCCCTTTCAGGTAACCAAGGGAAAACCAAACTTAAAGACCACCCTGTATTGAGATTGTAAGATAGGTACGTCAATTTTAAGATATTTAGTTTTATATAATGCTGTTACAGGAAAGATAGGAAAGAAGGACGCCTTTTTCCTCGTGGTTTAAAAAGGGTGTAACCCTTCATGGACAAAAGGGAGTGACAGGTTGCTCATGGGGATCAGACCAAACCGGGTCGGGGCGTGACAACTTGAGTGGTATTAGAGACTTATTCCTCATATACATTATCAAGACTATATAACGTATTAACTATGAGGAATAAATTTTAAAATTTACAGATGGCTCCCATGAGAGGAACCAAGAGAACTACAGTCGATGTCATTGACACTAACCAACAACCCCTCCTTGTGAAAAATCCCCGAGAAGCTCAAGACGGTTCCACCTGGAATAAGCTCAAAGCACCAAAAACTGTATGAATAGTTCACTCGATTGTTTGGACGGCCTAACCTCGCCCCTAAAGTAGACACCAACTCTCGAGCTAAGCCTGAGAAAGTACAACCCCATCCCCCTCCTACTAACGTTCCACCTCTAGTTGACATCCCCAAATACCTCAAAACCCTTCATTACTAGGATGTAAACCTTTCCTAGGAGAGAAGGATGCTGGGGCTGCTATCGACTGGTTGGCCAACATAAAGAAACTCATGGGGATAGTCAGGATTTTACCTGAGGATATGGTAATCATGGTATAGTTTTTCTTGGAAGCTAGTGCGAAGAGGTGGTGGGATAACGTCAGAAGCTTACATGCCACCGCCACCACATGGGAGCAATTCGAGGAAAAGTATACGGAGGAATACTTAGCTCCACATCTGATCAACGGGAAGAAGCAAGACTTCCTCTGACTTCGGAAAGGACTTAACTCTATCATGGAATATGAAACCAAGTTTAATGAGTTAAGACCCTTTACCCTGGACCTAGCTGGACCTGCACATATTTGCCAATGATTAGTTTACAGTCTTAATATGGAAATATGACACAGAATGAGAGTTCTAGTGTAAACCCCGCCCTTTTGAGTTAAGGAAAACCGGGAAAAGAACTGGTCAAATCGAGTGAGAAACACCAAACCAGTTCACAAACCCGATCATTAGGGAATGGGCAATTTGGAAATTTACAACTCTTGGGTGATCCAAAGGGTTCATAGAATCTTGGAAAAGAACCTTAGGATAAATTTGAAGAGAAAATCTAGACCGATTTAGATAAACCGAATCCAATTGGATTGAACCGGTTTATGAACCGAGTCGGTTCATGAACTCGAATTGATAGAGAATGGGCAAACTGGGAAATTTATGAATCCCGAGTGACCGAAAGAGTCACAAAAGTCATGAAAAATGACTTTAGGGTGAATTGGAGATGAAAACCAAACCGGTTTAGGTGAACCAAATCTGAACCGGATTGAACTTGTTTGTACCGATTTGAACTACTATTGAACCTGATGCTAAATTCATTTTTCTAGGTGGCTTAAAAAAATTCAAATTTGAGATTTGAGGCCACCATTGGATAGAAAATAAATTTAGTTGAATTTATAAATTTTTAGATTTGAAAACTTATGTCGAATTAGGGGTGAACCGACCGGTTTAAACTTTGAACCTGGTTCGGACCGGTCCCGTCCGGTTCAAAACAGTATCGTCTTCTTCCTTCAGAATATAACACTATTCTCTGGCCGAAAAATCAAGCAGCGTGGGCGAAGCTGAAAAGTCTCTGGCTAGTGAGTTTCTAGCAATGAATGACTGCCAGTAAGGCATCGATCGGATGACCAAGAAGTCTTAGAGCTTCCTATATAATGAGCCCCTCCTCATTCATCCTCTCTACACCTAAAAACTCCATTCTCTCTTAGCTGCTTAGTTTTTCAGTGAAGCTCGAACTAGAGCTCAGACATAGGGTCTTTCCTGAGCCAAAGAAGGCGTGGTCGGGTTCTTTAGAACCGGGGAGAAGTCAGCTACATGCCTATAGACTACATTTGCTCCGAGGGTCACTGGAGAAATGCCGGCGTGATCGAACAGTGGATCAGCTCTAGTAGACCGAAGCTGCCCTGTTTTGGCTGGGCTGAAATCGGCCAATTTGAGTGCTCCTTAGGCCAAACCAAGCTCTCCCAATACTTCCTTAGCCCTGCCATGGCCAAATTAGGACTGAAAGTTAAAGCCAATTTGGTTCCCCTTTGCAATTTCTAATCGGTGCTAAAGAGAGAGCTGACAGAACTTTGATGACAGAATTCAAATCCATTTCAACATCAATTGATGTCATGCTTCATCCTAAGATGAACCTAAGGAGGAGAACTACCTGCCCAGATAGAAAGCTCAAACTGCTGCGTCACCGACAGTGAACAATTGAAGCTTTCTCTCTCTATAGTATGTTTTCTAACGAACCTCCTTTTGAGCTCGTTCTGACTTCAAAACTTGTGATTCAAAGTGCCATTGAATCGTATGAAGATGTTGAAACCCAATTTTATCTTCAATTTCAACAATTAGATGAGTTTGATTGGTCAATTTGATGAAATCAAATTCGGTTGGGTTAGGGAGTTGAAATTGGAGGAAAATTGGGGGTTTTCGAAAATTCAAAGGACCAAATGCAATTTTATAAAATTGAGGGTCAATTGGGCATGATAATAATGTTAGAGGGACAATTGCGAAAATTTAGAATTTTTGTAAAGGAAGTGCAAAATGGTAATTTTGGAAAATTTGGGGGCCAAATTGGGAATTTTAAAATTTTCAAGACTTAATTTGGGGAAAAACTGACAATTGTGGCCTAAAGTAAATGGAAAAATAACTTTAGGCACCAATTTGCAAATATTGGAAAAAGTTGTGAATGAAGCCATCTATACTGAATGAGGTGATCAAGTCAGATGATAATGAACAATGATGTTCATTTCGTGTAGGAACAAGAGTCATCAGGAATGGCAGGTAAGGTTAAGCTCGCAACGGGTGAAAACCTACTTAGTGGAATTTCACTACACGATCGGACGAGTGGGATATTTATATCATACCCGGTTGGGTTGATAAGTACCTCGAAAAATGAAAACCCACTACTTAGTGGTATTTTAAACATCACAACTTAGAGAAGTGATGTGAAAATGACACAAAAAAACTAATTACTGGTTGTAAGTAGATCATACACAGTTGGTATGATGAAACTTCCTCGGAGGAAGTGGAAAACTCGTTCATCAGTTTTGAACGGAGATATCCTCATACTCGATCGGTATGATAGATAGTTGAAAATATATTTTTGTCGGAAGTGCTCTCCCATGACTGTGTGTCACTGCTTAAATCATTTGGGAGACCTTATTGACAGGAGCTCGAATAGCTTTGTTAGGCCGGAGGTCTCAGTTTTGGAACTTGGGGGCTATTATGCCCAATTTTGAAAATCTCGAACAGTAGGCCCTAGGCCAGTTGGCACGAGCAGGAGCTCGTAAACAAGTATGATTTATATGTTATGAAAACATGAGTAATTGAATTGTTTGGCCATGGTACCAAGAGAGGACCGACATACTCAGTCAATTAGGAGTAGTGCAACATGATAGGTCTCTGAACTAGTTAAGAAAAATAGTTACAAGTTGAGTTGAGGCTCAAGGCTGTTGAACCTCTGGCACTACAAATTATATGGCATGATGTGAAAAATACTGATTGTGCATGCATTATATTTACGAGACCTTCAAGATGCCCAAGAGTCGTAGTGATGTGTCCTAGGGCCCTAGATGATCTGGTGAGTATAAGGGTAGTTCGTCGTACCAAGTGACCTTGCGAAGCTCAAAGTAGCTTCAAGTGCATGAGATAGGGGTGGGGACGGGATGAGGTCTCTGTCCCCATACGGACATGGAGAATTGTTGTGGGATTGAGGGTCAGATGTCATGAACATCCACTCATTCTCAAGGTAGAAGTGGACGTACTTCTATCTAGGTGGCCCGTAAAGTCGCTCTGACGTCACAAGAGGATTTAGTAAATGTACTGTCCTACTTCACTGTTTGATTCCATCGGCGCTTCTCCGACGGTCCTCAAATTGAACGGATGTTGTTGTCAGGTAGTTGACTTCCCCCGTGTCTAAAGAACGTGACGTCACTTTCTAAGTCTAAGAAAACTGCACAAGTCTGAGCTCTAGTTTGAGTTTCACCGAAAAATGGAACAGTTGAGAGAGAATGGAGATTTGAGGTGTGTGGAGGATGAATGGAGATGAGCTCTTCATATAGGGAGCTTAGGGACCTTTTCCCGACCATTTCCCATTTTGGTCAAGCTTATCCTCACCTTGAAACGGCTTGATCGGAGCCGTTTTTCCTTCACTGGCGTAATTCGTTTCTGTATTGAATGAATAATGTTGTCATCCAAAGGAAGAATATGACAATATTCCAAACTGGACTAGACCGGTTCGATTGGTCTAATGCGTAAATTAGTCGGTTCATGCCCGATTTGACCGATTTTCCCAAAATTAAAAATTTCTAAATATATCTAAATTTATTCTCTATCCAATGGTGGCTTCAATTCCTGAATTTGAATATTTTAATCAACCTAGTAAAATGAATTTAGCAATCGGTTCAATGATGGTTCAAATCGGTTCAATCCTGTTCAGGTCCAGTTCATGTGAACCGGTCTAGTTTTCTCTTCCAATCCATCCTGAAGTCCTTTTACATCACTTTTATAACTCTTTAATTTACTTGAGGTTTGTTCATTTCCCATTTTCCCTTCTCTATCTGTTAAGTTTCATGAACTGGTTTGGTTTTCTCGCTTGAGTTGACTGGTTCTTTCCCCGGTTTTCTAATATTTAAGGGATGAGGTTTAAACAAATAGTGAAGCAGCTTCGAAGGACTGCAACTGCCCTATTTTGGACGAGCTGAATTCGGGCAAATTCAACATTCCTCCCGCCAAACCAAGTCTCCCTAACACCCCTACAGCCCTCACACGACCTTATCAGAGATGAAAGATAAGCCAATTCGACCCTCCTCAATCGTTTCCGATTAGAGTTAGAGAAAGAAAGTGCTAAATTTCACTGATAAAATTCACCCTCAATTCGACATCAATTGTAGTAATTCTTTATCCTCGAAGTAACCTCAGGACGAGAGCTACCTCCCAGATCGAGTGCTCGGACTGCCGCACTTTCGACGATAAGCTTTCAAAGCTTTCTCTCTCTACGAATAGTTTTCCAGCAAAGCTCTGTTTGTTCTCAAGTGTAGGAACTGATCCATACCTCCAATTGGAGCATTTAACCCCGATTGAATGGCCAATTTGAAGAAATCAAATTCAGTCAGTTTGAAAGGAGAAATTTGGTGAAATTTTTGGGAAAAATTGGGGATTTTGAAATATTGAGGTACCACTTTACAATTTCCCATAATTATAGGGCAATTGGCCATGAGAAAGATGTTGAGGAACCAATTGGTCAACTTTTGGAACATTTGGGGGCAAATTGCCATTTTTGGAATGTTGGGGCAAAATTGTAATTTTTAAAAAGTTGGGGACCTAATTGGAAATTTGGAAAACTTGAGGCCCTTTCAAAATTTTGAGTAAATTGAGGACCCAAATGGAATTTTGGAAGCCTTGGCACTCAATTTTGGGAAACATTAGCATTAGGGACTCAAAGTTAAGGAAAATGAACTTTAGGGACCCAAGTGCAATTAATCAACAATTTAGAGCCAAATCGCTCATACGTGAGAAAACAATGGTTGTCATGCCAAACCTTAATTGATAAGGATGTCCAAATCGTGTAGGGACATGAGAGACTAGAACGCCAACAAGTAAAAGCTAGCGTGGACTTAGAAACCAACTAGGGACAAACACGTCACGGTCATCGGGTGAGTGGGATTATCTAACTTCATACCCGATTGGGATTAAAAGTACCATCTTTAATTGATAAAACCTACTTATTGTAAGCGAAGATATCATCCCACCCTAATTGTGTGACAATGCTTAAAAGATTTGGGAGACCTTCTTGACAGGAGCTAGAACAACTTGCAAGAGGCCTCAATTTTTGAACTCACGGGGCTAAATGCATGGTTTTGGAAAAATACCTATAGTGAGCCCAAGGCTAGTGGGCATGAGCAGGAGCTCATAAACAAACTTGATTAAAGAGAGCCATGAAAATTTCTAATGAAATTGGTTGTGTTATTTGGCCATGGAACTGAGTTAGGACTGACAGTTCTCGATGGACTGGAGGTAGTGTGTCAGGTCTAGGTCAACGGATGACCCTAAACAAACAACTGCAAGTCAGGTTGAGGGTCAGGGTCGTTGGACCATTGGCACCAAAGATAATGGACATATGTGAACATTGTTGTTTGTGCATGCACCTGTGGTACGAGACCATCAAGATGCCTTAAGGGGTAGTGATGGGTCCTAAGGGCTACTAGACAACATGGTGGAGATAAGGGCAGTTTGTCCTTCTTGTCAGTTTGAAAGATCGGAGTAGCTTATTGTGCATGATACCGGGGTGGGGTTGGGATGAGGTCTCTGTCCTCATATGAACATGAAGTATTTTGGGTCTGAGGGTCAAATGTAAACCTCGCTCTTTGGAGTTAAGGAAAACTGGGAAAGAACCGATAAAATCGAGTGAGAAAACTGAACAGGTTTCCAAACCTGTTTATTTGGGGAACATGCAAATTGGTGAAATTTCAACTCCCTTGTGACCCAAAAACATTTATAAACCTTGGAAATGAACCATAGAACAAAGTGGAAGAGAAAAACCAGATCCGTTCAGGTGAACCGAACCTAAACCGGATTGAACCAATTTAAGAACCGAGCTAGTTTATGAACTAGAACCAATAGAGAGAGGGCAAACCAGGAAATTTATGGACCCTAAGTCACCTAAGAAGTAATAAAAGTCATGGAAAAGGGAATTTAAGATGAATTGGAGATAAAAACCAAACCGGTTCGTGCGAACCAGATCCAAACTGGATAAAACCACTATTTAACCAGATGCTAAATTTATTTTTTTAGGTGGCTTAAAAAATTCAATTTTGAGATTTGAGGCCACCATTGGATAGAAAATGAATTTAGATAATTTAGAAATTTTTATATTTGAAAAATTTGGTCGACTTGGGGTTGAACCGACCGGTTTAAGCTTTGAACCCGATTTGGATAAGCCCGGTCCAGTTCGGAACAGTGTGGTCTTCTTCCTTGAGATGACAACACTGTTCACTCTTTGGAAAATCGAAGAATCACGAGTGAAGAGGAAATATTTCAGTTCAGTATGTTTCATGCTATCAATGTCTATCACAAAGGTGCCAAACGGACGGCCGACGAGTCCCCGAGCTCCCTATATGAAGAGTCCATCTCCATTCATCCTCTCCACACCTAAAAATCTCACTCTCTCTCAGCTACTTAGTTTTCTAGCGAAGCTCAAACTAGAGCTTCGATATAGGGTCATTTCTGAGCCAAAGAAGGAGTGGTCAGGTTTCTTAGAATAGAGGAGAAGTTAGCTACACTGTGGTAACATCCATTCGCTCTAAGTGTCACCAGAGAAGCACCAGCGTGATCGAACAGTGAAGCAGCTCCTTCAGATCGAAGTTGCTCTATTTCGGCCGAGCTGAGATTGGCTGATTTGAGCCCTCCTCAGACCAAACCAAACTCTCCCAACACTTTCTTAACCCTCCCACGGTCGAATTACTCCTGAAAGGTAAGCCAATTTGGCTTCGCTCTGTAATTTTTTATTGGTGCTACAGAGAGAACCGTCAGGATTTCGATGATGGAATTTTAATCCAATTTGACATCAATTGATGTGATTCTTAATCCTAGGAGGAACCTCTGGAGTAGAGCTATCTGCCCCGATTGGAAGCTCGGACCGCCATGCCACCACCGCTGAGCAATTGAAGCTTTCTTTCTCTATGTTCTATTTTCGGCAAAGCTCCGTTTGAGCTCGTTCCAGAGTCAAAACTTACGATTCAAAGTGGTATGGAATTGTATGAAGATGTTGAAACTCAATTTCAATAATTAGAAGTGTTTGATTGGTTAATTTGATAAAATCAAATTTGGGTGTGTTAGGGAGTTGAAATAGGGGAAAATTGGGGATTTTCGGAAATTTGGAGGACCAAAATGCAATTTTATAAAATTGAGTGTTAATTGGTATGATAAGAATGTCGGAGGGCCAATTGAGCAATTTTAGATTTTTTGGGGTAAAACGTACCATTTTGTAAAGGAGGGGTAAATTGATAATTTTGGAAAATTTGGGGGCCAAATTGGGAATTTGGTAAACTTGAACCCCCTTTTATAAAATTGAGTAAATAGAGATTCCAAGAGGAAATTTAAAAGTTTCAGGACTCAGGTTGGAAAATAAAAGGTGGCAATTGGGGCTTAAAGTAAAAGGAAAAATAATTTTAGGGACTAATTTGCAAAAATTGAAAAACTTGTGAATTGAGTCATTTTTATTGAATAAGGTGATCAAGCTAGATGATAATAAATAACGATGTTCATTTCATGTAGGAACACGAGACATCGGGAGTGCCAGCTGAGGTTAAGCTCTCAAGGGACAAAAACTGATTAGGTGGAAATTCACTGCACGAACACATGAGTGGGATTTTTATATCATACCCGGTTAGGATGATAGGTAACTTACAAATGAAAACCCACTACTTAGTGGTCTTTTAAACATCATAACTTAGAGGAGTGGTGTGAAAATGACATGGAAAAACTAATTATTGGTTGTAAGTAGATCATACCTGGTTGGTATGATGAAACTTACTCGGAGGAAGTGTAAAACCCATTCATCGGTTATGAGCGGAGATATCCTCATACTCGGTTGGTATGATGTATAGTTGAAAATATATTTTTGTCGGATGTGCTCTCCTCTGACTGTGTGCCACTTCTTAAACAATTTGTGAGACTTTCTTGATGGGAGCTCGAATAGATGTATTAGGCCGGATGCCTCAGTTTTGGAACTTGAGGGCTATTATGCCCAATTTTGAAAATCTCAAACAGTGGGCCATAGGCCAGTTGACACGAGTAGGAGCTCGTAAACAAACATCAATTATATGCCATGAAAACTTGAATAATTGAATTGTTTGTCCAAGGTACTAAGACAGGACCGACATACTCAGTCAACTAGTGGTAGTGCAATATGACAAGTCTCTGGAGTAGTCAAGACAAATAGCTGCAGATTGAGTTGAGGGTTAGGGCCATTGGACCAATGGCACCACAGATTATATGGCATGATGTGGAAATAATGATTGTGCATGCATTGTGATTACGGGACCTTCAAGATGGTCAAGAGGGGTAGTGATGCGTCCTAGGGCCTTGGATGACCTGGTGGATATAAGGGCAGTTAGTCGTATTAGGTGACTTGACAAAGCTTGACGTAGCTTCAACCGCACGAGACCGGGGTGGGGACGGGATGAGGTCTCTATTCTCAAATGGACATGGAGAATTGTTATATGATTGAGGGTCGGATGTCATGAACATCCACTCATTCTTAGGGTAGATGTGGACGCAATTCTATTTAGGTGGTCGGTAAAGTCACTCCGACGCCAGAAGTGGGTTTAGTGGACGTACTGGCTTGCAATTGTGTGATTGACCTTGATGATGAAGGATGTTCTTTTGAAAACTGAGATTTTTAAAGTGGAGAAAATCTAAAGGAACTTAAGGAGTCTGGCACACTAGAACATGAAAATATTTTTTTAAACTCAATTTTTTTTAAATACCCATTCACTGAGTTGTAGAAACTCACCCCTCTTTTCTATCCCTTTTTAGGAAAAGAGATAATGACTAAGAATAACACCGAGTCTTATCCTCTATCATGTATGCTTAATTTCTCTTAATCTTGCATTTAATTTTATACATGTCTTTCGAGGGAACAAGGTCGAAAATATGCCTAGCTCATCTCGAGTTAAAGAAGGAGGAAACTCCTTGTGAATTAGGAGAGTGGCGGGTTGTTCTTGGGGATCCAACCAAACCGGGTTAGGGCATGACATCGAATGTTTAGGATGTTCACTTAGACTCAAGGTAGAAGTTGGGGACTTCTATCAGGGTGGATGGTAAAGACGTTTAGATCCACAAGTGGGTGTAGTCGTCGTAAGTGCATCTCGTGATTTTGTGTATCCTTCTTGATGAAGGGCATATGTTGTTTGCTAAATGCCTTCTAAGGCAAGGGGATGGTCTAAGAAAGCTAAATACACCTAATATGGAAATGGGAAAAAAGTTTCAAGATTTGAGGATCCTTGGAAAAAGGAATGGTAAACCTTGGAAAAAGGTTTTGGAAAATAAATATGAGGAAAATCATTTTTAAAGGAAAAAATAACCTTGGCATAGTTTGGATAATTAAAACTATTTTAAAAACTCACTCCCAACATCCACTCAGTGAGTTATAGAACTGACCCCCTCCCTTTTACCCATTTCAGGTAACTGAGGAATCAAACATAAAGACCCCCTATTGGAACTATAAGACATGTATTTCTTTTTTAAGATATCTAGTTTTGTATAATGCTATTCCAGGAAAATATAGGAAAAAATACGCCTTACTCTTCACGGTTTTGAAAAGGGTGAAACCCCTCTTAAACCAAAGGGAGTGGTGGGTTGCACACGGGGATCCGACAAAACCGGGTTGGGGCATGACAATTTGAGTGGTATCAGAGTCTGTTTCCTCAAATGCATTATTAAAACTATATAATGTAGTAACAAAGAGAAATAAGTTTTAAAACTTATAGATTGCTCCCAAGAGAGGAACCAAGAGAACTAGAACCGCAGTCACTGACACTGCCCAAAACCCTATCCCTGTAGAAACTCCAAGAAAAGCCCCAACAAGTCCACTTGGACTAAGCTCAGAACATCAAAGGTTGTATGAAGACTTCACTTGAGTGTTTAGAAGGCCCAACCTCACTCCTGAGGTGGACACATCTCCCCAAGTTGAGCCCGAGGAAGTACAGTCCCATCCCACTTCTATCAACATCCCTTATCTAATTGATATCCCCAAATACCTTAAGACGCTTCATCAATAAGGATGTAAGTCATTCCCAGGGGAGAAGGATGCTAGAGCCGCTATGGATTGGCTGGCCAACATTAAGATACTTATGGGAATAATTAGGATCCCACCAAAAAAAAATGGTGATCCTGGCAGAATTCTTCCTACAAGCTAACTTGAAAAGGTGGTGGGATAACATCATGAGCCTACGCATCACCACACCCACCTGAGAGCAATTTGAGGAGGGGTATTCAGAGGAATACTTAGCTCCACATTTGATCAACGAGAAGAAGCAAGAATTCTTTCGACTCTGACAAGGATCCCACACCATCTCAGAGTTTAAGACTAGATTTAATGAGCTAAGGCCTTTTGCTCTAAATTTAGTCGGATTGGCAGATATCTACCAACGGTTCGTGGACGGTCTCAACATGAATGTACAAGATCAAATGGGAGTAATAAAATGTCCCATGGTTTTGGCTGTCATCATTAGCATGGTCCATGAATGTGAACGTCTCGTATAGACGAGACGCCGTTGGATAGGTAGACTAATTGGAATGAGGAAGGAGGCCAGAGCATTCGAAGATATCAAATGGAGCCAGGTGGGCAGAGATGGGGGACAAAAATGCGGTTCCTTAGGATAAATAAAGGTTATCATGCTCAAAGAGAGGAAAGTACAACCCCACAAGGAAGAGACCCCTGTTGTCCCTGGTGCCAGAAAAGCCATGAAGGGTCATGTAGAGCATGCTTCGAATGCAAACAGCTCAACCACTTTGCAAAGTGTTGTCCAGCCCTTTGAGGCAATACACCACGAAGTACCCATCAACCACCTCAAGGGAACCCAAGGGGACTAGACAAGGAACAAGACATAACCACTACATTGAGAGTACCAACCCGAGTATACAACCTGACCCAAGAGGAAGCACAGAAGGATCATAGTACCAAAGCTAGTACTTACCAAAATTCCCCTAGACAAATATAGCCACAACCTTGTAATTTATTATCATTATAATAAATGAAAGTTCTGTGCCCTACAAAAATAAACTTGTGATGAGATACAAGTTGGAGAAAATCCAAAGGACATATCCACTAAATTTTCCAAAGGAATGGAAATGAGAAGGATGGCACCCAAGAATGTTATGAAATAGATTTATGGTTAGATGCCCTCAAACACTAATGAAAAAGGAATCCCAGGAGAGAAAGGGAAGGATCCTCACAAGGAAGGAAACCATGGGGAGGCATACATGTCACAACTAAGAGGTAATGGAACCAAGTGATGAGGGATGAAGAGAGGAATTTGAAAATGAAGAGCATGGTGGGGTGAATGAACCAATGGAAGCATAATAGGAGGACCCAAGGAGTAAGTTAAACCCAAGGAATGGGTGAGTAGGAAGATAACATCAAAAGATGTCGTGCAAGTAATGAAGGGGTGGATTATCCATAATAAGGAAATAGAGGAAGGAACATCTGAGAAACCATGAAAAAGGAATCCCTCCAATTAAGAACTAATTAAGGGAAATGACCACTAACGTCAGGATTGGTCATGATCCACACTCACTTAATGGAGCCTAAAGAGTGCATGGCTGGGCATAGTGTGGAGTACATGGAATAAGACTCGACAATCAGAGATATGTCGGATAAGAAGTAGAGGGTAAACTGGAAAATTAAGGTTGGTGAAGGATTAATAGTGGACGAATGCTCAAATTCAAATAGCGTGTAAGAATGTGAAGGAAGGAAACCTTCAAGGAATGGTATGGAGATCAAAGGTATAGCCCTAAGATGGAAGTGTCTACTTTGAAGGACATAGTAGAAAATGAAAATCGTAAAAGGAGAACTCTCCAAACAAAAGAATCAACACGTAGACCGAAAGGGGTCAACTTGGAATAAGGAATCATGAAATGGTCACGAGCGAGTTAGAGTGGATTGAAGAAAGGAAAAGTCCTTGAGTAAAAGATGCCATTGGAAATGAGGAAGGATATAAGAGAGGAAGAACCCCAACGTGTCGGTAAGTCATCGAGAAACCCGATGGTTAGAACTAGTGAAAAACCAATAAGGAAGTTGGTAAGGAATGAGTAGATAAGGAAAAACCGACACGAACATGATGTCAAAATTTATGGGACAATTGGATAACGCCGAAGGTAGTTGGGGAACACTACCAGGTAATAAGAAAGGACGAACCCACATGACTCATAAACAGTTGGAAAGGCATAAAACATTATAGTGTAAAAATGTTCTAGAACCATAATGGACAAAGACATTTCTAGAACATGTAATGCTGTAAGGGATATGTAGTTCCAACAGTCCCAAGAAAAGGTGACTCAAGTAATATAGAGTCCGTTAGTGAAACCTATGAACTAGAACAAGTGTCGTAGTAAACCAAAAATGGAGGAAGGAACAAAATAAGATAAGGAGGAAATCATATCCAAACCCACGAGATTAAGGACAAAAAGTCTGAAAAGATTCTAAGCTAAAAAGCATCAACAACTAAGGGAATGGTTGGAAACGGGGATTTATGGAATACCCAGCCTAGTGAATTTGATAAGAACCCCAAGAAGAAAAGTCTTACCTTAAGTAAAGTAGGAAATGGACCTAAGGATGTACCTAGGGATTAGTGGGTAGGACATAACTAATCGTGAAACACTCCATGTAGTGAGTGGAAAATGGAAAGGAAGAAAGATTTCTTGAGTGTGTGGCTAAAGGACTAAGCGAAGGAAACAACAAACGTGATAACATGCCGAACTAACCCCAAGAGGACATTAAGGGAAGTTACTCATGATGCAAAGGATCACCAACTTAGTTTTGGGGACAAAACTTCTAAAAGGAGGGGAGAGTTATAAACCCCATCCTTTAAAGATAAGAAAATCAGGAAAAGAACTGGTCAAATCAAAAGAGAAAATCGAGCAGGTTAACGAACCCAAACAGGTAAAGAATGGGTAAAATGGGAAATTGACAAATCCCAAGTGACCCAAAGAGTCATAAAAATCATAGAAACCTTGGAACAAATGGGAAGAGAAAACTAGAATGGTTTAGTGTGAATCGGACCAGAACTGTATTAAACTGGTTTCAACCATACATGAACCATATTCTAAATTCATTTTTTATGGTGGCTTAAAATGATCAAATTGGGAAATTGAAGCCACCATTGGATAGTAATGAATTTAGAAAATTTTTAATTTTGAGAAAACTAGTTGAATCGAGTCAGAACCGATCGATTTTCACCTTTGAACCCGGTCGGACCAGTTCTGTCCGATTCGGAACAATGTCATCTTCTTCCTCAGGATGACAATACTGTTCTTTAATGCAGAAAAGGTATAACACCGACAAAGATGAAACCGCTCTATTCAGGCCGTTTCAGGGCAAGGATAAGCTCGACCAAAATGGAAAGTTGTCGGGTAAAGGGTCACCGAGCTCCTTCTATAAAGTGCTCCTCTCCATTCATCCTCCACATACCTCAAATTGTCATTATCTCTCAACTACTCCATTTTTCGGTGAAGATTGAACCAGAGCTCCAACATAGGCCTTTTTCTCAGCCTTAGAAGGCAAGGTCAGGTTCTATAGACTCTGGAGGAAGTCAGCAACCTTACAACAACCTCCTTTTAACCCGAGGATCGATAGAGAAGCGTTGGCAGAATCAAAGAGTGAAGCAACTCCAAAGGACCAAAGCTGCCTTGTTTTGGCCAAGCAGAATTTAGCCAAATTTAGCTCTCTTCCGGCCAAACCAAGCCTCCCCAACACCCCCGCAGCCCTCACACGACCTCAACAGAATTGAAAGGTAAGCTAATTCGGCCCTTCTTAGTCATTGTCAGTTAGAGTTAGAGAGAGAAAGTGATAAACTTTACTAATAAAATTCACCCTTAATTGGACATCAGTTATAGCAATTCTTTATCTTAGAAGGAACCCCGGGACGAGAGCTACCTCCCCATATCAAGAGCTCGGACTGCCGCACCTCCGACGATAAGCTTTCAAAGCTTGCTCTATCTTTGAACAATTTTTCGGCAAAGCTCCGTTTGATCTCAATTCAGACCCTAATGATGTGGTTCAAATCTCAATTGAATCATATGGAATGTAGAAACTGGTCCATATCTTCAATTGTAGCAATTAACCTCGATTGAATGGCCAATTTGAAGAAATAATTTTAAGTCAGTTTGAAGATGAGAAAATTGGTGGAATTTTTGGGGAAAATTGGGGATTTCAAAAAATTGAGTGGCCTCTTTGCAATTTTCCAAAATTGAAGGCGACATGAGAAAGATGTTAAGGGACCAATTGGTCAATTTTTGGAACATTTGGTGGCAAATTGTCATTTTTGGAAAGTATGAGCAAAATTGTAATTATTGAAAAGTTGGGGACCAAATTGGAAATTTAGAAAACTTGAGCGCCTTACACAATTTTGAGTAAATTGAGGACCCAAAGGGAATTTTGGAACACTTGGGACACAATTTGGAGAAAAAGTTAGCATTAGGGACCCAAAGTTATGGAAAATGAACTTTAGGACCTAAGTGCAATTAATCAACAATTTTGAGCCAAGTCTATCATACGTGAGAAAATGATGATTGTCATGCCAAAACTTATTTGATAAGGATGCCCAAATCATATATGGACACGAGAGACTGGAATGCCAACAAGGTAAAGCTAGCTGGACTTGGAAATCGACTAGGGATGAACAAGTCACGGTCATCAGGTGAGTGGGATTATCTAACTTCATACCTTATTAGGATGAAGAGTACCTTCTTTAATTTATAAAACTTACTTGCTAATCGTAAGTAGAGATAATCATACTCGTTTGGTATGATGAACTTCCTTGAGGAAATTAGAAACCCGCTTATCAGTTGTAAGTGGAGATATCATCACATCCGGTTGGTGTGATGAAGTTGAAAACAAACTTTTTGTCCGAAGTGTTCTCTCCTGACTGTGTGCCAATGCTTAAAAGATTTGGGGGACCTTCTTAACGGGAGCTAGAACAACTCAGATAGGCCAGACGCCTTAGTTTTTGAACTCATGGGGCTAGATGCCCATTTTTGGAAAAATACATAAAGTGGGCCAAAGGCTAGTGGGCACGAACAGGAGCTAGTAAACAAACTTTATTAAAGAAAGCCATGAAAATTTTTAATGAAATTGGTTCTATGATTCCACCATGGTTCTGAGTAAGGATCGACAATACTCATTGAACTAGCATCAGTGCGTTAGGGCCAGGTCGACGAACCGACCTAGACAAATAGCTCTAGGTCGGGTTGAGGGTCGGGGCCATTGGATTATTGGCACCAAAGATAATGGACATATGTGAAAACTATTTTTTGTGCATGCACCTATGGTACGGGACCATCAAGATGCACAAGGGGGTAGTGATGGGTCCTAAGGGCTACTGGACGACATGGTCGAGATAAGGGCAGTTTGCATGCCAATCAGTCTAGAAGCTCAGAGTAGCTTCTTGCGGATGAGACCAGGGTGGGGTTTGGATGAGGTCTCTATCCTCATACGGACACAAAGTATTTTGGATCTGAGGTTCGAATGTTTGAGATGTTCACTCAGACTCCGTGTAGAAGTGAGGGACTTATATCAGGGTGGATGGTAAAGACGCTCCGATCCACAAGTGGGTGCAATCATCGTAACTGCATTCTCACGATTGTGTGTACCCTTCCTAATGAATGGCGTGTGTTGTTTGCTAAATGCCTCCTTAAGAATGGAGGAGACATCCCTTATTGGAACTGTAAGACAATTATGTCTATTTTAAGATATTCAGTTTTGTATAATACTATTCCATGAAAAAACAGGAAAAAGGACACCTTACTACTCGCGGTTTAGTAAAGGGTGAAACCCCTCATAAACCAAAGGGAGTGGCGGGTTGCTCACGGGGATCCGACCAAACTGGGTCGGGGCGTGACAACATCACTCTGTGTGATACTATCATCCCATACTTTTATTAATCACAAAGTATATTTGGCACATTTACCAAATAGCTAGCAATATGTATATACATCTATCTATCTATCTATCTATCTATCTATCTATTATTTAGTCTACTTTCGAGTTTCTCCTTTGCTTGTGTTTTCTTGTGCAGATCAAAATGCAAGAAATCACTCTTATGTCAATACTTTGACAATTCTAAACTTTTTGCTAACTCGAGTGGGGGAGTGAGAAAATCTAACTAGTTTCAACCTATATTCCTACTTCAAATTAAGATATAATCTCAATATTGCTATTTCCCTTGAGATTGTGGATGATAATTAAGATAATATTGAAGATAACAATAGAAATGGAGAAAATGAAGTGGTTACAATGTCATTAATATGTCGTATTTAATTTTCTACTAATATATTTTTCACCATGTATCTTAAATAATAAGATAGATTGTAATTTTATATTTTTATTTCTATTAGTTTTTTCAATTAAAAAAATTATAGGGAAATATTGAATTATTCCACATATAATTAGATAAACAAATATAGAAGTAAATATGGTAATGGCAAGTGAGGTCAAATATCTAAAATCCCAAAGACATTAACAATTAAAGTAGAGTGGACTATAATTTTGTATGACTTGAAATAAGGCACCAAGAAAATTAAATCAAATATGTAGGTGTTACAAGACTCCTAATTCGCATTATATAGATATATGTCTCATACTACAAATAGAACAAGTAATATATTTGGGAATAACATATATTATCTCCAACAAGTAAGCCATTTATTCCTAATTTTAAAATACTATCCAATTAATATAGTTAATAGACAACTACATATTTTCAATATGGAATATATATAGAAATTATGATTACATTCATTCTAATACACTATTCCTTATTTGAATATTGCTTCAATAATTTTGACTTACTAATTAATATATATGTTTTATTAAAATGACAAATATTAATTACAAAAATTAAGATAAAATATCACTTTGAATTCTATTTTTGATATGTTACTAGATGATGGTAAAACAACTATTCTAGAGAAGTTATAATTAACTATAAGTATATCATTTATGAATCATTACAAATTTAATTTAGTTCAATAAATTAATCTATTTATAGTCTTGAATTTCTTCAACCAGAAATAATTAAACACTTAATTTAACACAAAATGGAGGCCCACTCATGAATACAATCCATTTGTCACTTTATATATACCCTATACCTCTCTTCCTTCACAAGAATTTAATTCCACGTAAAATCATATTAAAAGGGACACAAAAAAGAAAGTGAATAAGAAAACGTGGTTGAGTTTTTCTATATTTTTATTTTTGGTTTCATGTCTTTATCCTTATGTTACTAAAGGAGAGATTATTGATCTGACCACATCTGGTACAAAAGCCTATGAAACTAGTGATATAGTTGAGTTAAGAAAAAAATATTAAAATGTAAGCCTTATATATTGATTTGAGATTTTTCCTATGAATTGTATGAAATAATTTCTTCACATTATTTTGTATAATTAAAGTCTACAACCTTCATAATAAGACAAGATATGTGACATCATGAAACAACTTAATTATAAAGACATAAAATGCCATTATTATACTTTTATTTGTCATTATTTTGTTTAACCAAACATGCCTTTCAATATTTATCAAATATAATTGCTTACAACTATTTTATTATCAAACACTTTTCTCCTATTAATATACTAATTATATTAATCTATTGAGTAAATTTGTTTGTTTATGTAAGTAATATAAAAAATATTATATGTTTATTTCTTATTTTTTATGTTGTAGTTATATATAGTCCAACGAATATGTACTAAATAAGCATTACACATAGGCATTTGTGTTAATATTCTTGTAAGCTTGAGATGATTGAAATTAACATGCAATTGATTTCTATTATACTTCATCATTTGATCTATCAATTCAAATATTTATCATGTAAATCCCGCCAGTTAAGGAAAACCGGGAAAAGAACCGGTCAAAACGAGTAAGAAAACCGAACCAGTTCACAAACCCGATCATTTAGGAATGGACAATTTATAAATTTACAACTCCCGGGTGATCCGAAGGGTTCATAAAACCTTGGAAAAGAATCTTAAGACAAATTGGAAGAGAAAAACTAGACCGATTTAGATGAACTAGATCCAACTAGACTGAACCGGTTTATGAACTGAGTCAGTTCATGAACCAGAACCGATAGAGAAAGGGCAAATTAGGAAATTTATGGATCTTGAGTGAACCAAAGAGTACCAAAAGTTATGAAAATGGACTTGAGAATGAATTGGAGATGATAACCAAACCGATTCAGGCAAACCGGATCCGAACTATATTGAACCGGTTTAGACTAGTTTGAACAACTATTGAACCGGATTCAAAATTCATTTTTCTAGGTGGCTAAAAAATTCAAATTTGAGATTTAAGGCCACCATTGGATAGAAAATGAATTTTGAAATTTTTAGATTTGAAAAATACGGTGAATGGGGAGTGAACTAGCCGGTTTAAGCTTTGAACCCAGTTTGGACCGGTCCTGTCCGGTTCGGAACAGTGTTATCTTCTTCCTTCAGATGACAACACTATTCTCTCGCCGGAAAATCGTGCAGCACCGGCGAAGCTGAAAAGTCTCCAGCCAGGGAGTTTCAAAAAATGAATGTCCGCCATTAAGGTGCCAATCGGACGACCAAGAAGTCCCCGACCTTCTTATATAAAGACCCCCTCCCCATTCATCCTCTCCACACTTGAAAACTCCATTTTGTCTCAACTGCTCCATTTTCTGGTGAAGCTCGAACCAGAGCCCCGACTTGGGTACAGTTTGGCACCAAATAGGATAAATAATCAACCGAATCTGCAATGGAGCTGAACAGTTTGTTACCAAATAGGATAAATAATCATTTCAGACTACAAGAGGGCCCAATGACAAGGTTAAGGGCTAAAAGGTTTAAATAGGCTTTATATGACCTGATTAAAGAGATTGCATAAAATCTAAGTGGAAGCCCAATTAAAGAGTCCAAGAAATGCCCACGAGAAGGAAGCCCAATTAAAGAATCCAAGAAAAGCCCACGAAAAGGTCTAGATTTAATTAATGTGTAGAGATTTATTAATATAATAAATCTTCTATGATATTAAATGATAATATTAGATATTTAATTAGTTAAAATTAGATTTTTAAAGTGGTTATAAAAATATCCTAGATATTTAGATTAGATATGGTTGGCATGTAATCATAAGATATATTTTCCTTATTTTTAGGCTATTCAGTTGTTATCTATGCCTATAAAAGGCATACTCCACAACATTGGAGGATAGACACTTTGGAATTTTAATCTTGTGAGGTTTTGTCTTCTTTCTATCTTGAAAGAGCTTTTGAACTTATTAGGTTTTTACTTGTGGCATTCAAGTAATCAAGACTTATCACCCGAGGTTTTCTAAGAGGATTTGGGTGTGGCGTTTAAATATCTCATACCTTGTTTCTCACATAACAAGGCATACTCCATCTTTTTGTACTTGCGTTGTGAAAGTCTTGGGATCATTGCCATATTTGGTGTAGGATGTCGTCAGCATATTGGCGGGGTTCGCATCAGTTGGTATTAAAATTAAAGCACATGGTTGCACGACAAATTCCATTCCATCTTTTATATCTAGTTCTTTTCTTATCTTCTCTACCTATTTCTATTCTCTATAAAAGAAAAAAAATTCTCATCTTCTTCTATCTATCTTCTCTTCAGTAGGTTAAAAAAAAGAAAAAAAAAGCCAAAAACAAATTCGTGCCCAAAAAAAGAGCAAAAAAAAAAGAGAGGCACACAATTCTTGAATTTCTTTCTTATTCTAATCTATCTAAGTCTATTTTTTATTACTTCATTCCATCTTAATTTCTTTATCTATCCAAATTTTATTCTTCTCTGAGTCTATTCGTACACCACACTTAAATTCTTCTGGAATTGTTTTTTGAAAACCTTATTGATTTGTCTTGATTGTTCCTCAAGTTGAACTGCTTCGTAAAAATAATTTGTTTTTAAAGTTCAATTCAGATTGAAAGAAGACATATGAGTGGAAAAGGGCAAGAGTGCTTTAAATCTATAAGAAAAAGCCATTTGAGTGTAAAACAGCAGTGCTTGAGAGAAACATGTGAGGAAGAGTTGCGAGGTTCTTTTCTTTCTAACAATTGCCAGGTTCAGAAGGCCCAACGACAAGGAAACACAATGAAAGAAGAGGGTTTCATGTCTTCCATTCAAAACCTACAGTGGATAGCAATGAAGTGTCAAATGAAATAGATAGTGAAGTCTAAATTTGAGCCACTTCATACGCGAATGGATCGCTTGGAGGAAGGTGTGAGACGACACTCACATTAACATACCTCAATTGAACGATCGTGGAACCGTCGATCTCGATACTTCGAACCACAGGAACTGGGGGAGTTTGATGATCTCCAAGTTAATCGCGGCAACCTCAAGCTCAATTCCTTCAATCAACCTACTACTTGGGATAGACCATGGATTGATGATATCTTGGACAACCAACGTGATAAGTTATTTCATACTCGTTGTTCTATGAAAAATAAGGTTTGTTATATTATCATAGATGGGGAAAGCTGCATTAACTTTGCTAGCACCGAGCTTGTGGAGAAGCTGGCTTTACATACAATGAAGCATCCAAATCCATATCAAATTCAAAGGCTGAATGATCAACCCAAACACGAGGTAACCCAATAGGTGATAATGTCATTCTCTATTGGGAAATATCAGGATAAAGTATTATGTGATGTAGTACCAATGTATGCATGTCATAAGTTAATGTCTTTTGATGTAGGTGATGAAGGAAAAGAAGATTTGAGGACAAATCATTTTCAAGAGGGGAAGAATGATGTGAATCCGACAAAGAGTCTACAAATTCACAAGTTCAATCAACCGAACCTACAATGGAGCTGAATAGTTAGTTACCAAATAGGATAAATAATCATTTGAGACTATAAGAGGGTCTAATGACAAGGTTAAGGGCTAAAAGATTCAAATAGGCTTTATATGACATGATTAAAGAGATTGCAGAAAATCCAAATGGAAGCCCAATTAAAGAGTCCAAGAAAAGCCCATGAGAAGGTCTAGATTTAATTAATGAGTAGAGATTTATTAATATAATAAATATTCTACGATATTAAATGATAATATTAGATATTTAATTAGTTAAATTTAGATTTTTAAATTTATTATAAAAATATCCTAGATATTTAGATTAGATATGGTTAACATGTAATCATAAGATATATTTTCCTTGTTTTTAGGCTATTTGGTTGTTATCTGTGCCTATAAAATGCATACTCCACCGCATTGGAGGACATATACTTTGAAATTTCAATTTTGTGAGATTTTGTCTTCTTTCTATCTTAAAAGAGCTTTTGAACTTATCAGGTTTTTACCTGTGGAATTCAAACAATCAAGACTTATCACTCGAGGTTTTCTAAGAGTTCTTCTTAGAGGATTTGGGTGTGACATTTACATATTCCATACCTTGTTTCTCACATAACAAGGTATACTCTATCTTTTTGTACTTGCATCATGAAAGTCTTGGAATCATTGCCATATTTGGTGTGGGGTGTCGTCAACATATTGGCGAGGTTCACATCACTTTTCTAAGCCAAACAAGCAAGGTCGGGTTCTTTAGAACCAGGGAGAAGTCAGCTAGACACTCGTAGTCTTTGTTTGTTCCGAGGGTCGTCAGAGAAGCGCATGCATGATGGAACAGTGAAGCAGCTTCGATGGACTGAAGCTGCCCTATTTCGACTAAGATGAAATTGACCAATTTGAGCCCTCTTTAGGATAAACCAAGCCCTCCCAAGACCTCCACAGCCCTCTCACGGCTGAATTAGGACTTAAAGGTAAGCCAATTTGACTCCCCTCTACAATTTCAGACCGGTGCTAGAGAGAGAATAGGCAGATTTTCGATGATGAAATTCTAACTCAATTCAGCATCAATTGATGCAATTCTTGATTTTAGGATGAACCACATGACGTGAGTTATATGCCTAGATCAAAAGCTCAGACCGTTGTGCCCCCGACGGTAAGTAATTGAAGTTTTCTCTCTCTATAGTATATTTTCTGGCAAAGCTACGTTTCAACTCGTTCCGACATCAAAACTTGTGATTTAAAGTGCTATTGAATCGTATTAAGATGTAAGAACTCAATTTCAACTTCAATTTCAACAATTAGAAGTGTTTAATTGGTTAATTTGATGAAATTAAATTCAGTTGTGTTAGTAAGTTGAAATTGGGGGAAAATTGGGGATTTTCAAAAATTTGAAGGACCAAGATGTGATTTTATAAAATTGATGGCCAATTGGGCTTGATAAGAATGTTAAAGGGCCAATTGAAGAATTTTATAATTTTTGGGGTAAAACTTACCATTTTTGTAAAGAAGGGCAAAATGGTAATTTTGGAAAAGTTGGGGGACCAAATTGGAAATTTGGAAAATTGAACCCCCTTTTGTGAATTTGAATAAATTGAGATCTCAAGGGGAATTTTAAAAGTTTTGGGACTTAATTTGAGGAAAAACAGGCATTAGGGACTTAAAGTTAAAGAAAAATAAATTTAGGTACCTAATTGCAAATAAATAAAAGTTTGAGTTTTCACATTCATTTCGAATGAACGAAGGCTATTAGGCCGAGGGATAATGAACGAAGATGTTCATATCGTGTAGGAACACAAAGCACCAAGAACGCCATCAAGGACAAGCTTGTGTGAAATACAAAGAACCGGTTGAGTGGAATTCATTACATTAATGGGTGAGTGGGATTTTATATCATACCTGGTTGGGAATGATAAGTACCTTGAAATGAAAACCCACTATTTAGTGCTATTTTAAATATCACAACTTAGAGAAGTGATGTGAAAATCAAGTGGAAAAACTACTTACTGGTTGTAAGTAGATCACACCTGGTTGGTATGATTAAACTTTGTCGAAGGAAGTGGAAAACTCATTCATTGGTTATGAGCGGAGATGTCCTCATACTCGGTTGGTATGATGGACAATTGAAAATATATTTTTGTCGGAGTGCTCTCCCGTGATTGTGTGCCAATGCTTAAACAATTTGGGAGACCTTCTTGACAGGAGCTTGAATAGCTCTTATAGGTCGAGGGCCTTTGTTTTGGAACATGGGGGCTATTATGCCCGGTTTTGGAAATCTTGAAGAGTGGGCCATAGGCCAATGGGCACGAGAAAGAGCTCTAAAAAAACATGAGATATGTGCCATAAAACTTTAATAAATGAATTGTTTGGGCATGGTACCAAGACAGGACCGAAGTACTCAGTCAACTATCGGCAGTGCGACATAACAGGTTGACGGACCAGTCAAGACAAACAACTGCAGGTTGAATTGAGGGTCGGGGTCGTTGGACCATTGGCACCACAGATTATATGGCATGATAAGAAAATACTGATTGTGCATGCACTGTGATTATGAGACCATCAAGACGCTCAAGAAGAGTAGTGATGCGTCCTAAGGGGCCTGGACGACCTGGTGGGTATAATGGCAGTTTGTCGTACCAGGTGACCATGCGAAATTTGGAGTAGCATCAAGCGCATGAGACTGGGGTGGGAACAGGATGAGGTCTCTATCTTCATATGGACATAGAATTGTTACAGGATTGAGGGTCGGATGTCGCGAACATCCACTCATTCTCAGGGTAGAAGTGAACGTGCTTCTATCTAGGTGGCCGGTCAAGTTGCTCCGACACCACAAGTGGGTTCAGTGGACATACTGGCTTACGAATGTGTGTTTGACCTTCATGATGAAGGATGTGTGTTGGGTGATGACACACCTTGATTAATAAGAAATGGTGATAAAAACTGAGATTTGAAATGAAAGGATTTTTGAAAGAAAGGAGTCTGGCACACTCCAATACAAATCTTTTTCCTAAAAGTTAAAAATTTTGAAAACCCATTCACTGATTGGTTGTACACACCCTGTCATGTCCCGGCCTGATTTGGTAGGATCCCCGTGATCAACCCGATACTCTCCCAGTTTATTAAAGGGTTTCCCCTTATTATAGACCGTAAAGAGTTAGACGTCCTTTAAACCTGCACCTTTTCCAGAAATAACATAAACAAAACTGCATAATAATTTAGATTTATTATACATGTATCACAGGCATCTTAGTTGATGGTCTTTAAGGGTAGGCTTTCCGAAATCTCCTGAAAGGGATATAAGGGAGGGGATGAGTATGACTACTTAGTGAATGGGTTTTCAAAACTTTAGACTTTTAAGAAAACATTTATTATTGGAGTGTGTCAGACTCCTTTCTTTCAAAACCATTTCATTTGAAATATCGGGTTTATCACCATTTCTTTTTAACCACGGTGTGTCACCACCTAACACACATCCTTCATTATGAAGGTTAAACTCATTTGTAGGTCAGCACAACCATTGAACTCACTTGTGGCTTCGGAGCGACTTTACCGGCCACCCAGATAGAAGTATGTCCACTTCTACCCTGAGAATGAGTGGATGTTCGCGACATCCGACCTTCATTCCCGGAATAATTTCTTCATATCCATATGAGGACAGAGACCTCATCCCGTCCCCACCCCGGTCTCATGCACTTAGTGCTACTCCAAATTTCGCACGAACACCTTGGATGACAAACTGCCCTTATACTCACCAGGTCGTCCAGTGCCCTTAGAACGCATCACTACCCTTCTTGGGTGTCTTGATGGTCCCGTACTCACAGTGCATGCACAAACATGTTTTCTTATCAGGCCATGTAATATGTGGTGCTACTGGTCCAACGACCCCGACTCTCAACTCAACCCGCAATTGTTTGTCTTGACTGGTCCGTCGACCTGTCATGTCACACTGCCGCTAGTTGACTGAGTATGTTGGTCCTATCTTGGTACCATGGCCAAACAATTCCTCTATTTAAAGTTTTATGGCATATAATTAATTCATGTTTGTTTACGAGCTCCTGCTCATGCCAACAGGCCTTGGGTGCACTGCACGAGATTTTTAAAATCGGGTATATTAGCCCCTAAGTTCCAAAATCGAGGCCCTCGGCCTATAAGAGAGCTATTCGAGCTCCCGTCATGAAGGTCTCCCAAATAATTTAAGCATTGACACATAGTTAGGGGAGAGTACTTTCGACAAAATTATATTTTCAACTATCCATTATACCGACCCGATATAAGGACATCTCCGTTCATAATCGATGAATGGATTTTCAACTTCCTTCGAGGAAGTCTCATCATACCAATAGGGTATGATCTACTTACAACTGGTAAGTGGTTTTTCTGCATGATTTTCACATCACTTCCTCTAAGTTGTAATGTTTAAATACCACCTAATAGTGGGTTTTCATACCGAGGTACTTATCATCCCCAACCGGGTATGATATAAAATTTCCACTCACAACCCACAAGTGGTTTTTAAACTTTAAGTTGTGCTCATCATCCCAACTGGGTATGATATTAGTAAACCCACTCACCTATTAAAGTTGTGAATTACACTAGACCAGTTCTTTGTATTTAGGCGATCTTGTCCTTGCTGGTGTTCCCGGTACTTATCATACCCGACCAGGTATGATATAAAATCCCACTCACCTGTTAATGCAGTGAATTCCACTAGACAGGTTCTTTGTATTCATGTGAGCTTGTCCTTGTTAGCGTTCCTAGTACTTCGTCTTCCTACGCGATATGAACATCTCGGTTCATTATCCTTCGACCTAATAGCCTTCATTCATTCCAAATGAATGAGAAAGTCAATCTTTCATTTATTTGCAATTAGGTTCCTAAAGTTATTTCTCTTTAACTTTAAGTCCCTAATGCCAGTTTTTCCTCAAATTTAGTCACGAAACTTCTAAAATTTATAATGGGACCTCAATTTATTCAATTTCACAAAAAGGGGATTAATTTTCAAAATTTCCAATTTGGTCTCCAACTTTTCCAAAATTACCATTTTGCCATTCTTTTACAAAAATGGTAAGTTTTGCCCCAAAAATTCCAAAATTCTTCAATTGGTCCTCCAACATTATTTTCATGCCCAATTGACTATCAATTTCGTAAAATTTCATTTTGGTCCTAGAATCAAGAATCGCATCAATTGATGCCGAATTGTGTTAAAATTTTATCATTGAAATTCTGTTGGTTCTCTCTCTACCATTGGCTGGAAATTACAGAGAAAAGCCGAATTTGCTTACCTTTTAGTTCTAATTCGGTCGTGAAAGGGCTGAGGAAGTGTTGGGAAGGCTTGGTTTGGCCTGAGGAGGGCTCGAAATGGCCGATTTCAACTCGGCTGAAATAGGGCAGCTTCGGTCCGCCAGAGCTGCTTCACTATTTCATCACGCTAGCATCTCGCTAGCGACCCTTGGAGTGAACGGAGACTACAAGCGTGTAGCTAACTTCTCCCCGGTTCTAAAGAACCTGGCCTCGCCTTGTTTGGATAAAAAAAGACCCCATGTCGGAGCTCTGGTTCGAGCTTCACCGAAAAATAGAGCAATTGAGAGAGAATAGAGTTTTCAGGTGTGGAGAGGATGAATGGGGAGGGACTCTTTATGTAGGGAGCTCAGGGACCCATTGGCCATTCGTTTGGCACTGTTATAACTAACATTGAAGACCTGAAATGCCCCGAACATAAGCATTTCTTCTTCGCCGACGTTTCTTCAGTTTCCCGGCGAGTGAACAGTGCTGTCATCCTGAGGAAGAAGAGGACACTGTTCCGAACCGAACCGAACCTGTCCGAACCAGGTTCAAAGCTTAAACCGACCGGTGTACCCCCCATTCGATCGAGTTTTTCGAATCTAAAAATTTCTAAATTTATCTAAATTCATTCTATATCCAATGGTGGCCTCAAATCTCCAATTTGAGTTACTTAAGCCACCTAGAAAAATAAATTCAATCTATATCTAAACCAATCTAGTTTTCCTCTTCCAATTCATCCTAAGGTTCTTTTCCATAGTATTATGAACCCTTTGGATCACCTGGGAATTGTAAACTCTTAAAGCCCATCCACAATTGATCGGGTTTATGGACCAATTCAGTTTTCTCACTCGGTTTGACTAGTTCCCTTCTCGGTTTTCCTTAGCTCAAAAGGGCGGGGTTTACAACTCTCCCCTCCTTTTAGGAGTTTTGTCACCAAAACTTAATTTAACAACCTTGTATGAGGAATCATTTCCTTTGATGCCCCTTTGGTGTTTGCTTAACATGAAAACTCTTCTCTCGTTCTTTCAATTAGCCCTTTTTACAACCTTCACTTAAGGAATTCCTTTTTCCTTTGTATTATTTACTCCCTCCATGGAGTTTGTCATAACTAGACATACCTTACTTCAGGGTATGTTAGATTTTATCTCTTTCTTTGCTTAGAGCAACATTCTTCCCCTTGAGGTTCTGTACTCAAGATTGGAAATTCTAAGATAACTAACCATTTTTGTGTCTAGTTAACCACTTGGTCAATGAAACCCTTAGCTCGACATCCTTTAGAGCATTACGTACCTATTTTCATGGATTTCTTTATCATCACTTTTTTGTCCCATTTCGACTCTTTCTTCATTTTTGCTCAGTACAAATCAATCCAAATTATGTTTGACTTTGCCATGCTTATGAACCAACTCTTCCTTATTCTGAGTCATGTTTTCATCGGGCTTATTGGGTTTTTCTTGTCCCTTACAGCATGACGTTTTCTAGATCTTTCCTCTGTATCCATTAGATCTCCAAAACACCTCTTTTAGGGTTATTCCTTATTTTTCAACCTCTCAGGAATTGTATAACTTCATCCCTCCTTTCTTCTGGTAGTATTTCTCGACTACCTTTACCGTTATTAACTCAATTTACACAACTGTGTCGGTTCTCCTTACCCACTCATCATTTTTTGACTTCCTTTTAGTATTTCGGTTCCGATTATTTGATTTCTAGATGTTTTACTGTCATGCTGGTATTTGTCCTTTCTTAGGTCCATCATCATTCCCAATAACATCATTTATTTAAGGATTTTACTTTGGCTTTAATCCACTCTTACCTGTTTGTAATCATCTCACCATTCTTTATATCAAGTCGATTCCTTTCGGTCTACATGTTGTTTTGCTTGGTTTGGGGAGTTTCCCCTTTTTGCGGTTTCATTCTCTACTATTTCCTTCAAGGTAGAGACTTTCATCTTAGGAGATACATGTTCAACCTTCTTACCATTTCTTGAAGGTTTCCTTTCTTCATCTCCTTACACCCTTTCCATATTGGGGCATTTGTCCGCTTTTAGTCCTCCATTGTCTTAATTTTTTCCCATTCCATCCCTTATTCCTTATTTGAGTAGTTTATAAATCTTATTTCGGGTACTTCATATTATACTCAGCCGTCCACTCTTTAGGCTTTATTATACGCATGTGGACTACGACCGATCTTACCAATCATGGCTGTTCCTACATATCCACATCTTATTTGGATGACTTACTTTCCCAACATTTCTCATACGTTCTTTCCTTCCTTACCTTTTTATGGATAGTCCACTCATTCTTACTTGTCACAACATCTCTTAATATGCTTTCTTGGGTTTCTTTCACTTAAGCATGCACTTTTATTTGTGGATTTGTCTCCTCACCTCTCGTTAGTTCCGTTTATTCTTTATTACATCATGTATCCTTTATTAGAATTTCCTTATTTGGGAGGATTCTTACCCTTTTCTCCCGAAATTTCTTTTTCATACATACTTGAAGACACCTTACTTTAAATGACGTCCCTTGATGCTATTCTTTCATGTTTACCTTTACTCTTGAGATCTTATGGGTACGTCTTTCATACTCCATCCTCATTATCACTCGCACCTTAACACATGTCTAGAGCTCACATCCACCTAGTTTCAAAATCCCTTGATTACCCTTCGAGAGGTTCATTTAACTGTCTCAAGACTTTATAGTTCCGGTTCTGGCCATTGATTTCTTTTAAGGATTTTGCTTTGTTCTTCTTTTCCAATGATTTGCCCTTTTTACTTCTTCCTTCTTTATCATGGTTTAAATTCTTGGTTCTCTCGAAGGCTAGTTCTTTAACTACCTCCTTCACACTATTTTTTTGATCCAATAATCTGGGCAGTTGTATCACTCTTCCTTCATACCTATCCTTTTATTCTTCATAGAATTTAGTCTTTACTACACCTCAGCCTTTCTTAGGATTCTGTTCATTCTCTTTGGCTATCCTCTACCACCTGTTTCTTCTTTCTACTTAGTTCTCCTGCTCTCTCCAAACAGGTCACCCTAAGCCACCACGAAACTTCCTTCCTTTGAAACATTTCCTAACTAAGGGTTGTTTCCTTGTACTCCACATTATGTACATCCGCCCATCCATAATTTCTTCAAGGGTAGTTAGTTGTATGCATCCCTCCAAAGTTTACTTTCATAATGTATTTCCTTATGGAGCATTCAAATCTTCTTTGTTTCAAGATTTATTGACAATTGTGTGAGAGGCTTGCCTATTCTTTTATTGGCTTGAGTTTAGTCATTAATTTGGCCCTTGGTCCTATTAAGGATTTCTTTCATCCTTCTTTTCCCAAGTATTTGACCTTTCTGCCCCTCTCTTCATTGCTGGAACTCAAATTATGGCTTTCCCATGTATTAGTTCGTTAACTTCTCCGTCTCCACCATTCCTTTGGTCTAAGTTTCTTAGGGCAGTTGTTTCTCGAGTCCTCTTGTCCTTAACGTCTATCTCATTGACCTTTTAGGTTGTAGTCCTTTCTACCTCTCGGTCTTCCTTAGGCTATCACTTATTTCCTCTAACTATCTTGTTTTTATGGTTTGCTTACTTCTGCAATGTTGGTCAAAGACTCAATTTTTTACTTCTTTGCTTTTTCCCAAAAAAGGTTGTACTTTAAAATTATATCACTTTTCCAAAGCAGGTTAGTCTTGGCCTTTGATACTTCCTTCCTTCAAGTAGTTTCTAATGAGGGGTTGGCTCCTTTTACTCCACGTTATGTCCATCTGCCAACCAATGATTCCTTCAAGGCACTTTGTTGTATGCATCCCTCTAGAGTTCCCTTTCACAGCATATTCCTTCTCTTCTTCACTCTCACTATGTCATTCCCTAGAGTTTCTAGGGACATTTTTTTGTGTCTGGCCCTTATGAGAGGGTTCTTAAGTATACTTCCCATGTACCTTATCCCTATTCTTATGATATCCTTCTCAATTTGACCTTCTTAAGAAGTTTTTGCATTCACCTTGTCATTTCTTGACCTCTTTGTAAACCGTTTACGTAACCTGCTCCATGGTATCGGTCTCCGATCCTTCATGTCTTTCGTGACTTTTGAGGAGGTATTGTCCTGAATCTATGAGGTGTGAAACACCCCTTTTTTCCTTACACCTATTATATTTCATCTTGGCACTTGTCCTTTCGTAGGGTTGGGCATCTCTTTAGGCATGTCCCATCATTATTCCCTTACATGGATTGTTATGGTTCTTTCTTTCCTTCGAGTAGGGCTTTTTCCCAAGGTTACTATTGGTTTGGTGCTTTACCGTTCTTGAGTCTGATCACTTTTACAGTTTTCTAGCTGAATCACCTTTGCTAAGGGTCATGGTAAGAGTCCTCTTAGTTTTCCTGATTCATCTTCCATCATTGGGTTGCGACTCTTAGTTTCTAGGATAGTGTGGGTTTGTTTTATTTTCCTTAGGCCATATTCCTAGTAAGATCACATCCTCAAAAGATAGAGTTTTGGGGAATTTGAATCTTTTATTAACATGGGTAAGATCACATGGATTGTTGTGGTTCCTTCTTTCCTTCAAGTGAGGCTTTTCCAGGGTTACTAGTGATTTGGTGCTTTACCATTCTTGAGTTTGATCACTTTGACAGTTTTCTTGCTGAATCTCCCTTGCTAAAGGGTCATGGTAAGAATCCTCCTAAGTTTCTTAATTCCCTGATTCATCTTCAATAACCGAGATGTGACTTTTCCTTAGTTTCTAGGATATTGTGGGTTTGTTTTATTTTCCTTAGGCCATATTCCCAACAAGATCGCATCAAGAGGAGATAGAGTTTTGAGAATTTGAGTATTTTATTAATAGGGGCATACAAAAGATTAGGCTTTCAACCCTATCACAGGAAATGGTAACAAAATAACTAAGGAGCTATGGAATTCTTGATAAATATCCTCCTTCGTACTTAGGGTTGTGCCATCGATAGGTCCTAGCACCATTCTCTAAGATACTTCCCCATTTGGTCTTTCGAGATTCCTGCCAGGTCTTAGACATTTGGGAAGCTTCTAGGGTTGTCTTTCTACGAAAATAGGATGTTGAGTAAAGTCATTCCAAGTTTTCTTGGTTCCTCTCCTGAGAGCCATCTGAAAATTTTAGGATAAAACCTATTAGTTACTATATTTTCTAGTCTTAAATATGTATTCGAGGAAACAGGCTCTGATACCACTCTAGTTGTCACGCCCTGACCCAGTTTGGTTGGATCACCATGATCAACCCACCAATCTCCCGGTTTATTAAAGGGTTTCCCTTTATTATAGACCGTAAAGAGTAAGGCGTCCTTTAAACCTACAACTTTTTCAGGAATAACATAAACAAAACTGCATAATAATTTAGATTTATTATACCTATATCACAGGCATCTTAATTGACGATCATTAAGGGAAAGCTTTTTGAAATCTTCTGAAAGGGACATAAGGGAGGGGGTGAGTACGACTACTCAGTGAATGGGTTTTCAAAAGTTTAAACTTTTAAGAAAACATTTATTATTGGAGTGTGCCAGACTCCTTTCTTTCAAAACCATTTCATTTGAAATCTCGGGTTTATCACCATTTCTTTTTAACCACGGTGTGTCATCACCCAACACACATCCTTCATCATGAAGGTTACACACATTCACAGGTCAGCACGACCACTGAACCCACTTGTGGCTTTCGGAGCAACTTTACCTGCCACCCAGATAGAAGTACATCCACTTCTACCCTGAGAATAAGTGGATGTTCGCGACATCCGACCTTCATTCCCAGAATAAATTCTTCGTGTCCATATGAGGACGGAGACCTCATCCCGTCCCCACCCCGGTCTCATGCGCTTAGTGCTACTCCAAATTTTGCACGGTCACCTGGTACGAAAAACTGCCCTTATACTCACCAGGTCGTCCAGTGCCCTTAGGGCGCATCACTATCACTCTTGGGTGTCTTGATGGTCCTGTACTCACAGTGCATGCACAAACAATGTTTTCTTATTAAGCCATGTAATATATGGTGCCACTAGTCCAACGACCCCGACTCTCAACTCAACCCGTAGTTGTTTGTCTTGACTAGTCCGTCGACCTATCATGTCGCACTACCGCTAGTTGACTGAGTATGTCGGTCCTATCTTGGTACCATGGCCAAACAATTCCTATATTTAAAGTTTTATGGCATATAATTCATGTTTGTTTACGAGCTCCTGCTCGTGCCAACTGGCCTTGGGCCCATTGTACGAGATTTTCAAAATCGGGCATATTATCCCCTAAGATCTAAAACTGAGGCCCTCGGCCTATAAGAGCTATTCGAGCTCCCATCACGAAGGTCTCCCAAATAGTTTTAGCATTGGTACACGGTCAGAGGAGAGTACCTTCGACAAAATTATATTTTCAATTGTCCATTATACAGACCCAATATAAGGACATCTTCGTTCATAATCGATGAACGGATTTTCATCTTCCTTCAAGGAAGTCTCATCATACCAACTGGGTATGATCTACTTACAACTGGTGAGTAGTTTTTCCGCATGATTTTCACATCACTTCCTCTAAGTTGTGATGTTTTAAATACCACTTAATAGTGTGTTTTCATACTGAGGTACTTATCATCCCCAACCAGGTATGATATAAAATTTCCACTCACAACTGACAAGTGGTTTTTAAACTTTAAGTTGTGCTCATCATCCCAATCGGATATGATGTTAGTAAACCCACTCACTCGTTAAAGCTGTGAATTCCAATAGACCATTTCTTTGTATTCACGTGAGCTTGCCCTAGTTGGCGTTCCCGGTACTTCATGTTCCTACACGATATGAACAACTCGGTTCATTATCTTTCGACCTAATAGCCTTCATTTATTCCAAATGAATGAGAAAGTCAAACTTTCATTTATTTGCAATTAGCTCCTTAAAGTTATTTCTCTTTAACTTTAAGTCCCTAATGCCAGGTTTTCCTCAAATTGAGTCACGAAACTTCTAAAATTTATCATGGGACATCAATTTAATTTCACAAAAAGAGGATTAATTTCCCAAATTTCCAATTTGGTCCTCTAACTTTTCCAAAATTACCATTTGCCCTTCCTTTACAAAATGGTAAGTTTTGCCCCAAAAATTCCAAAATTCCTCAATTGGTCCTCCAAAAATTTCAAGCCCAATTGACCCTCAATTTCATAAAATTGCATTTTGGTCCTTTGAATTTCAAAATTCCCCAATTTCCCCCAATTTTCCCTCAATTCCAACTCTTTAACATAGCCGAATTTGATTTCATCAAATTGATCGATCAAACACCTCTAATTGTTGAAATTGAAGTTGAAATTGAGTTCCTCCATGTTCATACGATTCCATAGAACTTTGAATTGTGAGTTTTAATGTCGAAACGAGCTCAAATGGAGCTTTGTTGGAAAATAGACTATAGAGAGGGAAAGCTTTGATTACTCAACGGTGAGGGCACGATGGTCCGAGCTTTTGATCTGGGCAGATAGCTCTTATCCTGAGGTTCATCTTAGAATCAAGAATTGCATCAATTGATGCCGAATTGAGTTAGAATTTCATCATTGAAATTCTGTCAGTTCTCTTTCTACCACCGGCCGAAAATTGCAGAGGAAAGCCGAATTGGCTTACCTTTCAGTCCTAATTCGGCCGTGGAAGGGCTGAGGAAGTATTGGGAAGGCTTGGTTTGGCCTGACGAGGGCTCGAAATGGCCGATTTCAACTCGACTAAAATAGGGCAGCTTCGGTCCGCCGGAGCTGCTTCACTGTTTCATCACACTAGCATCTCGTTGGCGACCCTCGGAGTGAACGAAGACTACAAGCGTGTAGCTAACTTCTCCCTAGTTCTAAAGAACCTGACCTCGCCTTGTTTGGATAAAAAAAGACCCCATTTTGGAGCTCTGGTTTGTGCTTCACCAGAAAATAGAGTAGTTGAGAGAGAATGGAGTTTTCAGGTGTAGAGAGGATGAATGATGAGGGGCTCTTTATACAGGGAGCTCGGGGACCTGTTGGCCGTCCGTTTGGCACCGTTAAAACTAACATTAAAGACCTGAAATGCCTCGAACATAAGCGTTTATTCTTCGCTGGTGTTTCTTTAGTTTCCCGGCGAGTGAAAAGTGTTGTCATCTTGAGGAAGAAGATGACACTGTTCCGAACCGAAACGGATAGGTCCGAACCAGGTTCAAAGCTTAAACCGATCAGTTCACCCCCACATTTGATCGAGTTTTTCAAATCTAAAAATTTCTAAATTTATCTAAATTCATTCTATATCCAATGGTAACCTCAAATCTCCAATTTGAGTTATTTAAGCCACCTAGAAAAATGAATTTAGGATTCGGTTCAATAGTGGTTCAAATCGGTCCGAACTAGTTCAGATCCGGTTCACCTGAACCGGTTTGGTTTTCATCACCAATTCCTTCACAAGTCCATTTCCATGTCTTTTGTGACTCCTTGGGTCACTTAGGGTCCATAAAATTCTCAGTTTACCATCTCTTTATCGATTCCAGTTCATAAACCAACTCGGTCCTTAAACCGGTTCAATCTGATTTGGGTCCAGTTCACCCAAACCGATCTAATTTTTCTCTCCCACTTTGTTCTTAGTTTCTTTCCCATGGTTTATAAATCTCTTCGGGTCATAAGGGATCCTTAAATTTCTTGTTTACCCTTTCTCTATCAGTTCTGGTTCATGAACTAACTCGGTTCATAAACCGGTTGAATCCTGTTTGACCCGGTTCATCCAAACTGGTCTAGTTTTCCTCTTCCAATTCATCCTAAGGTTCTTTTCCATAGTGTTATGAACCCTTTGGATCACCTGGATGTTGTATATTCTTAAATTGCCCACTCACAATTGATCGAATTTGTGGACCAGTTCAGTTTTCTCACTTGGTTTGACTAGTTTCCTTCCCAGTTTTCCTTAGCTCAAAAGGGCGGGGTTTACACACCCCCTCCCTTATATCCCTTTCAGGAAATTCCAGAAAGCATACCCTTAAAGTCCAACAACTAAGACACCTGTGAGAAAGGTATGATAAATTTAAAATATTATGTAGTTTTGATTTATGTTATTCTAGGAAAAGGTGCAGGTTTAAAGGACGCCTTACTCTTTACGGTTTATAATAAGGGGAAACGTTTTAATAAACCGAGAGAGTGGCGGGTTGATCACACGGATTCGACCAAACCGGGTTGGGGCGTGACATATCACCTATATAAAGAAAAATACATGACATTTATTAATCAATTTATATACTTGAAAAATACATAGCCAACATAACACTATATTGTGTAGTTATTGATATATATGTTAGAGTAATTTTGTAAGAGAAATGATCATATTTTTTTATGTAAATAATAATATAAAAAAATATGTGTGGAGAGAAATCCCATTTAAGTATTTTTAGAATGAGACTATTGAAATCCAAATAATCTATAATAAACTTATTTGTGTTTCATACTTTTAGCAACACAAAAGATAGAAGTTATTGTTATAAAAGTTATTTATAAATATTTCACATAATATTAATTGTACACTTATTATTACATCATGTTTATTAATAGTTTATACTATACAAATTTATTATACTTTAAAATTATAATTTTTTTATAATATGAATTTTTTCAAACTAATTAAAATTATTCAATTATCAATAATATAATGCACAACAAAAGTATTTTTAATAAATTTTAATTAAATTATTGGTCATGAATAAGACGTTAATAAACCATATATATTACACAATTATAAGAAGCACATTAGGTTTAATTATTAATATAAAATAATTACAATATTTATATTTAATTTTTGTATCACAGTATCTAAGTTAGGGATTAGGAGTGGTTGAATAATGCACCAAATCTCTCCCATAACATACGTTCAAATATATCCTACACTGTATTGAATTTATACCATTATATATTATAAGCCTAACATAGGTGATATGCTAATAACCAGAGCGGGTGATGGAAACCTTTATTTTTTATTAAATGTATTTTTCTAATGCTAAAAACCGCTAATACTTCATATTTTTTATTTGGTGAAATTTGTAAATAGTTGTTCGGTTGAGAGACTCTCCACAAGTCCTTTCAACCTATTATTTCAAATTATATCTTATTTTTTCCCTACTTAGCTAAACCATTAAATTCATTTATTTGTAAAAATCACACTATTTCCATTATATCAATATTTGAGCCATGCGTATAAGTATATATTTGGAAATAATTATTTTAGTGACAAAGATCTTTCATGGGAAATGACATTTCTATTGTAAGTCACACTTTTTATTACTAAGAAATTATATTTATTATTTTTGTTGGAGGTCTCATTGTAGGCGAAAAAGTTAACGTTATAGCGAAAGTAAGACTCGCCCGACCCTAGAGCAAGATCTTTTGAAGTCGATTTTTCACTTTTTACATCATTTTGCATTAGAACTACACCCAATGAATATATACAATTCTACAACGCTACTGCATCAAGTACACCGACATTAATTTTCACGGCGTAGTTTCTCTCTTGTGGTTTTTCACTAGATTTTGGTCTTTACTCAAAGTTAGAATTATTACTCCCTTAAAAAGTTGGTTGTTTTGTCTTGGGGGCACTATCTGTTAAGTTGTTCTCAAATTGTTTATCTGTTTCTTTGTAAATGGAATCACACATGTTCTCACTGTAATCAAGAAATTTAGAGTCAAATACTTTTTGCCTCTCCCAACACCATCTTTCTCCTTCTGCTATCAGTGTTATTTAGAATTAGAATTATTTGTTCTACTTTATTGTTCTTCCCTGATCTATTTTCAATTGATGATTAATGCTCTACTACACTTGATGCACTATCACCCTTATAGTTATCCTCTATTTCGCTCAACCCTATTGCAAAATCTTGACTTCATGATGCGAACAGCACCCTACACCAAATATGGAATAGATCACAAGACTTTCACGACACAAGTAAAAAGCATAAAATATACCTTGTTTGGTTAAGAAACAAGGTACGGATAGATGTAGATGCCACACCCAAATCCTCTAACAAGAGCTCCTATAAAACCTTGGTGATTAGTCTGATTGCTTGAACGCCACAAGTAAAAACCTAATAAGTTCAAAAGTTCTCTAAAAAGATATAGAAGACATAACCTCACAATAAAATTGAAATAAAAAATCTGTCCTTACAATGCTCTGAAGCTAACCTTTTATAGACACTTTAGAATATTAGCTATTATCTAAATAAGGAAATAAAATATTATGGTTGACATGACAACCATATAGAGAATATTACTAATATATTTCTTTGACATATCTAAAAATATATAATGTTTCCTAATGTAATCTTCTAGGAAATTTATGATATTAATAAATCTCCCACTTAAAATTCAAATTTGAAATTAAAATTTAAATTATCTTCTTGAGATATTATTGGAGGACTCTTCTTTTGGGCTTCCACTTAGGTTTCTTCAATTGCTCAAATCAGTCATTTCGATGTTTCTTCAAATCTTTTAGCTCATAACTTGTGAATCATAGTGTGCCTAATTTGAATCACATCACTTCACAATAGACTTTATACATTTAGTCATTGCTTTAGTCAAACAGATTTCATCTATTACAATTAAATTCTGTCGACTCAATAGCTTGCCCAACCCCGAAGCAATATCTTGCCTTCATCATCATTTTTATGCTTGTAGTCATTGATTTAGTCGCTGCTTTCATCTTTTTCAAATATATTATTCTGAGACAATATCATCTTAGATCTCTTACAACCAAAAGTTATCATCTTCTCGAATTAGTCAAATATTTAGATCTCGATTTTTCGACAACAACTTCTCCATCGCCATGTCTATATTTTGTGCATCTCCACCCACAATATGTCATTTTTATAATGGAGTTACCTTAATCGACCTCACCTCTTACTTTGACCATTAGCCTATCATCAAGTATCCTTAGATCTCGACAATTTTTCTTCAAGTTTTGTTTGATCCAACATGCATTTCTCATTTCTCCAAGGTTATTTTCCTCTTTCTAACCTTGAGATTTTTTTTTCACTAGAGTGGATTTCTTAGTTTTCCCATTATCTCTTTCCCTCTTCATCTCATTTGCACTTGCACTAATTCAAACAAACAATACATCACTCTCTGCCATCCCATATTTTTATTAATCACAAAGTCTATTTGGTACATTTATTAAACAACTAGCAATATGTTTACCTTTATTTTGCACATCAAGCTTATTTCAAGGTTTCATGATGGTATTATTGCAGATATAACATATAAAACCAATATAAACATCTATCTATCTATTATTTAGTTCACTTTCGAGTTTCTCCTTTGCTTGTATTTTCTTGTGCATATATCAACATGCAAGAAATCACTATTGTGTCAATACCTTCACAGTTTTTCACTTTTTGCTAACTCGAGCAGAACGGAGTGAGGAAATCCAACAAGATTCAACCTATATTCCAACTTCAAATTAAGATCAAATTTCAATATTGCTACTTCTCTTGAGATTGGAGGAATAATCGAGATAATATTGAAGACAAACAATAGCAAATGAATAAATAGATGTTATAATGGAGAAAAAAAATGTGGTTACAATGTTATTAATATGTCGTATTTAATTTTCTACTTATACATTGTACACCATTTATGTTAAATGAATAAGATAAATTATGATTCTACATTTTTCTCTCTATTAGTTTTTTCAATTTAAAAAATTATGGGGAGAACATTGAATTATTCCACATAGAATTAGAGGCTCTCAAACTAAATATATATAGAAGTAAATATATTGATTTTAATAGTATTAATATGGTAATGGCAAGTGAGGTCAAATAACTAAAATACCAAAGGCATTAACTATTAAAGTAGAGTGGACTATAATTTTGTATGACATGAAACACCAAGAAAATTAAATCATTAATGAGGATTATATAGACATATGTCTAATACTACAAATAGAACAAGTAATATATTTGGGAATAATATATACTATCTCTAAAAATTAAGCCATTTATTCTTAATTTTAAAATACTATCCAATTAATATAGTTAATAGACAACTACATATTTTAAACTTGGAATATATAAGAAATTATGATTACATTCATTCTAATACACTATTCCTTATTTGAATTTTGCTTCAATAATTTTGAATTACTAATTAATATAGGTTTTATTAAAATGACAAATATTCATTGCAAAAATTAAGATAAAATATCATTTTGAATTCTATTTTTGATATGTTACTAGTTGATGGTAAAACATCTATGGGGGAGAAGGTATAATTAACTATAAGTATATCATTTTTGAATCATTACAAATTTTAATTAGTTCACTAAATTAATCTATTTATAGTATTGAATTTCTTCTACCATAAACAATCAAACACTTACTTTACCACAAAATGTTGGCCCATTTATGAATACTCTCCATTTGACACTTTATAAATACCCCTTTAACGTTCTCTTCCTTCACAAGAATTTAAATCCACATAATATCATATCAAAAGGGACAAGAAAAAGAAAGTGAATAACAAAATGTGGTTGAGTTTTTCTACACTTTTATTTTTGGTTTCATGTCTTTATCCTTATGTTACTGAAGGAGAGGTCATTGATGTGACCACATCTGGTGCAAAGGCGGATGGAACTAGTGATATAGCGAAGGTAAGGAAAAAATATTAAATGTAACCCTAATATATTATAGAGTTTGTGATGTTCTTATATTTCTTATTTTCGTTATTTCACTGTGTGGCTGGTGTGATCTTGAAGGTGTTGACAACTGTATGGACCACAGCATGCGGAGCGATTACCCCGAGTGTAGTTTTGATCCCCGCAGAGACATACATGCTAGGACAAGTGTCACTAAAAGGCCCATGCAAGAACCCGATTACCCTCCAAATAGAAGGAACTGTGAAGGCCCCGGAGGACCCAACCCTGATCAAGGGTGACGTATGGGTCAACTTTGATACCGTCGACCTTTTGAAGATCATGGGAAAGGGCACTTTCGATGGTCAGGGGAGTGTAGCGTGGAAAAAAAAATGATTGCACAAAAAATGTTAAATGTGTGATGCTCCCTTCGGTAAGCTCTCACTATCAGCAATTTTGACTATAAGTTGGTATGTAAGATTGTTAGGTAAAACAATTTAAGTTGTTGTTCAATCCTAATTTTTCCAAAAATATTATAGTTAACTTTGAAGTGCTTGATGTTTATGCCTTTATAAATTTTAACCCTTATTTTTATTTAAACAAAAAGAAATACAAAACTTTGACATTTCTAACAAAAGTTTCACAAATCTTTCATTTTTAGATCAATTTAGAATTTTCAAGTCAAAATCTTGCTAGGTTTTGTACAACGTAAAATATGAAATACCTTTATTTGCTAAGGAATCTGATAAATTTTAAATATGAATTACACATAATTGTCAAGTAAAATATTATTTAGTGATCATTAAATAAATTCAAATTAATGATCATGAAACTAAATATTCTTAGAAGTTGATAACATATATGAAATTATCCATCCAACATTAGTTTTGAGGTGAGATGCTGCATGAATTTCATTCTCCTCTCTTTGGGATGATGCAAAATGAGAAGAACCTCAGGTTCAACTTTGTGACAAATGCACTTGTCTAAGATATAACAACATTGAACACCAAGGGATTTCATATGATGGTATTCGGAAGCAAGAACATCACATTCCAGGGTATCAAAATAATTACCCCTGAAGACAGCCCTAATACAGATGGAATCCACATTGGTCATTCAAGTGCGGTCACCATTGCGGATACTAGCATTGAGACCGGAGATGATTGTGTATCCATTGGGGATGGCAGCGAACAGGTCACCATCACATCTGTTACATGCAGACCTGACCATGGAATTAGCATCGGTAGCCTCGGGAAGTATAAAAATGAGTTACCCGTAAATGGAATATTTGTAAAGAAGTGTACCCTCACCAACACCATGACGGGTGTTAGAATCAAGAGCTGGCCCGCATCATTACCTGGAGTTGCCACTGATATGCACTTTGAGGACATCACGATGAACAATGTGAGCGACCCAGTGCTTATCGACCAAGGTTATTGCCCATGGAACCAATGCACCACCGGAGTGAGTCATCCATATACTTTTCAAGCTCCCAATGCAAATATGTATCACAAATTATTTAATTTTTATTTCACCTTGAAACAAATTATTATAGGGCCGGGGAACAAATTAGTATGATTGAAACTTGTAAATATTTTGAAAATTGCCTCAGTTTTAACCATGTACTTTAAACACACTTATGTGTTTTTCCAGGTACCATCAAATGTTAAGATAAGCAAGGTTAGCTACAAGAACATAAAGGGAACTATATTTACTCCAGTTGCTGTTAAGCTCATTTGCAGCAAGGCATTCCCTTGTGAGGATGTGGAGCTTGCTGACATTAATCTCACCTACCAGGGGACTACTGGTACCACAACTTCTATTTGTGAAAATGTTACTCCCAAAGTCTCCGGTACACAAAATCCACCTATTTGTGGTGGGGCCCCTACCCCCGGTGCTGTCGCGTCCTCCTAGATCCCTGTATTCAAGAACACTTGGGTGCAATTGATATTAAATTTTAACTCCCAACCTATTTCAATTTTGAAAATATAGTAGCACATTGCGAAGGTGGACATTATTTAGTTGTTATCCACTCAATTGTATTGATTTGAGATTTTTCCTATGAATTGTATGAAATAATTTTTTCACATTATTTGGTATAATTGAAGTCTACAACCTTCACAATAAGACGAGATATGTGACATCACAAAACAACTTAATTATAAAGACATAAAATGTAATTATTATACTTTTATTTGTCATTATTTTATTTACCAAAACATGCCTTTCAATATTTATCATCTATAATTGCTTACAACTATTTTGGTATCAAACACTTTTCTCCTATTAATATAATGATTATATTAATGTGTTAAGTAAATTTGTTGGTTCATGTAAGTTATATAAAAATATTATATATTGGTTTCTTATTTTTTATCTTGTTGTTATATATAGTCCAACTAATATGTAGTAAATAAGCGTTACACATAGGCATTTGTGTTAATATTATTGTAAGTTTGAGATGATTGAAATTAACATGCAATTGATTACTATTATACTTCATAGTTTCATTTATAAATTCAAATATTTATCACCTATATAAAGAAAAATACATGACATTTATTAATCAATTTATATACTTGGAAAATACACAGCCAACATAACACTATATTGTGTAGTTACTGATATATATGTTAGAGTAATTTTGTAAGAGAAATGATCATATTATTTATGTAAATAATAATATAAAAAATATGTGTGGAGAGAAATCTCATTTAATATTTTTAGAAAATAATGATCGGGACGAACAAGTCCCCATGAAAATTGTGAGTGAGTGTTGATAGCGAGTCTGATTGGACAAACCAGAGCATAAATTAGTATGCTTGTTGATTGTGCACGATGAGTAGAAAGTTGTGCTTCGAACCCTTATAACAAGTGCAAAATGACAAATTTCATGCCCATTAATACAAATGGGATTTTAAAGGTTGAACAAACAACAGGTCATAAGACCGAGTTAAATGGCAGGCACATTGTCACACCCTAATTCGGTTTGGTCTGAACCCTGTGAATAACCCGCTAGTTCTTCCGATATTAAAAGAGTAATCACCACTATAGTCCCAGTAGAAGTCAAATGTAACCCAAAAATATTTCAATATAAATTCAAGTTAATATCTTTTCATAAAACATATAGAAATATTATTAGAGCATAAGATGTACCATAAAGCTAAATCTTGGTAAGTATTCCTCTTCATGATTTTCTAAAAGGGGTTTAAGGGAGTGAGTGGGTTCTATAACTCAGTGAGTAGGTAATAAGGTAATTGTTCAGGGATATAAGAAATTACTTTCACATCAAAATATTATTATCATTCTTCTTCATGAAATGGAAAAGTTATAATAAAATGCTCAAAGGAAAAGTGGGAACAAAAAGGTTAAATCGCGAAGAGGAATTCAAAATCCTTGCTTTGAATTTGTATATCCAATAACGATCCCATGGACATACCTTAATGCAAACCTTGATCAAAAGCGGAATTGTAGGAGAAGAAGCGACCCCATTGGAGGTGGTGTTAATCGGTGCTCCAAAAGTGTCAAAAGCAAGAGTTGAATAAAATCTCTAATGAATACCAATTACTGATAAAATGATAAAGACACTGTTATAAGGAATACTAAGGAATCTTAAGGAAAATGGAATGTAAGTCAATAATGATAATCTGAAAGTAGTACTCATTGTGCATTTGGATAATGTTTATAATGATCAAGAGATTATGTCTTGGACAGGAATAAGTGAACCTCACTGACTAATGGATGGGCATTTGAGAAGAATGTCTCATGAGCTATTATACAAAAATGTCCTAAGGGCACGAATGTAGAAGGATGACCGACCTTTTATGGAAAAGACAGGTTACAACCATGATGAATGAGTAGTGTAATACAGTGTGAAAGGCATGAGAATGACACAAACGCCTCTAAGGTATGATATCAGAAAGGTGTGAAGCCTTGAACAAATACTACCTAAAGGAGTATATTGGATCAAAAAGAGACACAAAAACTAGATATTCGTTCTTATGAGATATCGTGTAGGTAGTCGACCCAGAGGTTGAAATATAGATAATGGACTGTATAATTTTTCTAGGTGGTTAAAAAATTCAAATTTGAGATTTGAGGCCATCATTAGATAGAAAATGAATTTAGATAAATTTAGAAATGTTTAGATTTGAAAATTTCGGTCGAATGGGGGAGGGGGGTGAACCGACCGGTTTAAGCTTTGAACTAGGTTCCGACCGATTTGGTCTGGTTCGGAAGAGTGTCATCTTCTTCCTTCTGATGACAACACTGTTCACTCACTAGAAAATTGCGCAGTGCCGGCAAAGCTGAAAAGTCTCCGGCTAGGGAGTTTCAGACAATGAATGACCGCCATTAAGATACCAATAGGACGGCCAAGAAGTCCCCGAGCTTCCTATATAAAGATCCCCTCCCCATTCATCCTCTCCACACCTGAAAAGTCCATTCTCTCTCAACTGCTCCATTTTCCGGTGAAGCTCAAACCAAAGCTCTGACTTGGGCACTTTTCTGAGTCAAACAAGGTGAGGTCGGGTTCTTTAGAATTAGGGAGAAGTCAGTTACACACCTGTAGTCTCTGTTTGCTTCTAGGGTCGCCACAGAAGCACAGACATGATGGACTAGTGAAGCAGCTCCGGCAGACCGAAGCTGCCCTATTTCAGCCGAGCTGAAATCAGCCAATTCGAGCCCTCCTCAGGCCAAACCAAGCCCTCCCAACAATTCCTCAGCCCTCCCACGGCTGAATTAGGACTGAAAGGTATGCCAATTCGGCTCCCCTCTGTAATTTCCGACCGGTGCTAGAGAGAGAACCAATAGAATTTCGATGATTAAATTCTAACTCAATTCGACATCAATTGATGCAATTCTTGATTCTAGGAAGAACCTCATGACGAGAGTTATCTGCCCAAATTAAAAGCTCGAACTGTCGTGTTTCTGATGGTGAGTAATTGAAGCTTTCCCTCTTTGTAGTCTATTTTCCGGCGAAGCTCCATTTGAGCTCGTTCCGGCATCAAAACTTGTGATTCAAAGTGCTATTGAATCATATGAAGATGTAGCAACTCAATTTTAACATAAATTTCAACAATTAGAGGTATTTAATGGGTTAATTTGATAAAATCAAATTAGGATGTGTTAGAAAGTTGAAATTGGGGGCAAAATTGGGAATTTTCAAAAATTCGAAGGACCAAGATGCAATTTTATAAAATTGATGGTCAATTGGGCATGATAAGAATGTTAGAGGGCCAATTGAGGAATTTTAGAATTTTTGGGGTGAAACTTACCATTTTTGTAAAAAAAAAGTGCAAAATGGTAATTTTGGAAAATTTGGGGACCAAATTAGAAATTTGGGAAATTAAACCCTTTTTTGTGAATTTGAATAAATTGAGGTACTAAGATAAATTTTAAAAGTTTTGGGATGGAAAAATCGGCATTAGGGACTTAAAGTTAAAGAAAAATAACTTTTGGAACCTAACTACAAATAAATAGAAAGTTTGGTTTTCTCATTCATTTGGAATTAAAGAAGGCATGGTTGGGTTCTTTAGAACCGGGGAGAAGTCAGCTACATGCCTGTAGTCTCCATTTGCATTGATGGTCGTAGGAGAAGTGTCGGCATGATGCAATACTGAAGCAGCTCCGGCGGACTAAAGCTGTCGTATTTTGGCCGAGCTGAATTCGGCCAATTCGAGCCCTCCTCAGGCCAAAACAAGCCCTCCCAACAATTCCCCAGCCCTCCCACGGCCGAATTAGGACTGAAAGGTAAGCCAATTCAACTCCCCTCTGCAATTTTTGACCGGTGCTAGAGAGAGAACTGATAGAATGTTGATAATGAAATTCTAACTCAATTCGACATCAATTAATGCAATTCTTGATTCTAGGATGAACCTCACGACAAGAGCTATCTACTCAAATTAAAAGCTCGGACTGTCGTGCCCCTGACAATGAGTAATTGAAGCTCTCTCTCTACAGTCTATGTTTCGGTGAAGTTCTGTTTGAGCTCGTTCTGACGTCAAAACTTGTGATTCAAAGTACTATTGAATCATATGAAGATGTAGGAACTAAATTTTAACTTCAATTTCAACAATTAGAAGGGCTTAATGGGTCAATTTGATAAAATCAAATTCGACTATGTTAGGAAGTTGTCATTGGGGGAAATTTAGGAATTTTTGAAAATTCGAAGGACCAAGATGTGATTTTATATAATTGAGGGTCAATTGGGCATGATAAGAATGTTAGAGGGCCAATTGAGGAATTTTAGAATTTTTGGAGTGAAACTTACCATTTTTGTAAACGAAGGGCAAAATGGTAATTTTGGAAAATTTGGGGGACCAAGTTGGAAATTTGGGAAATTAAACCCCTTTTTGTGAATTTGAATAAATTGAGGTCCTAAGATAAATTTTAAAAGTTTCGGGACTCAATTTGAGGAAAAATCGACACTAGGGACTTATAGTTAAAGAAAAATAACTTCAGGGACCTAATTGCAAATAAATAGAAAGTTCGGTTTTTTCATTCATTTGGGATGAATGAAGGTATTAAGCTAAAGGATAATGAACAAGTATGTTCATATCGTGTTAGAATACGAAGTACCGGGAACGCTAGCAAGTAAAGCTCGCGTGAATACAAAGAACCGGTCAAGTGGAATTCACTATGTTAATGGGGTGAGTGAGAATTTTATATCATATCCGGTTGGGAATGATAAGTACCTCAAAATGAAAACCCACTAGTTAGTGGTATTTTAAAAATCACAACTTAGAGAAGTGATGTGAAAATCACGTAGAAAAACTACTTATTAGTTGTAAGTAGATCATACTCGGTTGGTATAATGAAACTTTCTCGAAGGAAGTGGAAAACCCGTTCATCGGTTATGAGCGGAGATGTCCTCATACTCAGTTGGTATGATGAATAGTTGAAAACATATTTTTATCAAAAGTGCTCTCCCCTAACTGTGTGCCAATGCTTAAACGATTTGGGAGACCTTCTTGATGGGAGCTCGAATAGCTCTTATAGGTCGAGGGCCTCAGTTTTGGGACTTAGGGGCTATTATGCCCAATTTTAAAAATCTCAAACAGTGGGCCATAGGCTAGTGGGCTCGAGAAGGAGCTCGTAAACAAACATGAGATATGTGCCATAAAACTTTAATAAATGAATTGTTTGGCCATGGTATCAAGATAGGACCAATATTCTCAGTCAACTAGGGGCAGTACGACATGATAGGTTGACGGACCAATCAAGACAAACATTTGTAGGTTGAGTTAAGGGTCGTGACCATCGGACCAGTGGCACCACAAATTATATGGCATGATAAGAAAATATTAATTGTGCATGCACTGAGATTACAGGACCATCAAGACGTCCAAGAGGGGTAGTGATGCGTCCTAAGGGCTTTGGACAACCTGGTGGGTATAAGGGCAGTTCGTTGTACTAGGTGACCATGCGAAATTTGGAGTAGCATCAAGCGCATGACACCGGGGTGGGGACAGGATGAGGTCTCTGTCCTCATACGGTCATGGAGAAACGTTACGAGATTGAGTGTCGAATGTCACGAACATCCACCCTTTCTTAGGGTAGAAGTGGACATGTTTCTATCTAAGTGGCTGGTAAAGTCGCTCCGACGCCACAAGTGTGTTCAGTGGACGTACTGGCTTGTGAATGTCTGTTTGACCTTCATAATAAAGGATGTGTGTTGGGTGATGACACATCGTGATTAATACGAAATGGTGGTAAAAAATGAGATTTGAAATGAAAGGATTTTTGAAATAAAGGAGTCTGGCACACTCCAATACAATTCTTTTTCCTAAAAGTTAAAAATTTAAAAAACCCATTTACTAAGTCATTGTACTCACTCCCTCCCTTAAATATCTTTTAGGAAATTACAGAAAGGTTACCCTTAAAGACCATCAAATAAGACGCCTGTAAGACAGGTATGAAAAATTTTAAATATTATGTAGTTTTGATTTATATTATTCCAGGAAAAGGTGCAGATTTAAATGACGCCTTACTCTTTAAGGTTTATAATAAGGGGAAACCCTTTAATAAACCGGGAGAGTGGCGGGTTGATCACGAGAATCCGACCAAACCGGGTTAGGGCGTGACATGGTGACCTTGTGAAGCTCGACATAGCTTGAAGCGCACGAGATCAGGGTGGGGACGGGATGAGATCTCTGTCCTTATACAGATACGAAGAATTGTTATGGGATTGAGGGTCGAATGTCGCGAACATCCATTGATTCTCATGGTAGAAGTGGATGTACTTTTATCTAGGTGGCCAGTAAAGTCACTCTGATGCCACAAGTGGGTTTAGTGGACGTACTGGTCTGCAATTGTATGATTGTTCTTCATGATAAAGGATGTGTATTGGGTGATGACACAATGTGATTAATAAGAAATAGTGATAAAATCTGAAATTTGAAATGAAAGCTTTTTTTAAGGAAAATAAGGAGTCTGGCACAATCCAAAACCAACATTTTTCCTAAAACTTAAAATTTTGAAAAACTCATTCACTGAGTCGGTGTACTCACCCCCTCCCTTATCTCGCTTTCAGTAAATCCTGGAAAGCTTACCCCAATGGACCTTCAACTAATACGCCTGTGAGATAGGTATGAATTGTTTAAAATTTTATTTAGTTTTGATTTATGTATTCCAGGAAAGGTATAGGTTTAAAGGACGCCCCTACTCTTCATGGTTTATAAATAAAGGGAAGCCCTCAGTAAACCGGGAGGGTGGTGGGTTAATCATGGGGATCCGACCAAACCGAGTCAGGGCGTGACATAAACCAAGTAAAAAATTACATAAGGCCACATTGAGAAATAAAAAGGTGGCCATGAGACAGGCCTTACATATAGGTTGTCTGTGAACAAACTTATTAAAGTGATGCATATTGGGTAAAAGAACACATCCAATTGGCTTTATAGAATTGGGCAAACCACCGAAGATAGGAGTCACTAGATTGAGGGCAAGGTTAAGCCCAAAAGCATTATTAGCTTTATTTGAAGGATCTAAGAAGCCTAACACCATATTTAGTTGGACCTACAAGATATAAATTCAGCCAACAAAGTGTTAAAACTTGGGATTGAACGACACTCATGGAAAACTAGTTTTAGATTAGGGCTAAAGATTTTAATACTCATGTGGTAGCAATTCTAGACCATGTCCCAAATTACTAGAGAAACATATGAGGTCAACCTTACCTCAAATTCGGCATGCAATCTTGAAAGGGCCTCGGGTGGAAACTACTAGAGTAACCTTGGTAAGAAGCTAGGCCATGGGTAGCTATGCCAAGAACTAGGAATGAAATTCTGAGGTTTAGAATCCCAATGACATGGGCTGGAACTCAAATGTCATCGCATGTGTTTCTATGTTTGATGCATCATCATTCAAAAGAAAGTAAAACAGTTAGTTTCCTTTCCAAATCTATACTCTACCTACAGTTAATAGAAATCAAAGAAAAGAATGAATGAGCAGAATTTTAACTCAATGGATAAGACTTATTTGAGAATCTCATTCACTACCCTAAACAGATCTTCATGTTTCATATCTAACTTATTTCAACTTACATTACGTTATGAAATTCAATTACAACTCAGAGTAAATGTCAACTCATGGAAATGGTCAAGGACAAGAGAAAGGAACGGTCAGTCCATACCAACCCTTGGAAACAATTAAACTATGAAAAATGGTCTGAAGGACTAAGCAAGCAAGGGCTTAGGTTTGGAATGGAATGGGAAGAGGCTGAAAATAGCCCAACCCCATTCCCTACATCCATGAGCCCAAGTCATAAACACCCCAGATTACCTAAACTATATATCACCAAAAATCATGTAGAATTAAATCAATTCCCTATCATATTAGAGTAAGACCATTCAAAGTAAAGAATTAAGGAAGTTTTCTTACCATTGTAAGAAAATGGCATGAGGAAGACAAGGAATGTACATGGATGATATCCATAGCTGAATTCCCTTCAACTCCATCAGTTTTGCCAAATTTACTCCTACAACAAAAAGGAAAGAAACCAATGACCACCCAAATATGCCAAGGGATAATAGTTACTAGAAAATAAGGAGGAAACAATTGAACAAGAAATCCTTTCCAAAACTATAGGGAGGGAAGAATTGAAATGAGTTACCTAGTGGGATTTGGAAAGAACAAATTGGCTTCTTCAACCGAAAAGGAAGGAGGTCCCTCAATAGACCATAGTAGAAAACAGATACCCTTATCCATTACCCAAAGAATTCACAGCCAGACATCAAGGACACCCACCAAAACCTTTTAGAAAACACAAAAGAAAAGCCATGAGAGAAAGAAAGACCTACATGATGGACCTTCTGCAAAAATTCGAGAACTCACCATGTGAAAGCACCAAACTATAGAATTCTTGAATCTGTGAGCATTAGTAGTAGAGGGTAATACCTCCCTAAGTAAACACGCTAAGTCTATCATCAATTCATACAAGGTATAACAAAAGGAAGGGTAGTTACCGAATCCAATTCCACGTACCAAAGAGGAAGGAAGTCTAGGAGGTTCTTGAGATCGAGTTGCTAGAATTCATAGAGCCATTGTCCATACCCTTCCTACAAAGAAAAGGAATTGTAACAATAGACGTTAAGAACCATGAAGTAGAAACCATTGATTCCCTCTCACTCCATACCAGAAGTTGATGATGACCCCACATCAACCACCCTGGAACATGGAAGGGAAATCAAAACTCATTAATAAATCAAAGAGTCAAGGAGCGATTGGATTTTAGAGAAACATCAATAGGCTCAAGTAGGAGAGTTCTTCAAAAGGACAAGATCAAATAGAAGGAGCAATCAAAGGTTGAGTGGCTTCGGATTTAGGGATGTCCAACATGAACTTGTAAGGCCAAGCTACAAGCTGAGCAGAAGAGAAGTTCAAGGTTGCCTCGTGGTCGGAGTTCAAAAATTAGAAGAACTACCGGGAGAACAGAATTAACAGCTTGGGGTTCTAGAAGAATGAGAGATGGGGAAGATTTTGGTAAAATACAATATTGCCTCCAAAATATATCAGCCTAGAAATTAAGGGGTAAAAGACAGTAATGTCGTGACAAAATTATAGACATGCTACTAAGGGCATGTTTGGATGTACGACAATTTAACGTGCCCTAAGATGGCTTTTGACTAGAGTGAAAATATGAGAATCAAATTATGAAAACTCCCCGATACCGAGAAATGGTTAAAAGTCACTACAATAAATCTCAAATTCTCTAAATATGGGAATACATACCAAAATGGAACAAATAATACTTGTGGGTGCAATAGCATTATGAAATCTCGGAAATCCCTATAGTACAAATGTAAATCCCGTCCTTTTGAGCTAAGGAAAACTAAGAAGAGAACCGGTCAAACCAAGTGAGAAAACCGAACCGGTTCACAAACCCGATAAATTTTGAATTGGCAATTTAGGAATTTACAACTCTCAAGTAATCCAAAAGGTTCAAAATACTATGGAAAAGAACCTTAGGATGAATTGGAAGAGGAAAATTAGACCGGTTTGGTGAACCGGGTCCAATAGGATTGAACCGATTTATGAATTGAGTCGGTTCATGAACCGGAACCGATAGAGATCAGGCAAAACAAAGGAATTCAACTCCATTATACTCCAAAGAAATTCATAAACCTTGGGAAGAAGCCTTAGAACAAAGTGGGAAAGAAACACCAGACCGATTCGAGTGAACCGGACTCGAACCGGATTGAACCGGTTTAAGGGCCAAGCTGGTTTATGAACATGAATCGATAAAGAGATGGTAAAACAAGAATTTTATGGACCCTAAGTGAGCCAAGGAGTCACAAAAGACATGGAAATGGACTTGTGAAGGAATTGGGGATGAAAACCAAACCGGTTCGGACAGGTTTGAACCACTATTGAACCGAATCATAAATTTATTTTTCTATGTGGCTTAAATAATTCAAATTGGAGATTTGAGGCCACCATTGGATAGAGAATGAATTTAGATGAATTTATAAATTTTTAGATTTGAAAAAATTGATCGAATGAGGGGTGAACCGGCCAGTATAAGCTTTTAACCTGGTTCAGACCGGCCCTATTTAGAATAGTGTAATCTTCTTCCTTAGGATGACAACACTGTTCGTGGCATTTCAGGTTTTCAATGTCAGCAATAACGGTGCCAAACGGATAGCCAACGGGTCTCCAAGCTTTCTATATAAAGTGCCCCTCCCCGTTCATTCTCTACGCCTGAACACTCCATTCTCTCTCAACTGCTCCATTTTTCAGCAAAGCTCAAACCAGAGCTCCGACATGGGGTCTTTTCTGAGCCAAACAATGTGAGGTCGGGTTCTTTAGAACCAGGGAGAAGTCAGCTACACGTCTGTAGTCTCCGTTTGCTCCGAGGGTTGCCGGCAAGACGCCATCGTGATGAAATAGTGAAGCAGCTCTGGCGGACCGAAGCTACCCTATTTCATCTTAAGAAAACACCAAAGGGGTATCAAAGTAAATGATTGTTCATGCAAGGATGTTAACTAAAGTTTTGGGGACAAAACTCCTAAAAGGAGGGGAGAGTTGTAAACCCCGCACTTTTGAGTTAAGGAAAACCGGGAAAAGAACCGGTTAAACCGAATAAGAAAACCGAGCTGGTTTACATTTGGGAACAAGCAATATGGAAATTTACAACTTTTGGGTGATCCAAAGGGTTCATTAAACCTTGGAAAAAAAACTTAAGACAAATTAAAAAATAAAAACCAAATTGGTTCAGGTGAACTAGATTCCACAAGAACTTTAAAGTTAAGCATGCTTGCCCAAGAGTAGTGTGAGGATGGGTGACCTCTTAGGAAGTATGATTTTTTGTAACCCGAAATTTCGGTCAAAAATTTTTATGGAACATACGAATTATCATAAATAGCTATAAATTAATATATATTAAATTATTTGAATTAATACAAATAATTTAATACCCAAATTAAATTATTGGATTTAATACAAATAATTTAATACCAAAATTAAATTATTATAATTAATACCAATAATTTATGGCAATATTAATACTAATAATAAATCTCTCCCATTTAATACACGATTTTACACCTACATAAAGAGGTCATCCCCATTCATTCTTCTCACACCTGAACACTTCTCTCCCTCTCTCTATTGCTCCATTTCCCGGTGAAGCTCAAACTAGAGTTTCGACTTAAACATTTTTCTTAGCCTCGGAAGGAGAGGTCGAGCTCTTTAGAACTGGAGAGAAGACAGCTATCTGATAGCAAACTCCAGTCAATCCGAGAATCGTTGGAGAAGCGCCGACATGATGGAATAGTGAAGCAGCTCCGGCGGTCCGAAGCTGCCCTATTTCGGCTAAGCTGAAATCGGCCATTTCAAGCCCTCCCAACACTTCCTCAGCCTTTCCACAGCCGAATTAGGACCGAAAGGTAAGCCAATTTGGCTCCCCTTTACAATTTTTTATCAGTGCTAGAGAGAGAGTCGACCGAATTTCAATGACGAAATTCTAATCCAATTCCACATCAATTGATGTGATTCTTAATTCTAGGATTATCTTCAAGATGAGAGCTATCTGCCAGATCGAAAGCTCGGACTGCCGTGCCCTCACCGGTGAGAAATCGAAGCTTTCTCTCTCTACAATCTGTTTTCCGGTGAAGCTCCATTTAAGCTCATTCCGGCGTTAAAATCTGCGATTCAAAAGTTCCTTAGAATCGTATGAACATGTAGTAACTCAATTTTAACTCCAATTTCAACAATTAGAGGTGTTTGATCAGTCAATTTGATAAAATCAAATTCGCCAGTGTTGAATAGTTGAAATTGGGGGAAATTTGGGGATTTTCGAAATTCAAAGGGTCAAAATGCAATTTTATGAAATTGAGGGTCAATTGGGCATGAAAATAATGTTGGAGGATCAATTGAGGAATTTTGGAATTTTTGGGGCAAAACTTACCATTTTTGTAAAGGAAGGGCAAAATGGTAATTTTGGAAAAATTGGGGGACCAAATTGGAAATTTGGGAAATTAAACACATTTTTGGTGAAATTGAATAAATTGAAGTCCCAAGATAAATTTTAAAAGTTATGGGACTCAATTTGAGGAAAAACCAAGATTTGGGACTTAAAGTTAAAGAGAAATAACTTTAGGGACCTAATTGCAGATAACTAAAAGTTTGGGTTTTCTCATTCATTGGAAATGAATGAAGGTTGTTATGCCAAGTAATAATGAACAAGGATGTTCATATCATGTAGGAACATGAAATACCGGGAACGCCAGCATGGACGAGCTCGCGTGAATACAAAGAACCGGTCAAGTGGAATTCACTGCGTTAACGGGTGAGTGGGTTTACTGACATCATACCCGGTTGGGATGATGAGCACAACTTAAAATTTAAAAATCACTTACCAGTTGTGAGTGGAAATTTTATATCATACTTGGTTGGGAATGATAAGTACCTCAGTATGAAAACCACTATTAAGTGGTATTTTAAACATCACTACTTAGAGGAAGTGATGTGAAAATCACGCGAAAAAACTACTTACCGATTGTAAGTAGATCATACCTGGTTGGTATGATGAGACTTCCTCGAAGGAAGTTGAAAACCCATTCATCGGTTATGAACGGAGGTGTCCTTATACCATGCGGTATAATGGATAGAGAAAACATATGTTTTATCGGAAGTGCTCTCCCCTGACTATGTGCCAATGCTTAAACAATTTGGGAGACCTTCTCAACGTGAGCTCGAATAGCTCTGATAGGCCAGGGGCCTCGGTTTTGGAATTTGGGGGCTAAATACCCGATTTTGAAAATCTCATACAGTAGGCCCAAGGCTAGTTGGCACGAGCAGGAGCTCATAAACGAACATGATATATGTGTCATAAAACTTAATAAGTGAATTGTTTGGCCATGGTACCAACATAGGACCGACATGCTCAATCAACTAGCGGCAGTGCGACATGACAGGTCGACGGACCAGTCAAGACAAACAACTGCGGGTTGAGTTGAGAGTCGGGGCCATTGGACCAGTGGCACCACAGATTACATGGCAATATGAGAAAACATTGTTTGTGCATGCACTGTGAGTACGGGATCATCAAGATGCCCATGAGGGGTAGTGATGCGTCCTAAGGGCACTGGACGACCTAGTGGCTATAAGGGCAGTTTATCGTTCCAGGTGTCTGTGCAAAATCTGGAGTAGCACCAAGCGCATGAGACCGGGGTGTCGACAGGATGAGGTCTCTGTCCTCATATGGACACAAAGAAGTGATTTCGGGATTGTGGGTCGGATGTCACATACATCCACTCATTCCCATGGTAGAAGTGGTTGTACTTCTATCCGGGTGGCAGGAAAAGTTGCTCAAAAGCCACTAGCGGGTTTAGTAGTGATACTGACTTGCGAATGTGTGTAACCTTCATGATGAAGGATGTGTGTTGGATGATGACACACCGTGGTAAATAAGAAATGGTGGAAAAACCCGAATTTTTAAATGAAGAGATTTTTGAAAACAAAGGAGTCTGGCACACTCCATATAAATATTTGTCTTAAAAGTCAAGAACTTTTAAAAACCCATTCACTAAGTAGTTGTACTCACCCCCTCCCTTATATCCCTTTCAGGAAATCCCAGAAAGCCTACCTTGAAAGACCATCAACTAAGATGCATGTAAGACAGGTATGTAAGTTTAAAATTTCATGCAGTTTTGATTATGCTATTCCAGGAAATGGTGCAAGTTTAAAGGATGCCTTACTCTTTACAGATTATAATAAGGGGAAACCCTTTAATAAACTGGGAGAGTGGCAGGTTGTTCATGGTGATCCGATCAAACCGGGTCAGGGCGTGACAGCTGTGCCCTCATCGGTGATAAATTGAAGCTTTCTCTCTCTACAGTCTATTTTCCGACGAAGCTCCGTTTGAGCTCGTTCCGGCGTTAAAATCTACGATTCAAAGTTCCTTAGAATCGTATGAACATGTAGAAACTTAATTTCAACTCCAATTTCAACAATTAGAGGTGTTTGATTGGACAATTTGATGAAATCAAATTCGGCAGTGTTGAAGAGTTGAAATTGGATGAAAACTTGGGGAAATTTTCGGGATTTTCGAAATTCAAAGGACCAACAAGCAATTTTATGAAATTGTGGGTCAATTGGGCATGAAAATAATGTTGGAGGACCAATTGAGGAATTTTTGAATTTTTGGGGCAAAACTTACCATTTTTGTAAAGGAAGGGCAAAATGGTAATTTTGGAAAAATTGAAGGACCAAATTGGAAATTTGGGAAATTAATCCCCTTTTTATGAAATGGAATAAATTGAGGTCCTATGATAAATTTTAGAGGTTTCCGAACTCAATTTGAGGAAAAATCAGCATTAGGCACTTAAAGTTAAAGAAAAATTATTTTAGGGTCCTAATTGCAAATAAATGAAAGTTTGACTTTCTCATTCATTTGGAATGAATGAAGGCGATTAGGCAAAGGATAATGAACCAAGATGTTCATATCGTGTAGGAATGCGAAGTACCGGGAAGACCAGTAAGGATAAGCTCGCGTGAATAAAAAGAATCGATCTAATGGAATTCACAGCATTAACGAGTGAGTGGGTTTACTAACATCATATCCGATTGGAATGATGAGAACAACTTAAAGATAAAAACCATTTACTGGTTGTGAATGAAAATTTTATAACATACCCAGTAGGGGATGATAAGTACCTCGGTATAAAAACCCACCGTTTAGTGGTATTTTAATCATCACCACTTAGAAAAAGTGATGTGAAAATTATGCGAAAAAAGTACTTACCGGTTGTAAGTAGATCATACCTGATTGGTATGATTAGACTTCCTCGAAGGAAGTTGAAAACCCATTCATCGGTTATGAACAGAGATGTCCTTATATCGGTCAGTTTAATGGACAGTAAAAACCTATTTTGTCGGAAGTGTTCTCCACTGACTATGTGTCAATGCTTAAACTATTTGGGAGACCTTATTGATGGGAGCATGAATAGCTCTTATAGGCCAGGGGCCTCGAGTTTGGAACTTAGGAGCTAAATGCCATATTTTTGAAAATCTAATAAAGTGGGCCCAAGGCCAGTTGGCACGAGCAGGAGCTCGTAAACGAACATGATATATGTGCCATAAAACTTAATAAGTGAATTGTTTGGCCATGTTACCAAGATAGGACCGACATGCTGAGTTAACTAGCGGCAATGTGGCATGACAGGTCGACGAACTAGTCAAGACAAACAATCGGTTCAAGTACAACCGATTTCTACGGCCTCTTATTATATATAATTTAATTATATATTTTATTGTACACTCGATTTAATTTAATTGTATATATATATATTAATATGAAATTATTTAATAAATTATTTAAGTATTTTAAAAAATAATATAACAATTTATTTATATTATAATTAGTATATATATTTGGATGAAGGGATTTGAAGTGAGATTACAATTGATTAATAAATAATTTATTTCTTAATTTTTAATATGGCTCGGGAGGATTCAACTATTTTTTTGGCTAAAATTTTTATTGAAAATTTAAGTTAATTTATTTATTTTATATAATATTATTTTTTTTACACAAATCGAATAATATTTACGAATGAAAGAAAATTTGCATTTTAGCGCGAAAAAAAAGAAGCAAATTCACATCGATTAATCGCCTAATGCCCATCTCAAAAGCAAACTTGCCCTAGAAGAAAGGAATCATTCGTACCTGGATGAATCAACAAAGGCAACTGCCTCGGCCCTTAAGCTGTGGTTCAAGGGCCGATCAATTGTAACGACTAGGCCGGGCCCTAACTAGTCATAGGCCTGAAAGGAGAGGAAAAAACAAGAAAGCCTTCTTCAACACTTCGGTGATTACCCGAGTTGGAAGGTTCAGGATATGGCTGCTTCAATGTCATCATAGTACACCCTCACCAAGCCACCTAAACTACAATATTTTCACCTCTCAATTCGTGTTAGGTAGGGAGGAGCTAGTGAGAGATATCTCTCCGTCCTTGAGATCTCTTCAATTGTCGTCTTGTTCTTTTTGAAAAGCTGCTCGATCAAACTCCCCAGTGTTCCAATCCTCCTCTTTCATAGTCTGTCCAGGTAAAAAATGACTTCGTTGTTTTTTATCATTACAGAAGCTCTGGGCGCCATTGGTGTATATGCGAATTATAACATAACCGTCCTTAATGTTCATCTGAAAATTTGGTTGGGATCAGGCGCGAAGCTTCTCGGGTTGATTATCTTTATGTTGTTTGTCTTCTCCGTTCGGGATATCTTTTGAGCTAGTCCGCCTAGGTTCCTGTTTCTAATTGGGTTACACCAATCATTTAGTTGCTCTAGAACAACAATTTGCTTCTATTTTTACAATTGTGAGGTTCTGTCTCTCGTTCGAATTTATGGAAGTTATAGCAAGCATCATATTTGTTGATATTATATTTAAGAAACTGTTAACTGCAACTATTTTTTTGTCCTCACGCCTCAAATCCAGCTCAATAATTTGATTTTGATAATTCAACAGCCGTATTGAATAATAGGACTTAAACCTTTTACTGAGAAAAACTTGATCATTGAAATTGTACTACATCCTCCTTTAATTTTCCTGAGATCTGTTCTCTAAGCTGAAATTTATTATATGACTATAATGATAGTAATTAAGATGATAAAAATGAGATTTGAAACTAACATTAGTTAAGGTAATTTTTCTTTTTCGAAATTTAGCACGATGATATTAGTGTTGGGGAACAATGGTTGATCATAAAATTGATTTCTTTTGGAGCTGTTTGATTTTTAGAGCATGTTAGTCCTGCAGCTTTTTTTGAAGATTCTATGTTTTAAAGTGTTTATTATTTTTTGCAGGTTGAAATGGCAGGAAGATATCATGTGCCTCGTGAGCTAATGAACAATCGTCGGGGTTATCCTCTTGAAGGGGCCTTCATTCCTGTGCACCCTTCGGCTCGGGCAGCTCCGCCTATCGCATTGTTGGAGGAGGAACTGGAGATACAACATGCTGAACTTCGGAGGCTTCTGGGAGATAATCGCCGTTTAGTTGATGATCGGATAGCTCTTCAGCGAGAGCTTGGGGGTGCTAAGGAAGAAATTCATCGCATGAACCTTGTTATTAGTGATATTCGGTCGGGGCAGGAAATTCAATCAAGAGATCTCATTGATAAGGGATTGAAGCTGGAGGCTGATCTTCGTGCCATTGAACCCATGAGGAAGGAGGTGACACAGCTCCGTGTGGAAGCTCAAAAACTCAATAAACTTAGGCAAGAACTCTCTGCTCAGATTCAAACACTTAACAAAGATATTACTAGGCTGAAAGCTGAGAATCAACAAATTTTGCTCTTAAGGGCTGAGATAGATGGCTTGAACCAGGAACTGATGCATTCCAGGTTTTTCCCCAGCCTCTTTTCTTTTCTTGATTTTGTTTGTTCTAATAACATTTTGATATCAAATTTGGCTTTGGAGATGCACAGATGCACTTGTTAATTGTCAGCTAATTACATGCCCTTACTTGAATTCTTGTTTGTAGAACTGCCATTGAATTTGAGAAAAAGGAAAACATTGAGCTGATGGAACAAAGACAAGCAATGGAGAAAAATATGGTTTCTATGGCACGGGAAGTAGAAAAGTTGCGTGCAGAACTGGCTGCCGGTGATGGTAGAATGTGGAATACTGGTAATCCCTATGTTTTTCTATATTAAATATGTGAAGTAATTTCTTACTTTTGGAATATTTCTTTGTTTCTAGAAATAGTAAATTTCTCATGAATTATATACTGTAGCTATTGATTTCTTCTTGTTCATTAGTCCATGTATAATTGTTTATACTTGTTTTCTATGGTGTTGGCAGGCATACAATATGGGACAAATTTCAACAGTGCAGGTGGGGGTTTATCTGCTCCTTATGGAAATAGTTATGGATTTCACTTGGTAAGCTGGCTATGTTGTCACACATGCCATTTAAAATTTTGAAGTTATTTATTCATTCACATAATTATGTTGCATAGGGTGGTACGAGCAATGACCCTTCTTATGGTTCAAGGCCTGGTTTACGTAGAGGAGTTGATAACCCTCACCTTAATAGGCGTTAATTCATGTTTGCCATCAGCAGTTGATGGAGCTATGCACTGTGATCCTATCCGAAGCGGTGAATTCGTCAATATTTGCACGCTATTCCAGTACTAATTATATCACAGCATGTTAGTATCTATTTTACTTGTAGTAGTATATTAGCTGTGCTGACATTCCTGAAGAGAGATTTGCTAGTATATACATTTTCTCATAAAGTTTGCTATATCTTCCTGCTGCTGGTTCTTCATATTACACTCTGGATGGAACATCTTGGTTTTGTTGTGTGCCCGAATGTGCTGTGATATATATATATATATATATATCAGGAGATATGAATTTTTAATTTGTGACTTTGCTCTGCTGCATTTTAATCATTGCTCCTCATTTGAATAATCAAACATTGTGTGAAATTGGTAAAAATGTTTTTTTCTGGGAATCATTTATCATTCTAACTCTAGGTGATTCTAGTTTTTTCAATGTTAATGCCAATTTAGGTTGGATCTATTTAGAATGATGAGGTACATAGGGTAGCTTTTACTTTACATAAATGAACAAATTCATTCCTTTTCAGTTACATGCTGTCAGCAGTGAGGAACTTTATTTGTGGCGGTAACTATTTAAGCCCCCATGGAACTTACTGATCAGAAGATTTTCATTAATCATATCACTGAGGCATCCTTATATATTTCTGCTGCAATCTATCTTATTAGGTGGGGTTGTTCTTCCAAGACTTTTGCATCCTCTTACATATAGAGATTGCAATATCTGTATATTTTGAGATTTAGCCTTTGGTACCTTAGAAAAAGTGTTTGCAGTGCAAGCTTTTCATGTAGGTTCCTAATTTTGAGGCGTCCAATGAAAAATGTCTGGCTGATGCTAGTGGACTGAAGGTCAAGTGACATGTTCTGTCAGTGGGTATTAGGCTGGCTGCTTGGGAACTACCTAATTATGGATCTAATGAGTGGTTATGTAAAATTCCTTTTACTTTACTCAAATTAAAGAACTGGTTCCTTTTCATTTAGTTGGGGTCGGCACTGCATGGCTTTTTTGGGGAAGTAATTTAGACTCCCATGGCATTCATGTCTTTGAAGATTCTTGTAAATCATTTTTTATGGGGATTCATCCTTATATATTACATATATGTATGATACTAGTATACTATAGGATATCTATGTACAGGTTTTTGTTGCTAAAATATACTTGAGGCAGGGGGTTTCTCTTTTGAGTTTTGCAGACTCTTATTTTGTAAAGATTGTGGCTGGTCTCTTTTGAGGTTCAACCATTTTCGTTAGATAAGGTGTTTGTATTAGTATGATTGTCCATGTCTGGACAAGATTTATATTTAGGTTATTAGTTTTTAGGTGTACGGTGACAAATGTTTGGCTGATGATGGTGGACTGAAGACAAATTTACATGATCTGTTACTGGACTTTGGTGTAATTTCTGTACTCATCCTGAACCAGAAGCCTGGCAGGAGTGCTGTTCCAAAGGGGAAAGGGGAAAGGGGAAAATAGTTATGACTTTTAGTTTCTAACAGATTTTATGGCCTTGGATCTAGCATTGAGAATGAAATAGGTAGACACCTTCCATGACTAGAAGTAGTGTGCTCTGCATTTTGGGTTCTCATTTTGATTGCTGTAGGATCACCAGTAATGCTTCTCTTCATGAGGCATTGATGTTTCTCTAGTACTTGAATGGGAAGGAGGACAAGGAGACTGATTGGTTCAAAGAAGGTAGTGAATACAGTACTTTTTGGAACATCAGGGGCAGGGACTTTTTTTTATCCTTTTTCTCCTCTTAATTGTGGAAATCTCTAGTGTTGTTGAAGGTCATTGCACCCAGGAGTTACTGCTATTCAACTCAGCATTCCTGATTTCTCCACCTTTTTTATCCAATCATGAGTCGAAAAAAATTGCTTCTTGCAACACATTTTGGCAGCTACAAGCTTTCCATTATTATACTAAGTGGTTGGGCATTCTACACTGTACTGTATATTGCCTGCCACACACAATGGAAGATGGTATGTGCTTTGCAGATGGAAGATGGTATGGTTCCACTTCTTTAGGCAAGTATTTTCCCTCTGTTTTGTTGGTCTCACAAATCCAGACCTTCTATCTGGCTAAACTTTTAGTTAAACTGTTTAATATTTTCTATAAAATGCTTCTATTTGGTTCCATCATGGGTTTAACAGATGAAATTTTCTTCATGTAATTTCTAAAAATAAATCTGTTTCCTTCTATGTTTCATTTTCACATATGGCTGCTCATAACATATGTAGCAGTAATTAAATTATTCAATTTCCAATCCAAGTATTGCTTCATGAAATTCATTTTTCAGTTAGTGATATATTTTGTTTTAGGAAGTTGGCAAATTAATCTTGGTATTGCTCTGCAAGGTGTGGTTTCTAATGCAGAAATAGTTATATGATAGATTTTTTGTTGTAGAACTTGACACTAAGAATAAAATAGTAATGACCATACATTTCTCCACAACATCAACTTCTGGATGACATTAAGAATATGATAGAAATGTTGTGTGTATAATAGTTCATAGCCAAGTAAATGAATGTTATATGGTTGAAAGAACATACTAGGATTTGTAGAAGGTGCACTGGGGGGCTTATACATAGACATGGAGCTTGATGATGATTGAGATGGATTTCACCTTCATATCTCTTCAATTTGTTTCAACATCAGTAGCTTATAGATTTATGTCTGCTGTAAGTTTGTTAGGATTCTCTCATTTGGGCTTTTACATAACTTAGAACCTCTTCAAAGTGAGAAGTTATTCTCTGAAAATGTGATATAACCTTATATTTTCACAGTTTAGCATGAGCTTATACTAATTGTAGAAATCATGGTCTCTGGTGGTCTTTGATTTATTTATGAAGTTTAAAGAGGAAGAGATATCAGTAAATATTTATATTATCGGAGCTCCTTTGGAAGGGTGATCCTTTGTTGGATGGATAACAATATATTTCACCATCTGATGGATTGTTGTTAGCTTGGCTTGAACCAATTGACCTTTAAGAAGGTATTGATGGTGCACATATCCATGGACAAAGACATCTGAAGTAATGGAAACAATGCAACTTTATTATTTTGAAATGATGTTCCACAATTGGAGATGGGATATGGATTCCTACCAGCCACATTAAGTTCACATCGGAGTATTTCCTTGTATCTTTGGATAACATGTTCTCTACATGGTTCAGAGATTGTCTGGATAAGTGGAAAGATGATAAGTTGGGATATTTGATGGTTCAGTATGATACTAAGCTAGAACTTTTAATATTGATAGTTCTTCTCCCATAATTCTTAGACTTTTATATGGAGAAAGTAGAACGCTGATTAAGAAGTTTATATTTGGTTTAGTATAACAAAAATCAGAGGCGGTTTTCAATTCTTGATGGTTATGATGGACCAAACAGATTTCATCTGTGGACATAGCATGAACAAAATTTTGTTGTGTATTTATTTTACTCCAATCAACAGAAAGTAACTGGGGGCAAGTACCAGATGTAATTAGTGGCTTCTCTATGTTATTCCTTTTTCTTCTTTTTCTTAGGTCATTGATGATATAAGTCCTGACCTAATTTCCATTGGTTGATTCCTCTTGCCAATATAGTTTTTACTTCAATTTTCAAATACATTTTCCAGCTGATATCCATTATTTTAAATGAATAGACTGACTAATTATGCTGTTAGTTTCTGCTAATGTATGTTTTTTCTGTGATGCAGGTTGGAGATGATCTAGGTTATTTGAATGAAACTAGGCAGGAGAAGAAAAATAGGATTTGAAGATAGAGAAACGTTTACAAAGCTGGATCTGTCGAAATCTGCTGTGGTCTGTAATGGACAACTAACTACAAACATTAGGTAATTTATTATATTGCCTTGTGGAGTAGGGCATTTTGGGGAAGTGATTATTTTTCAACTTTATATTTTTTTTCATCAACACTAATCTGTGGCTTGATATGCTATAAGATATATCACTAACTACAAACATTAGGTAATTTATTATATTGCCTTGTGGAGTAGGGCATTTTGGGGAAGTGATTATTTTTCAACTTTATATATTTTTTCATCAACACTAATCTGTGGCTTGATATGCTATAAGATATATCTTCTTCCCTGAGTATGCAGAATTACAATAGGTATAAAACCTTTGGGTTAACGAACACTTTGTACAAAACCTTTAAAATTTTTACAAAACTTTTCCAAGGTGTCAGTTTTGGTGCATTTCATCATTTTTTTACTAATGTCATTCATTCTTTTTGATGTGACATTTGAATTGGCCACTTGCTCGAGTAAATAATGCTGACAGGTCACTAAATGATATTAAAGTATAAAAAAAGATAGGAAGAGATGACTGGATGGAGCTTGCAATGAATTGCCCCCCTTTAGTTGCTTTCCTGGAAAAGACTTGACAAGGCAGGGTTTAGGACATAGGCAAGCCCGTTTGTGGCCCCTTCAAGATAATACCCCTTGCATTTCTTCTTCCTCCTGCAGAATCCCATGATGGGGGAGGAATTATGTTTCTCTTTTAGGGTAGAGCTTTGGGCTGAGGGGGATGAGCTGTTGCCAGGCTGAGGAGGATTAGGGAGGGGGCTAGTGATGTTTGCCAGATGAGGGATGCGGTGATGAACAGCCCCTTTATTTTTTCAATTAAAAGTTTTTACTTGAATATTATAATATTATCTAATGGATTGTCAGCATTATTCAGTGGCCATGTGACATGCCACAGGAAAAAAACTGAAGGAATTACTAAAAAATTGATAGAATGTACCAAAGTATGTCATTTGGGAGATGTTTTCTACCAATTATTTCATCCAAAAGTTTAGCAACGTCTATTTTTTCCTGCTTCTGTGCTGATTTCTCAATCTAGCTGCTGTGTATACTTGGGAATTTATGAAGGATATTCTTCTTTATGATATTGATAGTAGAGATCGGTATTTTTTATTTTTCAGAATTTGTCTCAGAAAGTTTCAGGATTGACATTTGGTTTCATGAACAAGTTTACATATACTATATTATTTGTATTATACTTTTAACAAGGTTATATGAATTTTATTTCTGATAATATGTAATTTTTTCAGTACACAGATTGTCTATAAATTTTTAAATATGAATCATAATAATCTCCTAGGTTAATTGGGAAACTGGCCACTTTATCTGCTTTGGTATTAAATTACCAACATAGTACCTTCTTGACCTTTTCAGACATAAAACAAAATGGGAAACTTCTGTAGGTATCTTTGTGTGGAGAGATGAGCAAGAGTTTTATATTTCTGATTTAGCCAAAGGGATCATGGTTGGACTCATGAATCTAATCAATCTTATGTTCTATCTATGAATTTTTGTACAGTACTGACCTTTTATATTATCATATTTCAGACCTTGGTGCTTCATTGATTAAATATTTTGTTTACTATAAAAAATAATATATGGGCTTCTGCCTTAGAAAGTATGTGGAATGTCCTGCTTAGATGAGTTGATTGTGATGTAAGTGTTCTTTTATGGCCCAGGTAGCCTGTGGAGGTACTTTTCACTTGCATTTGCTTGCCTTTTAGAGCCTTGATTGCTTTCTACTCATGGTGAAGTCTCGTTACTATGAACAGGATGACCTCTAGTAGAAGGCACAATGATCTGTGACTCTTAAGTTGGAAATTGGGGTTCAAGATGGAACTGATGACAACTATATGGGGAAGAATGGAATAATGGTATCTATTTTCTTGAATGGGGATATATGTCCGCATTAAGTTCCCAAGTGCATGTATATCTACTGGAAGAAAAATGCAAATGATCAGATTACGACACGGATACACCAACTGATGGAAGATCCACCACCACCAAGTGAATACATATCATGAGCCCAGAGTGGACATCTACCATAAATCTTCTGTGCCTTTGGGCCTTCGAGTACTGTGCTGAAGGGAGGTGAGAGGATATCTTCCTGTGTGTGAGGCATTCCAAATTCATTTTGTGTTGGTGTTTGGGCTGCTGAAATCAACTGAGTGGAAGATCTGCACTTCTGGTCCCGCCAGCATGTGGAACGACCTGATTTCCATTGGTTATACATCACTTTCCAGACCATGTTGGTTGAAAAGTGCAACTAATGGGTCACATTTATTGGTCCCTACTTTACTTGAAGTTGGCTAAAGATTTGAACTAATAAATTCATGGCAAGAGGGTTGTATCCTCTCCGAGGATGCAAGGGTCACCACAAGTCATGCAAGTGGAATTCTTTATTCATGGTGTGGAGCAGAGAATTCTTTTCTGTATCAAATTTACCACTGTACATTGCCATCCCCAGAGTGAAGCCTGCTGTTTCCTTGATTGATCAGTTCAGAGTGCCACCATGTACCAAGAGCCAGTTTTTTGGCATTGAACAAATCAGGAAAAAACATTCCTCTTCATTCCATGGAATCAACCCTTACCTGGCAATTTTCTACATCACCATCCCTCCGACTGCATACATGGCATCTTCACTGGGTCTACTAGGGTTGGTAAATGCAACGTTGCATGGCACCGGTGGCTTGTTCTGGTTTTTAGTGCTGATAATTGGTATCTTCACTGGTAGTTGAAATTAAGACCCTAACTCCATGCTTTTTCAGTTTGGTGTCTGGCTCACTTGTACTAGCAAGTGCTCCGAATCATAAATGGTTGTGCTAGCCATATCCTAATGCAGAACTTATTCACCCTTCAGGCAGCTGTGCTCGGAGGCTTCACGGGAAAATGCTATCATAAGGCTAAATTTCTTTTCATTTTGAGCTATGCTGATCAAATCTTTACTAAACTTATCATAAGATCCTATTGGAGAACACCATGTCCTACGAAATTGGAATCTTATGAGATTCTTGTGGTAGAATCAAGAATCTTTTGAGATTCTTGGATTCCGACAAGTTATAGGAGAGAAACTGTAAAAAATAAGGAATTTTGTCCGAAGGGCTCGGTTGTGGCATATTCGTAATTATGGACCTTTGTGAATGGCTCGTTTGGAAAAAAATGTGATGGTAATTCGGGAAGTACGTCCAAATAATTTCGGACTTCATGGATTAAATTAATAGACAGGAAGTTTGAGGGTTTAATTGTAAATTACCAGCTTAAGGTTTCTACCAGAATTTCGGGTTTAATTGTAAATTACCAGCTTAAGGTTTCTACCAGAATTTCAACTCTGCCCCACGGAAGGAAGACCAAAGCCTCACTCAATATCTTCAATAAAGTTTCGGCATTGCCGTCTCTCCATTTCCTTCTTGGTTGCCTTCGCCGGAGATATCTTAATTCTTACCGGCACGATGACCTCTTACGGTACGATTCCGGCATCCTCTCAGCCTTATGATATCCAGCATATCTCCCAAGCGAAGGAACGCATCAAGGCGGGCCTCGGGACCCGCCGCCCGTGGAGACAGATGCTCGACGTCCACTCGATCCGGCTGCCGCTGGGCTTCCCCGACGCTGTGTCCAGATCCCGGGCCAACATCGCCTACTTCCGGATGAACTACGCCATCGTTGTCCTCCTCATTCTCTTCCTCAGTCTCCTCTGGCACCCGATATCGCTCATTGTGTTCATCGTCATGATGGCAGCCTGGCTCTTCCTATACTTCCTGAGGGACGAACCTCTGACCATCTTCCACCGCACGATCGACGACCGCGTCGTGCTGATCGTGCTCTCAATCCTCACCATCGTCTTTCTATTCCTCACCAACGCCACCTGGAACATTATCGGGGCGCTCCTTATCGGTGTGGCGGTGGTTATTATCCACTCCGTCTTTAGGAACGCGGACGACCTCGCGATGGACGAGGAGGCCGCCGGATTAATGACCGGCGTCGGCATACATTTCGAAGCTTCGTCTTCTTCATCTTAGAGTCTGATTTCTCTTCTCCTCGCTGTTTCTTTCACTATGTACTGTATTGCTTGATTTTTTTGCTCAGAGTATTGCTTAGAAATTTGAGGCGTGGATTCGATTGAAGTTCTTTCTCTCTTGATTTTTTCCTTGGATTCTCTCTCGTGTAAGAATATTACCATAATTCGAGCTGATTTTTGGGTGAAAAAAGAGGTGTCTGCACGGCTGTTGAAATTCTTACAGACGAGGCTTTGTAGTTTGCTCGAATTCTCTGTTGAACAATTGATGCAGTTGAGATATGGGATCGAATAGGCCAAGGTTGTGTGCCCCTGTCAATTATCACCTCAGGTTTCTCATTTTCTCTAAGGTGAAAAAGGAGGCTGTGCTCAAGTAGTAGTATCCATGGCAGTGTAAACTTGTTAGTCTTGACTCTACAACTGCCTTGGCAATCATCCAAGCTCCACCCCAACAATTTAGATGTTATAAAACAACATATGAATGCCACAAAGAAATTCCAAACTTTCAAAAAATTGAAATTCAAAATAAAATCCTATCAAATAAACTCTCAGTGATTCAGCATATGAATGAATCTAAATAACCAAAATCATTATCAAAACCCAAAATCAATATTTTGTTACCATAAGAGAGAACATCGAAGGAAGATCGCCAACACCAAACTCTCAATATAAATGCACCAATCACAAACTCCAATAACCAAACACCATGACAATAATGAAGCACATGCTGAACACAACAGAGAGAATGTCACCTAGAATAAACACCTCACTTGTATGCTTTTAGGACATCGATAAATCAACATATATTGAAAAGAGGACATTTCTTCTGCACCCCAATCAGGACATGATCATGCATATGCAGCTAAAGAATTCTCATTGTATGCCTAAGAAAAAACAACAAATCCTACATGGAAGTAACATAAAGAAAGTTCTGAATTTCATGACAGCATTATAGGAATGACCTCAAATGGTGATCTATAGCTCTTACCATAAACATTTTAGTCATTTTTGACACTGAACCCATGATTTAGAATTTAGGTGATTTAATTCATCCCCAAAGTGAACTCTAATTAGTCAAATGAAACCAAAATAAGGAATTAAATGATCCCAAGTGATTAATTTGGATCCAAAATAATGGAAATGGATGATGAACCAGATGTTGCATAGGATCATGAAATGATGAAGAATCATCACTCAACCTATCTCCACTCGAGAATATTAAGAGAGAAAATTTGGGACGTGTGGAATTGAGCAAAAAATTGCTCAATACATCTGAGCCGTTGATTTGACGAACTGGTCCAGATGTGGGAGTTTTTCTTATTCATTTATCAATCAAACTAGCACATACGTAATGTCAATTACCCTCAAACCTGAAGTTTCAAAGGCAGAGGGTGGGCAATGCACAGACGGAGCTCGCCCATCCTTAGCCTCAGGGCAAAGCTCGGAGAAACCCTAGAAAACACTCCTGAACGAGCAAGGGTGTCGGCGCCTCCAAGCTCTTAGGTTCTATATATGATATCCTAGTGATATTAAGTCACTATATTAATGAAAACTAGCAGATTCTAAGGGATACTTGGTGGATGAAGATGGGTTTGATTGTGTGAAACTATCACACCTGAGATTTCTCAAGGGTCCATATGAGGGCTTGAGGTATGTCGTACTTGTTTTAATTCACGAAAATTTCTGCCTTCCATTTCAAAAGAAATCAAATTTTGAGTGGCATAAGGTTTTGCAGGGAGTACTTGCAGGCTTATCCTCTATCAAAGTTGATGAAATGAAACCTTGGAACGAGTGTTGTGATGTTGCATTCCTTTGTGCTTCCCATAACGAGTTTGATCTTTTAAGTGCCTTTAGTTTGGTGGGCTCTGACAGATGTTGTCTATTATTGAAGGTATATATTATTCCTTTCTTTTATAAATATCTCTTATCACTCTCCCCTTTTTAAAATTTAATAATTATATTTCCTAACATATGTAGGTTCCAACATGGCATGCACATCTGAAGCAATGGATGTGCTGATGAAATCTGATACATGTGAGTTGCTGGTGCTGGAGGGGTAGATCTCCAAACTTATGTTTTGTTCATATTATAGTTTAGACTAAAGGCATATGCTTGCTGAGAATTTCGCAAATCGACCAAGTATCTTTATTCTTTTTGAAGAAAAGTACAGAAGACTTCTCATAATATTCGTATATTAGCTATTGTTCTAGTGCGCAGTTTCAAAATTGTAACATCTGGGTTGTTATGTGCAGTCTTTCTATGCAAAAGTTTCCATGACTCTTACTTTTGGGGTGTGCTAACGCTGTGGTGTAATTTCACTAGCAGGATGTTGCACGTGGGCTCCAACAAAGTCTGATGCATTGTCCCCCCCAGAATTTTGACTCCAGATTAACCCTCCATGATTTTCACTCCAAATTACAAGTAAGAACTTTACAGTGATCTCGTATCTCAGTGCCTTATTTTGTATACGAACTCCCTATGAATTGGGCCATGAAGAAGATTTCGGTTCATTTTTGTTCAGGATGCCATGAAGAAGATATATGAGAGAGTCCTAAAAACAGCCACTGATTTTGGCTGTCGAAAGGGGAGTCCTGAGTATGTTTCTTCTTTATCACGATAGCCATATTAATTCCTTTTATTCATAGATACCGCTTTCTAGAGCTTGTTACTTTTTTTTTTGCACAATCTAGAGCTTGTTACTTGACCAGTGTACTTTTCTTTTGAAAGGTCTATGGTAGGTACATGGGGCAATCATCTCCTCTTTCATGAGCCTCGCCCAGCCCAATCGATGAATGGAGGATGTGTACAGTTCGCATCATATTCAAGGAGTAGCAGCCCACTATTAATAACAGTGGCACCACAAAAACATCAAGTCTTCCATTCTGGGTACTGAGTAGAGGTTTTGTAGAGTATGTTTCCTTAAGTTATCGCTCTCTAATCCGAGATTGAATGGATAAAGAGGCCATTTTTTGTCAATACTGCCATTGTCTGTCTATGGTGTAAAATTTCTTAAATTCTTCAATAATTAAGAATTACATACAAGAGAAATTTGTCAACTTAATCCTTTGAATTATTTGATCGTGGGAGGAAGAGCTTCAAAGTGTGGTAATCTTCAAAGTTGGAGATACGATATCAAATGAATCTTAACACCCAGATGGATCTTTGGCATCAGTTAATCCGCTGTGGCCCCTTGCTGTGACCCACCGGTAATACTTTCTTACCTAGACGCATGGACTGGCCAGGTCGGCACGGGCCCGTCTATCACGTACCGGAATGGGCTAGTTAAATGAGGAGCCTTGCCTGAGGTGGCGGCCCACGGAGAGCTCTTTTCTCGAGCAGGGTCATCATCGTGTAATCCATTAGGGTTTTCTGCTATGTATCTATATATAACACATTCATATAAGTTTGTTAAGCCCATACCTAGTATCCGATTACTCCGGGCTATCACTCTGCGCCGAAATCCTATCAGAGGTAAGCATATTTACCCCTTCTCTCAATTAGTAATCAATTGTCCAAAAAATGTCACCGATTTCTGATACCTAAACGTGTCTATATGTTGGTGCCAGGTGCAGGTGAAAGAGGAGAGGAGAGATGGCGACGGTGCTCGGGGCAGTTGATCTGGGAGATTGTCAAGAAGAACTAACTCTTTCCTGGTCAAGGAATTCGGTAGGGGGACTGCAAAAGTCCAGTTCAGCAAGGAGCCTAACAATCTATCCAACCTCAACTCGTACAAGCATTCAGGTGCGAGTCAATCGCTCCCCCCGCCCGAGAGTATATGCTTTTTCATTTCCGTATTGCAATGGTTAGTAAACTGTAGTATGCGATATTTGGTCTTCTCATTGGGTTTTGCAGGTTTGGCAAATCGTAAGACGGTCACAATTCAGCCTGAGGTGAAGGAACATGCCGTATTGCTTGCCACCACCAAGACCAAGAAACAGGCCAAGCCCGCATCATTGCTCCACAAGTGTTTGATGAGAAAGGAGTTTCCCAGGATGGCTAAGGCTGTAGTAAGCCAGGTGATTGCTTTATCTTGCTTTATGATTTGCCTCACTACTGCATCTTGTTGGACTAATAATTCATTCATTTTAATAGATTAATCATAATAAGGATTCGTTGCACAACCATTCATTTTTCAATATTGTATTTCTGAGCAATTCCTTCAATGATGAACCATAACATATAAGAAGAGCCATTTTGTGTGGTTTCTTCAATGAAATGTACTTGTTACGCTTGGCTTCTGAGATTCTTTCTGTCAACCTAATTTTGCTTTTGATATTCAATGTCATGGTTATTCTTCACTCATATATTTACCCTTGATAGATATAGGCAGAACTCAAAATAAGTTCTGAGTTACATTGGTGTGCTCCTTAAAAAGAACATTTGGTTGTCTTTTATGTTGGTAAATTGTATTGATGAAGATCCATTTTTGTGGGTTCAAGCTATCTCGTTCTTTTCTTTATTTATTTTTCTTTTTAATGATTTGTTCTCCTGTACTCTTTTCTTTTATATTCGTGAAATATGGCCTCTCCAATACAATTTTGTCAGTATCATTATTTCTGAGCAGCACCTTCATTGTAAGAAGAGTCACTGTGTGGTTTCTTCAGTGAAATATACTTGTTACGCTTGGCTTCTGAGACCCTTTTTCGTCAACCGAGCTTTGCTTTTGATAGTGAATACTCTCATATTTTCTAACACTTAGCTATAGCCATTTGACAAAATGTATTCTAAATTATCTCCATCTTGTAATTACATTGACATGGTCCTTCAAAAGATCATTCGTTTGTCTTTCATGTTAGTAAATTGTGTTGCTGCAAAACCATTTTTCTGCCAGTTTGAGCTGCTCTCTTTTTCTTTTCTTCGTTCATGTTTCTTTTCGAGGAATCATGCTTCTGTTTTGTTTTTGTATATGTTCAATAAACATGGCTTCTCCAATACTCATTGACTGGAACACTATGCTTCAGGTCGTAGGCAACTACTACCGACCAGATCTGAAGAAGGCTGCCCTCGCAAGGCTGTCTCTTGTTCACAGGAGCCTCAAGATTTCCAAGTCCGGTGTCAAGAAGAGGAACAGGCGGGCCCTGAAGGCCAGGAAGTGAAATTTACTAGGCCATGTTAGAGGTGCCTCTAACAGCTTATCTTACTTTTTTCTCCAAGGCCAGGATGTGAAATTGACTAGGCCATGTTAGAGGTCCCTCACTTCACTCTGCCTGCCTCAGAGTTGACAATTCCATTCTAGGGATCCAAAAATTCTTATATATATATACACGCCTTTATGTGCTAAATGAAGAGGAAACAAAGTTAACTGTTTGCTTCTCAATGTCGTCAACAAGTGGCTTTCCCTAACCAGAGGGGAGGGAAGCCGAGAAAATTGCTGCCACTCCTCGACCAAGGTGAGGGAGACTTGGCGGTTATGACTCGAAGAAGGCCCCACAAGCACTAATGGATTCTCTTCTTTAGTTATTGGGGATATTGCCTTGGAAGGAGGTGGATGGGCCAAGAGAGTGGCCAAGTTGTCCATTCTTATGCAACGTCATAATTTTTTGATATACGTCAGTGCATAAAATATTTGATAATCTTCCCTGACAGGGTCAATAAATGCATTTGTACTGATAACCTTTAAACTCTTTTGGCTATTGTACTGGTTAGCCAATATTGGAGCTTGACTGTTAACAAGCTGGTATTGTTCACAGTATAAAAATTTGAAGGGGTCTTTTGTGATATAATTTATACCTGGTGGACATTTTTATATTAGGGCTGACTTTGCCCTCTGTTGATATGTTCAAAGTAAAACTTCTACAAGACTATCAGTTTGCAAGGAAGTGATGGCAATGACCATGGTCAGGAAGCCATAAAAACATAGAGAAAATTCCTGATTTCTGTGGTAGTCCAACATGAAGATGCTATTTGTACTACTATTTTGCACTAGCTTCCTTGACACTGTCATTCAAGCACAAGATAATCCAGGTACGACTAAAAGTTCAGATCAGAAGGGCTTACAGTCTCGTTGATCACGAACTAACTCATTGACTTCCTTTTGCAGGTTCAGGTTTCATAAGCATAGACTGTGGAGCGCCCAATGTGTACACAGATGATAACCTCCTCATACACTACGAGACAGACGAAGGATTCATCGATGCAGGTCAGAATATGCAGGTAGCTTCCAGATACTTCACTTCCATCCAGCAGCTCCTGACGAACCTGAGGAGTTTTCCTAATGGAACAAGGAACTGTTACACACTCCCAGTGAAACAAGGCAATAGTAGCAGCACCAGCACCAAACATCTAATCAGGGCAACCTTCTTTTATGGAAATTATGACGGCCTCTGGCAGACTCCTGAATTCGACCTGTACATCGACGTTAACTATTGGACCACCGTGAAGTCAAACTACACATCTTCAGAGATCATTTACTCAACATGGCGAAACTACATAAACGTGTGTCTTGTGAATATAGGCTCAGGAGTTCCTTTCATCTCAGTACTTGAGGCACGACTCCTTGATAATTCCATCTACAGTACTACCTCCGGAGCTCTGCAGACCACCTTTCGATTGAATATGGGGTCTTTGGACATATACAGGTAATCTCCAGACTTTCAATTAGATTAATTATATGGAAAAATAGATAAAATTACTAATATTAATTTTAAAAAATATATATTTTTTAAAGAGATAATACTAATTACCACTTTTTGAAGAGATTTGACACCATAAGAGATAAAATATATGATTAATCTTAAATTTTACTTTCATTCAAATAATATGATTTATTGAAAATATAACTTTTATTAAATATAAAACTTTAAAAAATATTTTAAAATATATACATTAATGAAATAATAATATGATTTAAAAAATTATTTTCAAATATATAAAATTAAAAAAAATAACCCAAAAATATAAGAATAATCTTTGATCATCCCCTTAACCCAAATGCACTTAGTAGCATTCTTCTTCCTCCTTATGAAGGCACCCGTACGATGTATATGACCGCATATGGGAAGGCATTCAGTTTGCTGAATTTACCACAGTAACGAATACGACCAACCTCGACAGCTTGAAAGACGACAACATCAACACGTACAAAGTCCCAACTGAAGTCCTAATGACAGCCCAACAAACCACAAATAGCTCCGTAGGCATGGGGCTGTTATGGGGACCTCTCAATTCCACGAACAAATGGTATGTGTATCTGCATTTCGCCGAGATTCAGGTATTGCCAGCAGGACAGCAGAGGGAACTCGAGGTTTACTTGAGCGATAAAACCCTCGTCGCCAATCTTATGCTTCAGTACCTGAAGCCAGTCACCCTATCCTTGCCGCCGGTTAGTGGAATCAATCCGGGCTTCGCCATCGTCTCCAAGTCTAACTTCTCAGCGTTCATCAATGCTGTAGAGGTCTTCCTGTTTACCGACCTTCCAAATTCTCCGACAGATTTAAACAATGGTGGGTTATGCAATTTCCTTGTGTCTCTCTAAGATAAATGGTTATGCTAACAGTGCATTTAATATGTTGAAAATTAACAGTAAATGCTATCAATGACATCAAGAGCACGTACGGGGTTTTCGGTGACTTGTGGCAGGGTGATCCCTGTGTTCCCCAGAAATTCACTTGGAGAGGATTGGTCTGCACCCAAGACAATCTTCCAAAGATAACTTCTTTGTAAATGGCTTAATCATTTTCCCTTATCCTGTGGGCAGTTAATTGCTGCTATGTTCTCCTGTTGGAGAAACAAGAAGAAAAAGGTAACAATTGCTTTGTGTATTTGACCCTTTATGTACAGGAACATGAGCTCTAGTGGATTGAAAGGAACAATAGCAGCTTCATTCTTCAATCTCAGTGCATTGGAAACCCTGTAAGCTAGAAACCTTTTTGTGCTTTTGATGGAACAATGAGTTTTTGCATTGAAAAATATTCAACTTCAATCTGTGATCATTATCTGAGGGTTATTTGCTGACAAATCTGCGTCATATGTTTGTAGGGATCTATCTTATAATGAGTTGAGTGGCCCGTTGCCTGAATTTTTAGCTTTTATGCCAAATTTGAGGGTCTTGTAAGTTGATCCACTGCATAAATCAAATGAATATCCTCACTTTATTTTGCTAAGAAAGATGCTCATTACAATTCTTCTTTGCTCTTCTGCAGAAACTTGAGTAATAACAATCTCAGTGGGACAGTTCCAGAAGTCCTCCTAAAGAAGAGCTCAGCAGACGGGACACTCACACTCAGGTTTGCTAATACATTGAAGTTTACAAAATGATGACAATTAGGCTACAATGATCCATCAAGCTTTTCGGGCCATGTTGAGTAATGGAGTTGATCTTCTTTTGCTTTCTTCACTTTCTGATAAAAGAAGAACATGGTGTTATTTGGCAAGCTATCTCAGCTAACTAAAAGGGGAAGTTTATTTGTTTATTACAGACTAGATGGAAATCCAAGCCTTTGTCTGACTAATTGTAACACTAGTGCTATGCCTCCAAGCTCAAGCAACAATGGTGGGGAGAAGAAGCAGCACACTATTCATCCACTAGTCACTGCCGTAGCTTCAGCAATTTTAGTCTTGATACTGAACAAGTGGGATTGAGAAGAGACCCAGGTGAAATTCTCAGCTTTAGTTTCCATTATGTATCATCATCGTATGGTAACAGAATGTTGGAATAAAAATGGTCTTGATCCTGCTATTGCTGAACGTGGTATGTTGCAAATGGAACTTGTACGTGGCAGAAATGACACAATTTGTAGAACATTCCCATCCATTATAGAATGAAATCTCTCTATCTACCCGTCCCTCACTTTCTCCAGGAAGATAAGGTTTTTTTGACTGCCGACAATCTTGACTTGAGATGCCAAATTGAGATTATGCGTGTCCTACCTTACTAGCCTCAATGAGTCCATGGCTCATCCAAGCATTGACATATTTAACCTCCTATCGAGTAGGGCCGACAATTTTTGCTCTGTTGGACCTGGACCCGATTGGGTACCACAAACCTACGAGTCTAGGTCCCGCGACCCTTCCAGTCTAGGTCCGGGTCCATAGGGGCGGATTCTGTAGGTTTGTGGAGTCCAAACACAGTAACTCCATTACTAACTAGTACGACAAGAAACCCAAACGCAGTAGCTTCTTTATCCCTTATCGCCACTATGTCGTTCAACAGTCCTTGGAACCCATCACTACCCCTTAGACGTCTTGATGGTCCCGAATCAAAGGTGCATACACAAATAATACTTTTCATTTTCTTAGCCATTCTCTTTGGTGTTGACGGTCCAACGGCCCTAACACTTAATCTGACATGTAGTTGTTTGTCTCACTGGTCCATTGACCTAGCCTTGACGCATTGTCGCTAGCCCATCGAGGCTTGTCAGTACAGACTTGGTACCGTGGCGAATCACAGTTAATTTCACTTTTAATAAGAGTTTTCATGGCTATTCGACATATGGATCATAAAAGGTTTAACCCGAAATAAGAAATCTCATAAAGGGGCATAAGTGGTTAAGGATGTATCGGGATGGCCAAGTGTAACCGACTTTGAAAAAGCAAAGGAGTCAAATAGAGGTTTCAGACGAACCTAGCGGAAGGAAGCAACTGGTAACAATGGGACGGTAAAGGAGAATAAACGACGCCCTAAGAAGGACCGGGAAGTAGTAATGACTACACCTTAAAGGGCAATAGGATGGACATTAAGAACAAGTAGACTCGAGATACAACTATCTCAAGATAATTAAACAAGGAGAATAGTAGGGACGATGCAGTTAATGAACTGACCCTCAGGAAGGTCATAAATTTAAACTCCAGCAAAGAAGGGAGAGGTGGAAAGGTCAAAGATTTGTTAAATAAGGATGAAGGAAATCCTTAAAGAGATCAATGGCCAATATCGAATTAATGACCAAACTCAAGCCATGAGATGGTTAAGTAAGCATTTCGCATGATGATTAAAAAATTTTGAAACAAGGAGAATTTGAGCTCTCCCTAAAAGAAATAGACGTGTATTGGAGTACAAGTGGGAATGGGGATGGGGTATAAAAGATGTGACCACAAGACTTTAAGAGTAAAGGTAAGCAGGAGAGGATGACATCAAATGATATCATTTAAGGTTGGATGTCCTCAAGGGTGAATGGAAAGGGATGTCAGGAAACCTATAGTCAGAAAACATCCACAAGAATAACATGAGTGTTATTAAGAATGTGATATGTGGATTTTAGGGAGAAATAAAAAAAATATCCTTATAAAGGATTCATCAAAAGTTTAGAAATTTGAAAAGATATAGAAGAAACCTTATTAATGATACTTAGCAAAGGAGTTGAAGGAAATAGAAATGAATATGTATTTTTTTTTACCTTAAACCTTTACATATGAAACACCATAAATATAAGTACTTTCATTTAAAATACCAAAATTTTGTACTAAATGAAACCCATGAAATGAAATTTTATTGTAAGTAATAAGAAACTTGCTTGACTACCAATGATAACCGTAGGGACATTGTGGAAAACTTATAATAGCCTAACCCAATTGATGAGATGTAATGTATTTGGAGCATGGTTCTAAAATAAGAGGTTTTTGGAAATGTGAGACATTTAATAAACCAAACACTCATACAATACGCATAGAGTACCTTGATTTGGATTAATGGACGCAACCAATGATAAATTTGAATGTGAGTGAAATCCTTAAATACCAATGAAATTAGTTCCTAAAGTGGGAAATTCCTCGAGATGACATTAAAGGAAAGGCAGTCACATATACACGAGATAAAATTTTTTAAAACAATAGACTCAAATGTACAAAACAAGTCCAATTAGATGAAAGTCTTCAAAAAAAAAAGAATGACTTATAAATTAATAAGTAGTAATGGAAAACAACGAAATGGTTATAAAAAAATATCTCAATACCAAAGTATGTGAAGAATGAAAAATCTTGAGAATGAAATACCAACATGCCATGACATGAGGTAGGGCATAATGATGGACAATGGAGTAAATAAAAATGTACATGGTATCATAGACCTAATAAGTTGGTAAAATCTTTGTGGAAAAAGGACCCTGAAATGGGAGGATATAGTCCAATGATGGATGCATGAACCGGTGGAGGAAAATTTGTTAAAGATTTTTAGAACCTTCGTTGGATTAGAAGGTGTCAAACGAACCTGCTAAAGGAAATGAACAACTAGTAAATATAAAGACCATGTGATAGATCATCAAATCTCTAATGAGAAATATGTATTTGAAAATACTCTAAAAGTAATATTTCCTTTTGAATGGTATATAAACAATGCATGCTTAAGAGGGAAAAAGTTTTATTTAAACACTAAGTGATCAATTAAGATCTGAAGATACCTTTAAGGGTAGGCTTTCCAGGATTTCCTGAAAGGGATATAAGGGAGGGGTGAGTACGACTACTCAGTGAATGAGATTCAAATCTTTTGACAAAAAAAATATTTATATGGAGTGTGCCAGACTCCTTTCTTTTCAAAAATCCCTTCATTTCAAAATTTGGGTTTTTCCATTATTTCTTAGTTACCGGTATGTCATCACCCAATACACATCCTTCATCATGAAGGTTACACACATTCACAAGTCAGTATCACTACTGAACCTGCTAGTGGCTTCAGAGCGACTTTTCCTGCCACCCCGATAGAAGTATGACCACTTCTACCTTGGGAATGAGTGGATGTACATGACATCCGACCCACAATCCCAAAATAACTTTTTCGTGTCCGTATGAGGACAAAGACCTCATCCCGTCCCCACCCCGGTTTCATGCGCTTGGTGCTACTCCAAATTTCGCACAGACACCTGGAACGACGAACTGCCCTTATAGCCACCAAGTCATCCAGTGCCCTTAGGACGCATCACTACCCCTCATGGGCATCTTGATGATCCCATACTCACAGTGCATGAACAAACAATGTTTTCTCATATTTCCATGTAATCTGTGGTGCCACTGGTCCAACGGCCCCGACTCTCAACTCAACCCGTAGTTGTTTGTCTTTACTGGTCCGTCGACCTGTCATGTCGCACTGCCGCTAGTTGACTGAGCATGTCGGTCCTATCTTGGTACCATGGCCAAACAATTCACTTATTTAGTTTTATGGCACATATATCATGTTCATTTACGAGCTCCTGCTCGTGCCAACTGGCCTTGGGCCCACCGTACGAGATTTTCAAAAAACTGGGCATTCTAGCCCTCAAGTTTCAAAATTGAGGCCCCTGACCTATAAGAGCTATTCGAGCTCCTGTCAAGAAGGTCTCCCAAATAGTTTAAGCATTGGCACATAGTCAGGGGAGAACACTTTCGACAAAATAGGTTTTCACTGTCCATTATACCAACCGGTATAAAGACATCTCCTTTCATAACCGATGAACGGGTTTTCAACTTCCTTCGAGGAAGTCTCATCATAACAATCAAGTATGATCTACTTACAACCGGTAAGTAGTTCTTCTGCATAATTTTCACATCACTTTCTCTAAATGGTGATGATTAAAATACCACTAAATAGTGCGTTTTTATACCGAGGTACTTATCATGCACTACCGGGTATGATATAAAGTTTCCACTAACAACCGGTAAGTGGTTTTTATCTTTAAGTTGTTCTCATCATCCCAATCGGGTATGATGTTAGTAAACCCACTCACAATCGGTAAGTGGTTTTTAACATTAAGTTGTGCTCATCATCCCAACCGGGTATGATGTTAGTAAACCCACTCACAACCGGTAAGTGGTTTTTAACTTTAAGTTGTGCTCATCATCCCAACAGGGTATGATGTTAGTAAACCCACTCACTCGTTAATTTCGTGAATTCCACTAGACCGGTTATTGGTATTCACGCGAGCTTGTCCTTGGTGGCATTCCCGGTACTTCGTGTTCCTACATGATATGAACATCTTGGTTCATTATCCTTCGACCTAATCGCCTTCATTCATTCCAAATGAATGAGAAAGTCAAACTTTCATTTATTTGCAATTAGGTCCCTAAAGTTATTTCTCTTTAAGTCCCAAATGCCGGTTTTTCCTCAAATTAAGTCCCGAAACTTCTAAAATTTATCATAGGACCTCAATTTATTCCATTTCACAAAAATGGGTTCAATTTCCCAAATTTCCAATTTGGTCCCCCAACTTTTCCAAAATTAACATTTTGTCCTTCCTTTACAAAAATGGTAAATTTTGCCCCAAAAATTTCAAAATTCCTCAATTGGTCCTCAAACATTATTTTCATGCCCAATTGGCCCTCAATTTCATAAAATTTCATTTTGATCCTTTGAATTTCGAAAATCCCCAATTTTCCCCCAATTCCAACTACTTAACACAGCTGAATTTGATTTCATCAAATTGACCCATCAAATGTTTCCAATTGTTGAAATTGAAGTTGAAATTGAGTTTCTACATGTTCATACGATTCTTTAGAAATGTGAATCGCAAGTTTTAACGCCGGGACGAGCTCAAACGGAGCTTCGCCGAAAAATGAACTATAGAGAGAGAAAGCTTTGATTACTCACCGGTGAAGGCACGACAGTCGGAGCTTTCGATCTAGGCAGATAGCTCTCATCCCGAGGTTCATCCTAGAATCAAGAATCACATCAATTGATGCAGAATTGGATTAGAATTTCGTCATTGAAATTTGGTCGACCCTCTCTCTAGCACCGATCGAAAATTGTAAAGGGGAGCCGAATTGGCTTACCTTTCGGTCCTAATTCGGCCGTGGAAAGGCTGAGGAAGTGTTGGGAGGGCTTGGTTTGGCCTAAGGAGGGTTTGAAATGGCCGATTTCAGCTTGGCCGAAATAGGGTAGTTTCGGTCCGCCGGAGCTGCTTCACTATTCCATCATGCCAGCGCTTCTCCAATGATTCTCGAATTGACTGGAGTTTGCTATCAGATAGCTGTCTTCTCCCCGGTTCTAAAGAGCTCGACCTCTCCTTTCGAGGTTAAGATAAAATGTTTAAGTCGAAACTCTGGTTCGAGCTTCACCGGGAAATGGAGCAGTAGAGAGAGAGAGAAGTGTTCATGTGTGAGGAGAATGAATGGGGATGAACTCTTTATATAGGTGTAAAATCGTGTATTAAATGGGAGAGATTTATTACTAGTATTAATATTGCCATAAATTATTGGTATTGATTATAATAATTTAATTTCGGTATTAAATTATTTGTATCAATTCCAATAATTTAATTTAGGTATTAAATTATTGGTATTAATTACAATAATTATATATATATATATTAATTTATGGCTATTTATGATAGGCGTACGCATAAAAAGTTTTGACTGAAATTTCATTTTTCTTCAAAGTTATTATGGATTTTTGTTCACCTGAACTAATTTGATTTTTCTCTTCTAACTTGTCTTAAATTTCTTTTCCAAAACCCTTTGGATCACCCGAAAGTTGTAAATTTCCAAATTGCTTGTTCCTAAATGATCTGGTTTGTAATTCGGCTCAGTTTTCTTACTTGGGTTGACCGATTTTTCCCGGTTTTCATTAACTCAAAAGTGCGGGGTTTACAACTCTCCCTTCCTTTTAGGAGTTTTGTCCCCAAAACTTAATTTGCAACCTTGTATGAGGAACTATTTTCTTTGATGTCCATTTGTTGTTTGCTTAACATGCAAACTCTTCTCTTGTTCTTTCAATTAGTCCTTTTTACATCCTTCACTTAAGAAATTTCTTTTCCTTTATATTATTTACTCCCTCCATGGAGTTTATCATAATAAGACATACCTTACTTCAGGGTATATTCTTATATTTATATCTTTTTTTGCTTAGAGCACATTCTTCCCTTTGAGGTTTTGTACTCAAGATTGGGAATTCCAAGATACCTAACCATTCCCGTGTCTAGTTAACCCCTTGGTCGTTGAAACCTTTAGCTCAATGTTCTTTCGGGCGTTATGTACTTTTTTCCATGATTTTCTTTATTATCACTTTTTCGTCCTATTTTGACCCTTCCTCCATTCGTTGTCTATTATAACTTTGGTTCAAATTTTTATATTCGACCTCGTCATGCTTATTAGTTGACTCTTCCTTACTTTGAGTCATATTCTCCTTGAGATTGTTGGGCTTACATACCCCTTACAGCATGGCATTTTCTAGGACCTGTCTTTGTCCATTAGATTTCTAGAACATCTCCTTGAGGGTCTCTCTTAGCTTTTTTTTTTGACCTTTTAGGGATCATATAACTTCATCCCTCTTTTCTTTTGATAGCATTCCTCAACTATCCTTTTTACCATTATCCTCTCATCCATCATGCCTTTGAAGTTGTCTCACATAACTGCATGGATTTCTCTTACCTACTTGTCCTTTCCAAACATTTTTATTGGGTCCTTTCAATTCCAATCGTTGGGTTTCTTGATGATTATTGACATATGAGGATTTTTTTCCCTTCTTATGTCCTTTCTCTTCTTTAGTGACATCCCTTATTCAATGACTTCCTTTTTCCTTAATCCACTTTTACTTGCTCATAAATCACTTCATGATTCTTCATTATGCAATAATTGCTTTCGATCTATGTGTTAATTACTTTGCTTGGGAAGGTTCACTCCTTCCAGTTTTGTTCTCTACTATGTCTCTTACAATAGAGATTTCCATCTTAGGAGTTACATGCTCAATCTCCTTATCATTTATTGTATGGTTCTTTCTCCCTTTCTTTGCACCCTTATCTATGTTAGGGCATCTGTTTGCTTTGAATCCTTCTCTATCCACAACTTTTGTTTTATCCCTTATTCCTTAGATAGGATACTTTTGATTATTGGTTTTATTCCGTGCATTCCACCCTATGCTCGGTCGTCCACTCTTTAAGCTTCATATGCGCGTGTGGACTATTATTCGTCTTACCAATTATGGTTATTCCTTCTTAGCCACATCTTATTTGGGGGATTTACTTTCACAACGCTTCTTGAACATTCTTTCCTTTATTACCTTAGTATGGGTTGTCCACTCATTCATACTTGTCACAGCATCTTTTGGTGCTAATTCGTTATATTATTTCCGTTTAAGCAGGGTTTACATCCTCCTTGTTTCAAATTCTCTTGTTCGCCCTTCGTGAGGCTCACTTAACCATCTTAAGTCTATAAACCTGATTTTGGCCATTGATTGCTTTAAGGATTTTTCCTTCGTTCTTCTTTCCCAATGTTTTGGCCTTTTCACTTCTCCCTTCTTTGTTGTGGTTTAAATTGATGGTTCTCTCGAAGACCAGTTCTTTAACTGTCTCTTTCTCTTTATTTTTCTGGTCCTATCGTCTGGGTAGCTGTATTCATGCCCATCCTATTGTCCATCATAGAGTGTAGTCTTTACTACATCTCATCTTTTCTTAGGGTTTTGTTCATTATCTTTGGCTGTCTGCCGTTACTAGTTTTCCTCTTTCTACACGGTTCTCCTATTCTCTCCAAACAGGTCACACTAGACCATTACAATACTTCCTTGTTTCAGGACCATTTGCCTATTCCTTTCTTGGCTTGAGTTTAGCCGTTAATTGGCCTTTGGTCCTTTTAAGGATTTCTTGCATCCTTCTTTTCCCGAGTATTTGACCTTTCCGCCTTTCTATTCTTTGTCGGAACTTACATTATGGCTTTCCCGAGTATTTGTTCGTTAACTACTTTGCCTCCACCATTTGTTTGGTCTAAGTTTCTTAGGGCAACTGTTTCTCAAGTCCTCCTGTCCCTAACATCCATCTCACTGACCTTTTTAGGGTGTAGTCCTTTCTACCTCCCGGTCTTTCTTAGGGTGTAATTTATTCTCCTTGACCCTATTTGGCTTCATTACTTTTTCCAAGGTGATTCATTCCAATACATCCCGTTATTTGGCTCTATTACTCTTCCAAGGTAGGTCATAATTAGCCTCCAATACATCCTTCCATCAAGAAGTTTCTAACAGTGGGTTGGTGCCTTGCACTTCATGTTATGTCCATCTGCCAATCCAATGATTCCTTCAAGGTACTTAGTTGTATGCATCCCTCCAGAGTTTCCTTTCCCAACGTATTCCTTCTCTTCTTCACTCTCATTGTACCCTTCTCTAGAGTTTCCAGAGGACGTTTCTCTGTGTTTGCCCCTTATGAGAGGGTTCTAGATATACTTCCCATATACCTTATCCCTACTCTTGAGGTATCTTTCTCAGGTTGACCTTCTTAAGAAGAAATTTAAATTTTGCATTTGCCTCATCATTTCTTGACCTCTTGGTGAACCTCTTACTTAGCCAGCTCCATGGTTTCGGTCTCCAGTCCTTCGTGGCCTTTGAAGAGTTATTGCCCTGAATTTATGAGGTGTGAAACACCCCTTCTTTCCTTACACCTATAATAGTTTATATTGGTACTTGTCTTTAGTAGGGTTGGGAACTTCTTCAGGTAATGTCTCAATCGTTCATACTTGTAATAGGTTATTCCTTTACATGGATTGTTGTGGTTCCTTCTTTCCTTCGAGTAGGGTGTTTCCAGGGTTACTATTGGTTTGGTGCTCTACCGTTCTTTGAGTCTGATCAGTTTGACAGTTTTCTTAATGAATCTCCTTTGCTAAAGGGTCATGGTAAGAGTATTCCAAGGTTTCTTAATTCCCTGATTCATCTCCCATAACCGAGATGTAACTTTTCCTTAGCTTCCAGGATAGTGTGGGTTTGCTTTATTTTCCTTGGGCCATATTCCCAACACGATTGCATCATCAAGAGATAGAGTTTTGAGAATTTGAGTATTTTATTAATAAGGGGATACAAAAGATTAGGCTTTTAGCCCTATCACAGGAAATGGTTGCAAAATAACTAAGGAGCTATGGAATTCTTGATAAACATCTTCCTCCATACTTAGAGTTGTGCCACCAATAGGTCCTAGCACCATTCTCCAGGATACTTCCCCATTTGGTCTTTTGATAAAGGTTGTCTCCCTACAGAGGTAGGGTGTTGAGCAGAGCCATTCCAAGTTTTCTTGGTTCCTCTCCTAGGAGCCATCTGAAAATTTTAGGATAAATCCTATTAGTTACTATATTTTCTAGTCTTGATTATGTATTCGAGGAAGCAAGCTCTATTACCACTCTAGTTGTCACGACCCGACCCAGTTTGGTCAGATCCCCGTGATCAACCCGCCACTCTCCCGGTTTATTAAAGGGTTTCCCCTTATTGTAAACCGTAAAGAGTAAGGTGTCCTTTAACCTGCACCTTTTCCTGGAATAGCATAATCAAAACTGCATGAAATTTAAAACTTTACATACCTCTCTTACAGGCATCATAGTTGACAATCTTTAAGGGTAGGCTTTCCGGGATTTCCTAAAAGGGATATAAGGGAGTGGTGAGTACGACTACTCAGTGAATGAGATTCAAATCTATTAACAAAAAAAAGACATTTATATGGAGTGTGCCAGACCTTTCTTTTAAAAAATCCCTTCATTTCAAAATTTGGGTTTTTCCATTATTTCTTAGTTACCGGTGTGTCATCACCCAACACACATCCTTCATCATGAAGGTTACACACATTCATAAGTCAGCATCACTACTGAACCCGCTAGTGGCTTCGGAGCGACTTTTCCTGCCACCCCGATAGAAGTACGACCACTTCTACCCTGGGAATGAGTGGATGTACGTGACATCCGACCCACAATCCCGAAATAACTTCTTCTTGTCCGTATGAGGACAGAAACCTCATCCCATCCCCACCACCGGTCTCATGCGCTTGGTGCTACTCCAAAATTTGCACAGACACCTGGAACGACGAACTGCCCTTATAGCCACCAGGTCATCCGGTGCCCTTAGGACGCATCACTACCCCTCATGGGCGTCTTGATGATCCTGTACTCATAGTGCATGCACAAACAATGTTTTCTCATACTGCCATGTAATCTGTGGTGCCATTGGTCCAACGGCCCCGACTCTCAACTCAACCCGTAGTTGTTTGTCTTGACTGGTCTGTCGACCTGTCATGTCGCATTGCCGCTAGTTGACTGAGCATGTCGGTCCTATCTTGGTACCATGGCCAAATAATTCACTTATTAAGTTTTATGGCACATATATCATGTTTGTTTATGAGCTCCTGCTCGTGCCAACTGGCCTTGGGCCCACTGTACGAGATTTTCAAAAAACTGGGCATTCCGGCCCTCAAGTTCTAAAATCGAGGCCCCCGGCCTATAAGAGCTATTCGAGCTCCCGTCAAGAAGGTCTCCCAAATAGTTTAAGCATTGGCACACAGTCAGGGGAGAACACTTCCAACAAAATAGGTTTTCATTGTCCATTATACCAACCGGTATAAGGACATCTCCGTTCATAACCGATGAACGGGTTTTCAACTTCCTTCGAGGAAGTCTCATCATACCAAACGAGTATGATATACTTACAACCGGTAAGTAGTTCTTCTGTATAATTTTCATATCACTTTCTCTAAGTGGTGATGATTAAAATTCCACTAAACAGTGGGTTTTTATACTGAGGTACTTATCATCCCCTACTGGGTATGATATAAAGTTTCCACTCACAACCGGTAAGTGATTTTTATCTTTAAGTTGTGCTTATCATCCCAACCGGGTATGATGTTAGTAAACCCACTCACAATCAGTAAGTGATTTTTAACTTTAAGTTGTGCTTATCATCCCAATCGGGTATGATGTTAGTAAACTCACTCACCCGTTAATGCCGTGAATTCCACTAGACCAGTTGTTGGTATTCACGAGAGTTTGTCCTTGCTGGTGTTCCCGGTACTTCGTGTTCCTACATGATATGAACATCTTGGTTTATTATCCTTCGGCCTAATTGCCTTCATTCACTCCAATTGAATGAGAAAGTCAAACTTTCATTTATTTGCAATTAGTTACCTAAAGTTATTTCTCTTTAACTTTAAGTCCCAAATGCCGGCTTTTCCTCAAATTGAGTCCCGAAACTTCTAAAATTTATCATAGGACCTCAATTTATTCCATTTCACAAAAGGGGTTTAATTTCCCAAATTTCCAATTTGGTCACCAACTTTTCCAAAATTACCATTTTGCCCTTCCTTTACAAAAATGGTAAATTTTTCCCCAAAAATTTTAAAATTCCTCAATTGGTCCTCCAACATTATTTTCATGCCCAATTGACCCTCAATTTCATAAAATTTCATTTTGATCCTTTGAATTTCGAAAACCCCCAATTTTCCCCTAATTCCAACTTCTTAACACAGCTGAATTTGATTTCATCAAATTAACCCATCAAACGTTTCTAATTGTTGAAATTGAAGTTGAAATTGAGTTTCTACATGTTCATATGATTTTTTAGAAATGTGAATCGCAAGTTTTAACGCTGGGACGAGCTCAAACGGAGCTTCGCCGAAAAATGAACTGTAGAGAGAGAAAGCTTCGATTACTCACTGATGAAGGCACGACAGTCCGAGCTTTCGATCTGGGCTGATAGCTCTTATCCTGAGGTTTATCCTAGAATCAAGAATCACATCAATTGATGCAGAATTGGATTAGAATTTTGTTATTGAAATTCGGTCGACCTTCTCTTTGGCACCGATCGAAAATTGTAAAGGGGAGCTAAATTGGCTTACCTTTCGGTCCTAATTCGGCCGTGGAAAGGCTGAGGAAGTGTTGGGAGGGCTTGGTTTGGCCTGAGGTGGGCTTGAAATGGCCGATTTCAGCTTCGCCGAAATAAGGCAACTTCGGTTCGCGCTACTTCACTATTCCATCATGCGGGCGCTTCTCCAACGATTCTCGGATTGACTGGAGTTTGCTATTAGATAGATGTCTTCTCCCCGGTACTAAAGAGCTCGACCTCTCCTTTCGAGGTTAAGAAAAATGTTTAAGTCGAAACTCTGGTTCGACCTTCACCGGGAAATGGAGCAGTAGAGAGAGAGAGAGAGAAATGTTCAGGTGTGAGGAGAATGATTGGGGATGATCACTTATATAGGTGTAAAATCGTGTATTAAATGGGAGAGATTTATTATTAGTATTAATATTGGCATAAATTATTGGTATTAATTATAATAATTTAATTTCGGTATTAAATTATTTGTATTAATTCCAATAATTTAATTTAGGTATTAAATTATTGGTATTAATTACAATAAAATCATACTTCCCAAGAGGTCACCCATCCTCACACTACTCTCAGGCAAGCACACTTAATTTCAAAGTTATTATGGATTCTTATTCACCTGAACCAATTTGATTTTTCTCTTTTAACCTGTCTTAAATTTCTTTTCCAAGGTTTAATGAACCCTTTGGATCACCTGCAAGTTGTGAATTTCCAAATTGCTTGTTCCTAAATGATTTGGTTTGTAAACCGGCTCGGTTTTCTTACTCGGGTTGATTGGTTCTTTCCCGGTTTTCGTTAACTCAAAAGTGCAAGGTTTACAAGATACGAAAAGTGTTGTTTTGACCTCCTAGTGAGAAAATTTTCTAGATTTGTCTTATAAGTTTAAAATTCAATTGATATAACTAGAATAAATTTGATTTAAAATAAAATGAAAAGTGTTGTTTTGACCAAAATAAATAACTCGATGGAATGGATAGGGTAAATACTTATTAAATTATTTTAGGTGAAAATAATGAGATAATTATTGTTAATTTGGTTTAGTACGAAACTATTTGCACTTTGTAGTAATAAATCTTTCCCATTTAACAAATAATTTTATAGCTATATAAGGAGCTTAGAACAATTTATCAAAGCGACATAAACTGAGCTAAGAGAGCAATTCGAGTAGAAGAAAGCTTCCTGGTCCACTAGTTCTTGTTCACACCTCAAACATCGTCTTTGCCATGATGACATTAGATCTACCAGATTAATACTCCATACCTATGAAATTCTCAATCTCGACATCTACCATGCAATAACAAAATTTAAGGAAAATGGGGAAGTATCGGAGTAGAGAAACACCAGTAAGACCAATCAGGGGATAGGTACATGGGAATCCCTCCAGGATGAACACATTTCTAGATAAAAGGTGAGTGGGCTAATTTACACTTCATATCCGGTTGGGATGATGAGCACCTTTACTAAATTGGAAGCCACCGTGAGTGGGTTTATTCACATCATAACTGGTTGGAATGATGAGCACCTCAGAAATGAAAACCACTTATATGTGGGATTCTAACATCACACCCGGTTGGAGTGATGTAAGAACTAAGCGGACAAACTACTTACTAGTTGTAAGTAGAGAGATCATAGCCGATTGTTATGATGGACTTCCTGGAAGGAAGGAGAAAATCCGCTTGCCGTTTGTAAGGGGAGATGTCATCACACCCGGTTGGTGTGATGAATGGAAAGATTATTTTGTCAGAAGTGTTCTGCCCTGATTGTGTGCCAATGCTTAAAATTTTTAGAAGACTTTTTGGTGAAAGCTAGAACAACTCTAATAGGCTAGAGGCTTCGGTTTTGGAACTTGTGGGGACTAAAATGGCCAATTTTGAAAAATCATGTAAAGTGGGCCCAAAACTAGTTGGCACAAGCATGAGCTCGTAAAAAAACATGATATGTTAAGGCCATGAAAATACTTAATGAAAGGATTATGTGATTTCACCATGGTACCAAATCAGGGCCGACATACTTGATGGACTTGCAGTAGTGCGTCTGGGCCTGGTCGACGGACCGACCTAGACAAACAGTTGTAGGTCGAGTTTAGGGTTGGGGCCGTTGGACTAGTGGCACCAAAGATAATTGGCTTTGTTGAAAATTATTGTTTGTGCATGCAATTGAGGTTCATGACCATTAAGATGCCCAATAGAGGTATTGATGTGTCCTAAGGGCTATTAGATGACATGGTGGAGATAAGGGCAGTTTGTCATGCCAACAGTTAGGGAAGCTCGACGTAGCTTCATGCGCATGAGACCGGGGTGGGGTCGGGATGAGGTCTCTATCTTCATATGGGCATGGAGTTGATTTCAGGTTTGAGGTTCGGATGTCGCGAACATCCACTCAGACCCAGGGTAGAAGTGGACGAGCTTGTATCTAGGTGGCCGGTAAAGTCGCTTCAGCACCATAAGTTGGTGCTGTGGACGGTCTACCCTATGAATGTGTGATTCCCTTCCTGATGAAGGACGTATGTTGTTTGCTAAACATACCTAATGGGGAAATGAGAAAAAGGTTAATAAAACATTGGAAAGGATTTGAGAATCATTGGAAAAACAAATGGTAAAACCTTGGAATAAGGTTTGGAAAAGAAATTAAAATCCTTTTAAAAGGAAATGACAACCTTGGCAGGGAAAAGGTTTTGAAAACCAAACTTTGAGGAAAAACCTTCTTCTTAAAGAAATGATAACTTTGGTGTGGCTATTTTTAAAACTCACTCCCAACACCCGCTTACTGAGTTGTAGAACTCACCCTCTCCCTTTTATCCTTTTCAGGTAACAAGGGGAAAAATTAAACTTAAAGACCTCCATGTATGGGAATTGTAAAGACAAATAGGTCTATTTAAAAGATTTTCAGTTTTATATAATATTTTTCCAGGAAATACAGGAAAAATGATGCCTTACTTCTCGCGGTCTAGAAAAGGGTGAAACCCTTCATAAACCAAAGGGAGTGGCGGGTTGCTCAAGGGGATCCGACCAAACCGAGTTGGGGCATCACAATTTGAGTGGTATCAGAGCCTATTTCCTCAAATACATTATCATGACTATATAACATAGTAACTAAGAGAGTTTTAAAATTTTTAGATGGCTCCCAAGAGAGGAACCAAGAAAACTAGGACTCATGTCGCCAACATTACCCAACAATCTGTCCCCGTAGGAAGACCACCCTAAAAGCTTTCCAATGCGTGAGGTGTAGTAGAAGTCACAAAGGACCAAGAAGCATAATTCGGAAGTACCCAATGCCACCAAGGAATGTGGTGCCAGTGCTTGTTGACGTCACATCCATGAGTAAGAGGAGAGCCAACCTAACACCAAGGACGCCATAAGGGACTTATAACCAAGAAGAATGATTACTAAGAACCTAGTATAGTAGCTACATAAGTTGAAACTACTTCTTGTAATAGGGATAACACCCAAAACGTATTGTACCCCTTATTAATAAAAATTCTAATTTTTCCAAAACTTTGTCCCTCAAACAAAGTCGCGTTATCTTACCTCGGCTATATGAGAAGGGGTCATGGAAGATAATAAGGACCATAGGAAATACAATGAAGCAAAATATATTGATAAAAGGAAAAGAGAAGTAGGATGAATGTCTTGGATGAGAAATGCAAGGATCTAGGAAGGACCGGTAACCAAAACCATTGAGCGGGTTAAGTAAGCTATTCGCAAGGAGGTCAAGAAATGGCAGAATAAAAAAATTTAAACTTCTTTTTAAGAAGGTCAAACAAGAGAGGAATACTATAAGAATTGAGGTAAGGTACATGGGAAGTACACTTAGAATCCCCTTAGAAAGGGCAAATGCGGAAAATGTCCTCCGGCAACTTTAGGGTAGGACATAGAAAGAGTGAATAGGGAAGAAATGTGCTAGGAAAGGGAACTCTGGGGGGATGTATATGACTAAGTACCCCTTAAAGGGACCATTGATGGGTGGTTGGACATAATGTGGAGTGCAATGAACCAACCCATAATTAGGAACTCCTCGAAGGAAGGATAAGGAACAAAAAGGGAATTGGAGGACAGAGAAGGATTAAGGGCGGATGACCGATGGGTGTAAGAAAGGAAAGAAGAAAAAGCCTTCAAGGAGTGTTAGGGAGGTTAAACGTTAAAAGTTGGGGGACCAAATTGGAAATTTGGGAAAATTAAACCCCTTTTTGTGAAATTAAATAATTTGAGGTACTAAGATAAGTACTATTTAGTGGTATTTTAATCATCACCATTTAGAGAAAGTGATGTGAAAATTATGCAGAAGAACTACTTACCGGTTGTAAGTAGATCATACTTGATTGTTATGATGAGACTTCCTCGAAGGAAGTTGAAAACCCGTTCATCGGTTATGAACGGAGATGTCCTTATACATGTTGGTATAATGGACAGTAAAAACCTATTTTTTTGGAAGTGTTCTCCCCGGACTATGTGCCAATGCTTAAACTATTTGGGAGACCTTCTCGATAGGAGCTCGAATAGCTCTTATAGGCCGGGGGCCTCGATTTTAGAACTTGGGGGCTAAATGCCTGATTTTGAAAATCTCATATAGTGGGCCCAAGGCCAGTTGGCACGAGTAGGAGCTCGTAAACGAACATGATATATGTGCCATAAAACTTAATAAGTGAACTGTTTGGCCAAGGTACCAAGATAGGACTGACATGCTCAGTCAACTAGCGATAGTGCGACATGACAGATCGACGAACTAGTCAAGTCAAACAACTGCGGGTTGAGTTGAGAGCCGGGGCCGTTGGACCAGTGGCACCAAAGATTACATGGCAATATGAGAAAACATTGTTTGTGCATGCACTATGAGTACGGGATCATTAAGACGCCCTTGAGGGGTAGTGATGCATCCTAAGGGCCTTGGATGACCGGGTGAGTATAAGGGTAGATTGTCGTTCCAAGTGTCTGTGCGAAATTTGGAGTAGCACCAAACACATGAGACCAGGGTGAGGACAGGATGAGGTCTCTGTCCTCATATGGACACGAAGAAGTGATTTCGGGATTGAGGGTCGGATGTCACGTACATCCACTCATTCCCAGGGTAGAAGTGGTCGTGCTTATATCTGGGTGGCTGGTAAAGTCGCTCCAAAGCCACTAGTAGGTTCAGTAGTCGTACTGACCTGTGAATGTGTATAACCTTCATGATGAAGGATGTGTGTTGGGTGATGACACACCGTGGTAAATAAGAAATGATAGAAGAACCCAAATTTTTAAATGAAGGGATTTTTGAAAAAGAAAAGAGACTGGCACACTCCATATAAATATTTTTCTTAAAAGTTAAAAGTAGACCTTTAAAAACCCATTCACTGAGTTGTCATACTCATCCACTTCCTTATATCCCTTTCATGAAATCTCGGAAAGCCTACCCTTAAAGACCATCAACTAAGATGCCTGTAAGACAGATATGTAAAGTTTAAAATTTCATGTAGTTTTGATTTATGTTATTTCAGGAAAAGGTGCAGGTTAAAGGACGCCTTACTCTTTATGGTTTACAATAAGGGGAAACCCTTTAATAAAAAGGGAGAGTGGCGGGTTGATCACGGGAATCCGACCAAACCGGGTCGGGGCGTGACAACTTGAGTAAAATTGTCCACTAATAAAATAATTAGTCTTGAGAAAAGATAACATTATCTTGAAAAGTTATTATGGAAAAGTAAACAAATATCTTTGTATAAAGTTATTAAAAATGAAACCATATAAGTGCACAAAAAAGGGTAAGAAGTAGACACTAATGTTGCATAAGTTTTGGGGACAAAACTCCTAAAAAGGTGGGGAGTAGTTTTCACACCATGTTTTTAGTAACCCGAAATTTCAATAAAATTTTTTTTCTAGAATTGTATTATACTTTTAAAATTAAATTGATATAATTAGAATAAATTTTCTTTAAAATAAAATGAAAAATATTGTTTTGACCGAAATAAATAACTTGATGGAATGGATAGGGTAAATACTTAGTAAATTCCTTTAGGTGAAAATATTGAGATAATTATGTGAATTTGGTTTAGTACAAAACTATTAGAGCTTTATAGTATTAGTCCTACGCCCATACCATAAATACCCATAAATTAATACATACATTCAATTATTGGAATTAATACCCATTAATATTAATACCTACATTCAATTACTGGAATTAATACCATAAATTAATACCTATATTCAATTATTGAAATTAATACCTACATTCAATTATTGGAATTAATACCCATATATACCCAACAATTTCCAAATTTAATGAGAATAACTGACAACATTAATACCCATAATATAGTAATAAATCTTCCCCATTTAACAAACAATTTTACAGCAATATAAGGAGCTTAGAACAATTTATCAGAGCGACACCAATTGCGGTAAGAGAGCAATTCGAGTAGAAGAGAGCTACCTGGTCCACTAGTTCTTGTTCACACCTCAAACATAATCTTCGCCATGATCACATTAGATCTACCAGATTAATACTCACTACCTATGAAATTCTCAATCTCGACATCCACCATGCAACAACCAAATTTAAGGAAAATGGAGAAGTATCGGAGCAGAGAAATACCAATAAGACCAATCAGAGATGGGTACTTGGGAATCCCTCCAGGATGAACATATCTCTAGATAAAAGGTAAGTGGGATAATTTACACTTCATACCCGGTTGGGATGATGAACACCTTTTCTAAATTGGAAGCCATTGTGAGTGGGTTTATTCACATCATACCCGGTTGGGATGATGAGCAACTCAGAAATGAAAAACCACTTATATGTGGGATTTTAACATCACACCTGGTTGGAGTGATGTTAGAACTAAGCGGACAAACTACTTACCGGTTGTAAGTAGATAGATCATACCCCATTGGTATGATGGACTTCCTGGAAGAAGGAGAAAACCTACTTGCCGGTTGTAAGGGGAGCTGTCATCACACCAGGTTGGTGTTATGAATGGAAATATTATTTTGTCCGAAGTGTTCTCCCTTAAGTGCGTGCCAATGCTTAAAATGTTTGGGAGACCTTTCTGATGAGAGCTAGAACAACTCAAATAGGCTAGAGGCTTCGATTTTGGAACTTATGGGGCTAAAATGGCCGGTTTTGAAAAATCATGTACAGTGGGCCCAAGGCCAGTTGGCACGAGTAGGAGCTAGTAAACAAACATGATATGTTAAAGCCATAAAAATTCTTAATGAATGGATTATGTGATTTTGCCATGGTACCAAATCAGGATTGACATACTCAATGGACTAGCGAAAGTGCGTCAGGGCCAGGTCGACGGACTAGATTAGACAAACAATTGTAGGTCGAGTTGATGGTCTGGACTGTTGGACCAGTGGCACCAAAGAAAAATGGCTTTGTGGAAAATTATTGTTGTGCATGCACTAATGGTTCATGACCGTTAAGACGCCCAACAGGGGTAGTCATGCATCCTAAGGGCTACTGGATGACATGGTGGAGATAAGGGCAATTTATCATGCCAGTAGTCTGGAAAGCTCGACGTAGCTTCATGCACATGAGATTGGGATGAGGTCAGGATGAGGTCTCTATCGTCATACGAACATGAAGTTGATTTCAAGTTTGAGGGTCGGATGTCGCGAACATCCACTTAAACCCAGGGTAGGAGTGGACGAGCTTCTATCTAAGTGGCCGATAAAGTCGCTCTGGTGCCACAAGTTGGTGCAGTGGACGGGCTGCCCTACGAATGTGTGATTCCCTTCCCGATGAAGGGATTGTGTTTTTTGCTAAACATACCTAATTGGGAAATGAGAAAAAATGTTAAGAAAACCTTGGAAAGGATTTTTGAATCCTTGGAAAAATAAATGGTAAAACCTTGGAATAAGGTTTGGAAAACAAATTAAAATCCTTTTGAAAGGAAATGATACCCTTGGTAGGGTAAAGGTTTTGAAAACCAAATTTTAATGAAAAACCTTCTTTTTAAAGAAATGATAACTTTGGTGTGGCTATTTTTAAAATTCACTCCTAACACCCACTCACTGAGTTGTAGAACTCATCCCTCCCTTTTACCCCTTTCACGTAACCAAGGGAAAAATCAAACTTAAAGGCCTCCATGTATAAGAACTGTAAAGTCAGGCATGTCTGTTTAAAAGATTTCAGTTTTGAATAATGTTATTATAGGAAAGCCAAGAAAACAGATGCCTTACTCCTCGCAGTTTAGAAAAGGGCAAAAACCTTCATGAACCAAAGGGAGTGGCGGGTTGCTCACGGGGATCCGACCAAACTGAGTCGGGGTGTGACACTTGGGGTTTGTCAATTTCCCATTTTGCCCTTTCTCTACCGGTTAAGGTTCATGAACCGGTTCTGTTTTCCCTCTTGAGCCGACCGGTTCTTTCAACAGTTTTCTTATCTTTAAGGGACGAGATTTACAACTCTCCCCTCTTTTTAAGAGTTTTGTCCCCAAAACTTAATTAGCATCCTTTGCATCAGGAATAATTTTCCTTGATATCAACTCAAGTTTGCTTGACATGCTAACACTTTGGTTGTTTTTTCACTTAGCCCCCTTTAATTCAAGTACTTAAGGAATTTCCTTTCCTTTCCATTGTTTATTATCTCCGTGGATTTTATCATAACTAGGAATGTCTTTCCCACGAGTCCAAATGTATATCCTTGGGTTCACTTCTTCCTGTGATTAGGGCAAGATTCTTCCTCTTGAGGTTTCTTTCCCAGGATTTTAGGATTGGGAGTTCCAAAATGCCCAATCGTTCTCGTGTCTAGTTATTCTCTTGATTGTTTGAAACCCTCAGCTTAGTGTTCTTTCGAGCGTTACGTACTTGTTTTCACGGGTTTCAGTGTTATCATATTTTCGTCCTATTTTGACCATTCGTTCATCCGTTGTTTATTATAACTTTGGTCTAAATTTTATGTTTGACCTTGTCATACTTAACTAACTGACTATTTCTTACTTGAGTCACATTTTCCCCCGGGACTGTTGGGCTTACATGTCCCTTACAGTAGGACTTGTTCAAGAACCTGTCTTTGTCCATTTGGATTCTAGAATACTCCCTTGATGATTGTTCTCATATTTTAGGGATTGTATAGTTTCGTCCCTCTTTTCGTCTGGTAGTATTCCTCGACTACCTTTATCGTTATCCAATCATCCTTCATGCCCTTGACGCTATGTCTTACATAACTGTGTCGATTTTCCTTACCTACTCACCCTTTACCAACATTTTTATTGGGTTTTTCGGTTCTAATAATTAGGTTTCCTCATGATTTTCGACAAGCTGGGATTTATCCTTTCTTATGTCCTTTTTCATTTCTAGTGGCGTCATTTACTTAAGGACTTTTCCTTTCCTAAATCCACTATTTAGGCTCCATTAATCGAGTATGGACTACAACTAGTCTTGATGTTAGTGGTTGTTCCACTTAACAACTTCTTAATTGAAGGGCTTGCTTCTCCAAGGTTTTTCAAACATTCCTTCCTTTATTGACTTATTATGGATAGTCCACCCTGTCACATCCCGACCCAATTTGGTCGGGGTTCTGTGATCAGCCCGCCACCCTTCCTCCTACTAAATAGTTCGAGGAAGGTAAAGGACAAAACATAAAAGTTACCTGATGGCAGTATCGTTGGCTTCTTCTCCCAGCCGAGGCTTGTCGAGGCGAGGTGCTTCTCCTGAAAGGGTTAATGGGAGAGGGTGAGTTTCTACAACTTAGTGAGTGGGAGTTGGGAAGCGAGTTTTAAAAAATATTAGTATATCAAAAAAGTTTTATACTATTAATTTATTGTAATATGAGTTTGAACATTTCTCCTACTTTGGAGTTGCCTCCACAAACAATCACATGCTCTTTCTATAATAGAAAGGGATCACACATTCGTAGAACGGTCTCCAACCGTTCTACTTGTGGTTCGGTGCGTCTTTACCGTCCACCCAAATAGAGGTGCACTGCCTCTACCCTGAGTTTGAGTGGACATCAATAGCCTAACACTTCAAACCCTCATGTTGGCTATTCGAATAGAGGTGCACTGCCCCTACCCTAAGTTTGAGTGGACATCAATAGTCTGACACTTCAAACCTTCATGCCTGTGTTTGAGTGGACATCTATAGTTTGACACTTCACCATGTTCGCTTAGTGGGACGAGACCTCATTTTCCCTCCAGCCTCGGTCTTAGTGCACAGGAAGCTATCAAAGCTTCATGACTGACTGGCACGACAAACCTACCTTATTGCATCCAGGTCATCCAACAGCCCTTGGGACTCATCGACTACCCCTCTCAGCCGTCTACATTCTCCCAAATTTCTAATGCATGCATACAATAGTTTTGATTTATTAACCATGCTCTTTGATACCACGGTCCAACGACACCGACACTTGACCTAGCCTATAGCTGTTTGCCTTGACCGACCCGTCGACCTAGTGTGGACGCACTACCACTAGCCCATCGAGCTTTGTTAGTGCTGTCTTGTCCCCATGGCCAATCACACAACAATTTCAGTTTTTCTGAGAGTTTTCATGGTTCTTATAGTTCATGTGTTTCTATGGGTCCAGCTCGTGCACACTGGCCTTGGGCCCATTTTACGAGTTTTCCAAAAATTGGGCCTTTAACCCTATCATTTTCAAATTCAAGGCCTCAAGCCTGTTAGAGCAATCCCGACACCCATCAGGAATGTCTCCCAAAATGTTTAAGAGGTTTCACATAGTCATGAGAGACCATTCCTGAAAAATGATCTTCAAACTTAAAAACTGTTCTTATCACCTCCAACCAGATATGATGTCGGAAATCCCACTTACCTAGTAATATTGACGTGGTCGTACTGATGAGATCATGGCATGTGGTGTGCTTCCTTGCACCGGTACTTGTGCAATCAGCTCCTGCATGGTTCGAGTACCCTTATCAGGATAATCGACATAAGGGATCTCATAGTTTCGGGTATTTGCACATAGGTCGTTGCCCTATACCTTAATATCATTTAGGTTCCTTAATGTTTTTAACCTTGCATTTGGGTCTCTAAATTTTCATTTGATCTCAGTTAAGTCTCTAGGACTTCCAATTATTCCTCATGGTCCATAAACTTTCCAAAATTACTAATTGGAACTCAATTTTCCCAAAATTGCCATTTGGTCCTTAACTTCCCAAAAATTACCAATTGGCCCTTGAACTTTCAAAATTGCTAATTAGCCCTCCATTTTATCCAATTGTCTAATTGGGTCTCATTTAGAAGTTAATTTCATGAAAATGCCCCAATTTTCCTTAAATTGCAATTCGACCACTAATTTCCCAAAAATACCCAAATTGCCCAATTTCTCAAAAATTGCAATTTGGTCCCCGAATCATAATTTTGTTCAATTGAACCCTAAAACGTGGTTAATTGTGATCTGAATTGACTTCCCATGTCTCCCTCATCATTTTGAGCTTTGAACCTCTCAATTTGGCTAAAAAATGAGCTCAAACGGGGCTTCGTTAGAAAATTCAATTTAGAGAGATAAAACTTTGATATCTTATCGGTGAGGATCCTTCCTGGATCAAACCGCGCATCAATTTGTGATTTGAGCAGTGCAAATTTTAGTGTTAATTATTTTTCCAAAAATCGGCCATGAACAGTGTTTTCCGGCAAAGGGGCGGCAGAGGGGCTTTTCATGCTTGCTCGAGGGAAGGTCGAGGCACCTCTAGGTAGTGTTTGGTGGGCTTGGTTTGGCCAGAATTGGCCTAGAGCTCAAGCATCTCGGGCTGTTGACAACTGAAGAGCAGTGTTACTATTTGAGCTTCCTCGTTCTTCTACGGTGGCTCTCGGGTGGAATGGAGGGTGCAACTGTTTAGAGGACTTCCTTCTGTTCTAATGGTACCAAATGCAGCTTCGGAGATGGAGAAATGCCTCGATGTTAGAGCTCTGGTTTGCTGCTCGCCGAAAAACTAGCAGTTCATCTTCTATGGTCGATTGTGGGATGTTGAGATCGAATCAAGGGGTGCTCTTTATATAGGGAGCTTGTTAACTGATCAGGAGAGTATTTTGAGTCGCTGGAGACTTCAGCTTTTCTAGCATTTCTCTCTCTCCTCTCTCTGTCAGCAACTCAAGGTTGAATACGATGATGTGGTAGGTGTGCCACGTGGCATACTATGATTGGCTGCTTTTTCTGACCTGGATGTCCAACTCAGTCACCACGTTAGCCGTTGACCTGTTGATCGAACATGTGGCATCCTCCCATTGGCTGGCCGTGCTTGCGTGGTTGTTGATGGGGCAGCATTGACTACTGACCGAACACGTGGCAGCCTCCCATTGGATGCCCGTGCTTACATGCTGCTGATGGGATGTCGTCGACCGATTCGTTTACCGGTCCGATCCGACCGGGTTTGGTGACCCGAATTCAAAATTTGGTCGGTTCGTACCCGATTCGACTTTTTTTTTAATTTAAAAAGTTCTAAATTCATCTAATTTCATTTTCTATCTAATGATGACCTCAATTTCCCAAATTTATATTGTAAAGCCATCTAGAAAAATGAATTTGTGAATCAGTTCACTATGGTCCATCCTAGTTCAGTCCGGTTCAGGTTCGGTTCACCCTGAACCGGTCCGCTTATCTCATCAATTCCCATTCCCGGTTCTTCCTCATGATTTTTATGAAATTTTGGTCACTTGTTATTTTCCAATTTCCCACTTTAACCCTTATTTGTCATTTCCGGTTCCTTTTTTGGCTCGATTTTCTCAAAACCGCTTGTTCTTTCCCTGATTTACTTGGTCCAAGGGTCGGGTTTCACAACTCTCCCCTCCTTTTAGAAGTTGTCCTCAAAACTTAGTCGTCCATCCTTGAAATCGAAAATGGTTTCTCTTGTGATCAACTCAGGGTTTGATTTGACATCCTATCACTCTAGTTCCCTCCTTTTGTCCACTCATTTATTTCCTTGGACTTATTTCCTTTGCCTTGCCTTACTCCCTGTGTCTAAATAATCACCTCTTAGTTGAAGTGCATATTTTCCAAGTTTTCTCGGGTATCCTTCCCTAGGTTCCTTCATTATGGGTATTCCACCCATTCCCACGTGTTATGGTATTGCCTGAGTTTGTTACCTACTATCCACTCCTTAGGTTTCGCTTTACTCCTTGGGCTTTGGGTACACTCTCCTTTCCATCCATCCCTGGGGTTTTAGACCCTTAACCAACTCTATGACATCCTTTTAGGGGTTTTGTCCCCAAAACTTAATTAGCATCCTTTTCACTAGGAATAATTTCCCTTGATATCAACTCAGGTTTGCTTGACATGCTAACACTTTGGTTGTTCTTTCACTTAGCCCCCTTTAATTCACATACTTAAGGAATTTCGTTTCCTTTCCATTGTTTATTCACTCCGTGGAGTTTATCACAACTAGGCACATCTTTCCCACAAGTCCAAATGTATATCCTTGGGTTCACTTCTTCCTGTGCTTAGGGAAAGATTCTTCCTCTTGAGGTTTCTTTCCTAGGATTTTAGGATTGGGAGTTCCAAAATGCCCAATCGTTCTCTTGTCTAGTTATTCTCTTGATTGTTTGAAACCCTCAGCTTGGTGTTCTTTTGAGCATTACATACTTGTTTTCATGAGTTTTAGTGTTATCACCTTTTCGTCCTATTTTGACCCTTCGTTCATCCGTTGTTTATTACAACTTCGGTCTAAATTTTATGTTTGACCTTATCATGCTTAATTAACTGACTATTACTTACTTGAGTCACACTTTTTCCCCGAGACTCTTAGGCTTACATGTCTCTTACAGCAGGATATGTTCTAGAACTTGTCTTTGTGCATTTGGATTCTAGAATACTCCCTTGATGATTGTTCTCATCTATTAGGGATCATATAGTTCCGTCCCTCTTTTTGTCTGGTAATATTCCTCGACTACCTTTACCGTTATCTAATCATCCTTCATGCCCTTGACGCCATGTCTTACATAACTGTGTCAATTTTCCTTACCTACTCACCCTTTACCAACATTCTTATTGGGTTTTTCTGGTTCCAATCATTGGGTTTTCTGATGACTTTCTGACACGCTAAGATTCTTCCTTTCTTATGTCCTTTTTCATTTCCAGTGGCATCCTTTACTTAAGGACTTTTCCTTTCCTAAATCCACTATTTAGGCTCCATTAATTGAGTGTGGACCACAACTAGTCTTGATGTTAGTGGTTATTCCATTTAACCACTTCTTAATTGGAGGGCTTACTTCTCCAAGGTTTCTCAAACGTTCCTTCCTTTATTTCCATATTATGGATAGTCAACCCTGTCACATCCCGACCTGATTTGGTCGGGGTTCTATGATCAATTTGTCACCCTTCCTTGTACTAAATAGTCCGAGGAAGGTAAAGGTGTTGAAGCACTTGTTTTCCATAACAAAGTTTACAAAACATAAAAGTTACCTAATGGCGGCATCGTTGGCTTCTTCTCCCAGCCGAGGCTCGTCGAGGCGAGGTGCTTCTCTTGAAAGGGTTAATGGAAGAGGGTGAGTTTCTATAACTCAGTTAGTGGGAGTTGGGAAACGAGTTTTCAAAAATATTAGTCTATTAGAAACGTTTTATGCTATTAATTTATTGTAATATGAGTTTGAACATTTCCCCTTACTTGGGAGATGCCTCCATAAACAATCACATGCCCTTTCTATAATAGAAAGGGATCACACGTTCGTAGAATGATATCTAACCGTTCTACTTGTGGTACAACGCATCTTTACCGTCCACCCAAATAGAGGTGCATTGCCTCTACCCTGAGTTTGAGTGGACATCAATAGCCTAGCACTTCAAACCCTCATATCGACTATTCAAATAGATGTGCGCTGCCTCTACCCTGAGTTTGAGTGGACATCAATAGTTTGACAGTTCAAACCTTCATGCCTGAGTTTGAGTGGACATCAATAGTCTTACATTTCAAACATTCATGCCTAAGTTTGAATGGACATCAATAATTTGACACTTTAAACCCTGATCACTTAACCATGTTCGCTTAGTGGGACAAGACCTCATTTCCCCTTCGACCTCGGTCTTAATACGCAGGAAGCTGTCAGAGCTTCATGACTGACTGGCATGACAGACTTGCCTTATTGCATCCAAGTCATCCAATAGCCCTTGGGACTCATCAACTACCCCTCTCGGGCATCTAGATTCTCCCAAATTCGTCATGCATGCATACAATAGTTTTGATTTATTAACCATGCGCTTTGGTACCACGGTCCAACAACGCCGACACTTGACCTAACCTATAGCTATTTGCCTTGACCAACCTGTCGACCTGGTGTGGGCAGACTGCCACTAGCCCATCGAACTTTGTCAGCCCTATCTTGGCCCCATGGCCAATAATCACACAATAATTTCAGTTTTTTTGAGAGTTTTCATGGTTCTTATATTTCATGTTTGTCTACGGGTCCAACCCATGCACATTGGCCTTGAGCCCACTTCACGAGTTTTCCAAAAATTGGGTCTTCGGCTCTATCATTTTCAAATTCAAGGCCTCAAGACTGTTGGAGGAATCCTGACTCCCATCAGGAATGTCTCCCAAAATGTTTAAGCGGTTTCACGTAGTCATGGGAGACCATTCCTGAAAAATGATTTTCAAACTTAAAAATTGTTCTCATCAACCCCAATCAGATATGATGTTGGAAATCCCACTCACCCGATAATAGTGACGTGATCGTACCGGTGAGATCATGACTTGTGGTGCACTTCCTTGCACCGGTACTTGTGCAATCAACTCCTACATGGTTCAAGTACCCTTATTAGGATAATCGACATAAGGGATCTCATAGTTTTGTGTTTTTGCGCATGGGTCGTTGCCCTACACCTTAATTGCATTTAGGTACCTTAATGTTTTTAACCTTGCATTTGGTCCTCTAAATTTTTATTTGATCTCAGTTAAGTCTCTAGGACTTCCAATTATTCCTCATGGTCCATAAACTTTCCAAAATTACCAATTGGTCATCAATTTTTTCAAAATTGCCATTTGGTCCTTAACTTCCCAAAAATTACCAATTGGCCCTTGAACTTTCAAAATTACTAATTAGCCCTCCATTTCATCCAATTGCCTATTGGGTCTCGTTTAGAAGTTAATTTCATGAAAATGCCCCAATTTTCCTTAAATTGCAATTCGACCCCTAATTTCCCAAAAATCCTCAAATTGCCCAATTTCTCAAAAATTGCAATTTGGTCCCCGAATCACAATTCACTTCAATGAACCACAAAATGTGGTTAATTGTCTCCATTGGTGATATGAATTGTCTTCCCATGTCTCCCTCATCATTTTGAGTTTTGAACCTCTCGATTTGACTAAAAAATGAGCTCAAACGGGGCTTCACTGGAAAATTCAGTGTGGAGAGATAAAGCTTAATATCTTATCGGTGAGGGTCCGATAACCGGAGTTCTTACTTTCTCTAAATATCTCTCCTCTTGGGTATCCTTGTTAGAGAAGGTATTGTGGACCGATAAGGGGTCGGGCTCATGTTTACTTAAAAGTCATGACTTGTAAGTAGTGGTACCCTTCCAACCTTATAAACCCACAACATTTCTCTATTTTATCCAATGTGGGATCTATTCTCAACACCCGCCCTCACGTGCAACGTGGATACACTTGCCACGTGCAATTCTCAACAACACCTCTCAACACCCGCCGTACGAGCCAGGTATTCCCCTTCCGGTCTCAGACGAGGGGGGACACAATGGCCTCGAGTTGGGTATTTTTTTTCTCCTCCATCCAACTCGGGCAGACTACAAGCCGAGTTTTCGGCCTTTGGTCGGGTAAGAGTGCGAGTCCATTGGCTCTGATACCATGTTAGAGAAGGTATTGTGGACCGATAAGGGGTCGGGCCCATGTTTACTTAACTTCTGCCCATACTTTATAACCTTGGAAAAGAAATTTAAGACAAATTAGAAGAGAAAAACCAAATTGGTTTAGGTGAACAAGAATCCATAAGAACTTTGAAGTTAAGCGTGCTTGCCTGAGAGTAGTGTGAGGATGGGTGACCTCATTCATTCTCTCTCTCTCTCTAGAGTATCATCCCCATTCATTCTCCTCACACCCGAGCACTTCTCTCTCTCTACTGCTCTATTTCCCGGTGAAGCTTAAACCAGAGCTTCGACTTGAAAATTTTTCTTAAACTCAGAAGGAGAGGTCAGGCTCTTTAGAACCGGGGAGAAGTCAGCTATCTGATAGCAAACTCCAGTTAATCCGAGAATCACTAGAGAAGCGCCGACATGATGGAATAGTGAAGCAGCTCCGGCGGACCGAAGCTGGCCTATTTCGGCTGAGTTGAAATTGGCCATTTCGAGCCCTACTTAGGCCAAACCAAGCCTTCCCAACACTTCCTCCGCCCTCCCACAGTCGAATTAGGACAGAAAGGTAAGCCAATTCGGCTCCACTCTATAATTTCCTGCCGGTGTTAGAAAGAGAACCGGTATAATTTCAATAATGAAATTCTAACTCAATTCGGCATCAATTGATGCGATTCTTGATTATGGGATGAACCTCAAGATGAGAGCTATCTGCCTAGATCAAAAGCTCGGACCGTCGTGCCCTCACCGGTGAGAAATCGAAGCTTTCTCTCTCTACAGTCTATTTTCCGACAAAACTCCGTTTGAGCACATTCCGGCGTTAAAATCTGCTATTCAAAGTTTCTTAGAATCGTATGAAAATGCAGGAACTCAATTTCAACTCCAATTTCAATAATTAGAAGTGTTTGATCGGTCAATTTGATGAAATCAAATTCGGTAGTGTTGAAGAGTTGAAATTGGGGAAAATTGGGGATTTTCAAAATTCAAAGGGCCAAAATTCAATTTTATGAAATTGAGGGTCAATTGGGCATGAAAATAATGTTGGAGGATCAATTAAGGAATTTTGGAAATTTTGGGGCAAAACTTACCATTTTTGTAAGGGAAGGGCAAAATGGTAATTTTGGAAAAATTAGGGGACCAAATTGGAAATTTGGGAAATTAAACCCCTTTTTGGTGAAATTGAATAAATTGAGGTCCCAAGATAAATTTTAAAAGTTACGGGACTCAATTTGAGGAAAAACCGACATTAGGGACTTAAAGTTAAAGAGAAATAACTTTAGGGATCTAATTGCAAATAACTAAAAGTTTGGGTTTTCTCATTCATTGGAAATGAATGGAGGCTGTTATGTCGAGTAATAATGAACAATGATGTTCATATCGTGCAGGAACATGAAATACCGGGAATGCCAGCATGGACGAGCTAGCGTGAATACAAAGAACCGGTCAAGTGGAATTCACTGCGTTAACGGGTGAGTAGGTTTACTAACATCATACCCGGCTGGGATGATGAGCACAATTTAAAATTAAAAACCACTTACCGATTGTGAGTGAAAATTTTATATCATACCCGGTTGGGAATGATAAGTACCTCGGTATGAAAACCCACTATTAAGTGGTATTTTAAACATCACTACTTAGAGGAAGTGATGTGAAAATCATGCGGAAAAACTACTTACCAATTGTAAGTAGATCATACCCGGTTGGTATGATGAGACTTCCTCGAAGGAAGTTGAAAACATGTTCATCGGTTATGAACAGAGGTGTCCTTATACCCAGGCGGTATAATGGATAGAGAAAACATATGTTTTCTCGGAAGTGCTCTCCCCTGACTGTGTGTCAATGCTTAAATAATTTGGGAGACCTTTTCGATAGGAGCTGGAATAGCTCTGATAGGCCGAGAGCCACGGTTTTGGAACTTGGGGCCTAAATGCCCAATTTTTGAAAATCTCGTACAGTGGGCCCAAGGCCAGTTGGCACGAGCACGAGCTCATAAACAAACATGATATATGTGCCATAAAACTTAATAAGTGAATTGTTTGGCCATGGTACCAAGATAGGACCGACATGCTCAGTCAACTAGCGACAGTGCAACATGACAGGTCGACGGACCAGTCAAGACAAACAACTGCGTGTTGAGTTGAGAGTTAGGGCCGTTGGACCAGTGGCACCACAGATTACATGGTAATATGAGAAAATATTATTTGTGCATGCACTGTGAGTACGAGATCATCAAGATGCCCATGAGAGGTAGTGATGCGTCCTAAGGGCACTAGACGACCCGGTAGCTATAAGGGCAGTTCGTCGTTCCAGGTGTCCATGCGAAATCTGGAGTAGCACCTAGCGCATGAGACTGGGGTGGGGACAGGATGAGGTCTCTGTCCTCATACGGACACGAAGAAGTGATTTCGGGATTGTAGGTCGAATGTCATGTACATCCACTCATTCCCAAGGTAGAAGTGGTCGTACTTCTATCCGGGTGGCAGGAAAAGTCGCTTTGAAGCCACTAGCGAGTTCAGTAGTGATACTGACTTACGAATATGTGTAACCTTCATGATGAAGGATGTGTGTTGGGTGATGACACACCAATAACTAAGAAATTGTAGAAAAACCCAAATTTTTAAAAGAATGGATTTTTGAAAAAAAAAAAGAGTCTGGCACACTCCATAGAAATATTTTTCTTAAAAGCCAAAAGCTTTTAAAAACCCATTCACTGAGTAGTCATACTCACCCCCTCCCTTATATCCCTTTTAGGAAATCCCGGAAAGCCTACCCTTAAAGACTGCCAACTAAGAGGCCTGTAAGACAGGTATGTAAAGTTTTAAATTTCATGCAGTTTTAATTATGCTATTCTAGGAAAAGTTGCAGGTTAAAGGACGCCTTACTCTGTAAGGTTTACAATAAGGGGAAATCCTTTAATAAATCGAGAGAGAGGTGGGTTGATCACGGGGATTCGACCAAATCGGGTCGGGGCGTGACACAAGGAGTGAAGCGAAACCTGAGTGGGTAGTAGGTAACAAACTCACGCAATACAGTAACACATGGGAATGGATGGAATACACATAATGAATGAACATAGGGGAGGATACCCGAGAAACCTTGGAAAACATGCACTTCAACTAAGAGGTGATTACTTAGACATGGGGGGTAAGGCAAGGCAAAGGAACTAAGTCCAAGGAAATAAATGAGTGAACAAAAAGGGGGAACTAGAGCGATAGGATGTCAAATCAAACCTCTAGTTGATCGCAAGAGAAACAATTTTCGATTTCAAGGATGGATGGCTAAGTTTTGGGGACAACTTCTAAAAGGAGGGGAGAGTTGTGAAACCTGACCTCAGACCAAGTAAATTAGGGAAAGAACTGGCGATTTTGAGAAAACTGATCTGAAAAAGGAACCGAAAATGACAAATAAGGGTTAAAGTGGGAAATTGGAAAATAACAAGTGATAAAAAATTCATAAAAATCATGAGAAAGAACCAGGAATGGGAATTGATGAGGATTGAACCGGACCTGAACCAGATTGAACTGTGATGGACCATAGTGAACCGGTTCACTAATTCATTTTTCTAGATGGCTTTAAAATGTTATTGGGAAATGAGGTCACCATTAGATAGAAAATGAAATTAGATGAATTTAGAAATTTTTAAATTTAAAAAAAACAGTCAAATCGGGTCCGAACTAGCCAAATTTTGAATTCTGGTCACCGAACCCAGTTGGAACGCACTGGTGAATGAATTGGTCAATGGTCAACGACACCCCATCAGTAGCACGCAAGCATAGGCATCCAATGGGAGGCTGCCATATCTTCAGTCAACAGTCAATGTTGGCCCATCAACAGCCTCACAAGCACGGGCAGCCAATGGGAGGATGCCACATGTTTGGTCAACAGGTTAATGATTGACGTGGTGGATGAGTTGGACATCCAGGTCATAAAAATTAGCCAATCACAGCATGCTACGTGGCACACCTGCCACATCATCGTCTTCAACCTCGAGTCACTGACAGAGAGAAGAGAGAGAGAGAGAGACGCCGGAAAACCTGGAGTCTCCGACGACTCGAAAAACTCTCCTGATCAGTTGCCAAGCTTCCTATATAAAGAGCACCCCTCCATTCGATCTCAACACCCACAATCGACCGAAGAAGACGAACTGCTTAGTTTTCCGGCGAGCAGCAAACTAGAGCTCCAACATCGGGGCATTTCTCCTCCTCCAAAGCTGCATTTGGTACCATTAGAACAGCAAGGAAGTCCTCTAAATAGTTTCACCCTCCATTCCACTCGAGTCCTCGTAGAAGAACGAGGAAGCACAAATAGTAACACTGCTCCTCAATTGTCAACAGCCCCATATGCTCGAGCTCCAGGCCAATTCCGGCCAAACAAAGCCCACCAAACACCACCTAGAGGTGCCTCAATCTTCCCCCAAGCTAGCACGGTAAGCCTCTTTGCCACCCTTTCACCGGAAAACACTGTTCAAGGTTGATTTCTACAAAAACTTTAACATTGAAATTCGCACTGCTCAAATCCTCCCATTGGCTGCCCGTGCTTGCGAGGCTGTTGATGGGCCTGCTTGTGCCAACTGGCCTTGGGCCCATTGTACGAGATTTTCAAAATAAAACAGGGCATTCTAGCCCGCAAGTTCCAAAATCGAGGCCCCTGGCCTATTAGAGCTATTCGAGCTCCCGTCGAGATGGTCTCCCAAATAGTTTAAGCATTGGCACACAGTCAGGGGAGAACACTTCCGACAAAATAGGTTTTCACTGTCCATTATACCAATCGGTATAAGGACATCCCTGTTCATAACCGATGAACGGGTTTTCAACTTCCTTCAAGGAAGTCTCATCATACCAACCGGGTATGATCTACTTACAATCGATAAATAGTTTTTTTTCGCATAATTTTCACATCACTTTCTCTAAGTGGTGATAATTAAAATACCACTAAATAGTGGGTTTTTATACCGAGGTACTTATCATCCCCTACCGGGTATGATATAAAATTTCCACTCACAACCGGTAAGTAGTTTTTATCTTTAAGTGGTGCTCATCATCCCAACCGGGTATGATGTTAGTAAACCCACTCACCCGTTAATGCCGTGAATTCCACTATACTGGTTCTTTGTATTCACGCGAGCTTGTCCTTGCTGGCGTTCCCAGTATTTAACGTTTCTACACGATATGAACAACCTTGTTCATTATTACTCGGCATAACAGCCTTCATTCATTAATGAATGAGAAAACCCAAACTTTTAGTTATTTGAAATTAGGACCCTAAAGTTATTTCTCTTTAACTTTAAGTCCCTAATGTCGGTTTTTCCTCAAATTGAGTCCCGTAACTTTTAAAATTTATCATAGGACCTCAATTTATTCAATTTCACCAAAAAGGGGTTTAATTTTCCAAATTTCCAATTTGGTTCCCCAATTTTTCCAAAATTACCATTTTGCCCTTCTTTCACAAAAATGGTAAGTTTTTCCCCAAAATTTCCAAAATTCCTCAATTGGTCCTCCAACATTATTTTCATGCCCAATTGACCCTCAATTTCATAAAATTGTATTTTGGCCCCTTTGAATTTCCAAAATCCTCAAATTTACCCCTAATTTCAACTCTTCAACACTACTGAATTTGATATCATCAAATTGATCGATCAAACACTTCTAATTATTGAAATTGGAGTTGAAATTGAGTTCCTGTATGTTCATACGATTCTAAGAAACTTTGAATCATAGATTTTAACGTTAGAACGAGCTCAAACGGAGCTTTGTTGGAAAACAGACTGTAGAGAGAGAAAGCTTCGATTACTCACCGGTGAAGGCACGACAGTCCAAGCTTTCGATCTGGGCAAATAGGTCTCGTCCTGAGGTATCAATTGATGTGGAATTGGATTAGAATTTCGTCATTGAAATTCAGTCGACTCTCTCTCTAGCACCGATCGAAAATTATAAAGGGGAGCCGAATTGGCTTACCTTTTGGTCCTAATTCGGCCGTGGAAAGGCTGAGTAAGTGTTGGAAGGGCTTGGTTTGGCCTGAAGAGGGCTTGAAATGGCCGATTTCAGCTTGACCGAAATAGGGCAGCTTCGGTCTGCCGGAGTTGCTTCACTATTCCATCATGTCGGCGCTTGCTTCTCCAACGATTCTCGGATTGACTGAAGTTTGCTATCAGATAGCTGTCTTCTCCCTGGTTCTAAAGAGCCCGACCTTTGTTCAAGTCGAAGCTCTGGTTCGAGCTTTACCGGGAAATGGAGAAGTAGAGAGAGAGAGAGAGAAGTGTTCAGGTGTGAGGAGAATGAAATGGGGATGACCTCTTTATATAGTTGTAAAACCCGTGTATTAAATGGACGAGATTTATTAATAGTATTAATATTGCCATAAATTATTGGTATTAATTTCAATAATTTAATTTAGGTATTAAATTATTTGTATTAATTTCAATAATTTAATTTAGGTATTAAATTATTGGTATTAATTCCAATAATTAAATATATATTAATTGATGGCTATTTATGATAAGCCGTACGTTCGCATAAAAATTTTTGACCGAAAGCACGCTTAACTTTAAAGTTCTTATGGAATCTAGTTCACCTGAACCAATTTTGTTTTTGTTTTCTAGTTTGTCTTAAGTTTCTTTTCCAATGTTTAATAAATCATTTGGATCAACCGAAAGTTGTAAATTTTCATATTACTTATTCCCAAATGTAAACTAGTTTGGTTTTCTTATTCGGTTTGACCGGTTCTTTTCCCGGTTTTCCTTAACTCAAATGTGTGGGGTTTACAGTGTGGGTCTGTTCGGGTTCTATAGGGGTGGTCATATCTATTTGATAGAATTTTATCGTGGGTTAGGGTTCTAGGGCTTTTAGTTTTGGAAATTTGTTTGGTCGGGGTTCTGTGATCAACCCAACACCCTTCCTTGTACTAAATAGTCCGAGGAAGGTAAAGGTGCTGGAGTACCTATTTTCCATAACAAAGTTTACAAAACATAAAAGTTACCTGATGGTGGTATCCTTGGCTTCTTCTCCTAGCTGAGGCTCATTGATGCGAGGTGCTTCTCTTGAAAAGGTTAATGGGAGGGGGTGAGTGAGTTTCTACAACTTAGTGAGTGGGGGTTGGGAAGCGAGTTTTCAAAAATATCAGTCTATCAAAAAATTTTATGCCTTTAATTTATTGTAATATGAGTTTGAACATTTCCCCTTACTTGGGAGATGCCTACGCAAACAATCACATGCCCTTTCTATAATAGAAAGGGATCACACGTTCATAGAAAGGTCCCCAACCATTCTACTTGTGGTTCAGTGCATCTTTGCTGTCCACCCAAATAGAGGTGCACTGCCTCTACCCTGAGTTTATGTGAACATCTATAGTTTGACACTTCAAACCCTCATGTTGGCTATCTAAATAGAGGTGCGCTGCCACTACCCTATGTTTGAGTGGATATTAATAGTCTGACACTTCAAACCTTCATGCTTGAGTTTGAGTGGACATCAATAGTTTGACACGTCAAACCCTGATCACTTCACCATGTCCGCTTAGTGGGACAAGACCTCATTTCCCCTCTGGCCTTGGTCTTAGTGCGCAGGAAGCTATCAAAGCTTCATGACTAACTGACATGATAGACCCGCCCTTATTGCATCCAGGTCATCCCACAGCCCTTGGGTCTCATGGACTAGATGCTTCTGAATTTTTCATGCATGCATACAATAGTTTTGATTCATTAACCATGCTTTTTGGTGCCAATGGTCCAATGACCTCAACACTCGACTTGGCCTATAGCTATTTGCCTTGACCGACCCGTCGACCTAGTGTGAGCACATTGCCACTACCCCATCGAGCTTTTTCAATCCTGTCTTGGCCCCGTGACCAATCACACAATAATTCTAGTTTTTCCGAGTGTTTTCATGGTTCTTATAGTTCATGTTTGTCTACGACTCTAACCCGTGCACACTGGCCTTGGGCCCACTTCATGAGTTTTCTAAAAACTGGGCCTTCGACCCTATCATTTTCAAATTTAAGGCCTCAAGCTTGTTGGATCAATCCCGTCTCCCATTAGAAATATCTCCCAAAATGTTTAAGCAGTTTCACGCTATCAGAGGAGACCATTCCTGAAAAATGATTTTCAAACCTAAAAACAATTCTCATCACCCCTAATCGGGTATGATGTTGAAAATCCCACTCACCTAGTAATAGTAACGTGGCCGTCCTAAGTGAGATATTGACTCGTGGTGCGCTTCCTTGCATCGATACTTGAGCAATCAACTCCTACATAGTTCAACTACCCTTATTAGGAGAATCGACATAAGGGATCTCATAGTTTCGGGTATTTGAGCATAGGTCCTTGCCCTATACCTTAATTGCATTTAGGTCCCTTAATATTTTTAACCTTGCATTTGGGTCTTTAAATCTTCATTTGAACTAAATTAAGTCCCTAGGACTTCCAATTAATCCTCATGGTCCTTAAACTTTCCAAAATTACCAATTGGTCCTTAATTTTCCCAAAATTGCCAATTGGTCCTTAACTTCCTAAAAATTACCAATTAGCCCTTGAACTTTCAAAAATTGCTATTTGGCCTTCATTTCATCCAATTGCCTAATTGGGTCTCAATTAGAAGTTAATTTCATGAAAATGCCCCAATTTTCCTTAAATTACAATTTGGTCCCTAATTTCCCTTAAATCCCTAAATTGCCCAATATCTCAATAATTGAAATTTGGTCCCCAAATCACAATTTTGTCCAATTGACCCCTAAAACGTGGTTAATTATCTCCATTGGTTATTTGAATCATCTTTCCTATGTCTTCCTCGTCATTTTGAGCTTTGAACTGCTCAATTTTACTTAAAAATGAGCTCAAATGGAGCTTCGCAGGAAAATTTAGTCTAGAGATAGAAAGTTTTGATATCCTATCGGTGAGGGCTTCACCACTAGTGCTCTTGCTTTCTCTGAATTGCTCTCCACCCGGGGATCCTCCCTGGATCAAACCGCACCTCAATTGGTGGCTTGAGCAGTGCAAATTCCAATGTTAATGTTTTTGCATAAATTAGTCGTGAACAGTATTTTCTGGCGAAGGGGTGGCGGAGGGGCTTACTATGCTAGGTTGGGGGAAGGTTGGGGCACTTCTAGGTGGTGTCTGGGAGGCTTAGTATGGCTGGAATTGGCCTAGAGACGGCTCGAGCAGCTTGAGCTGCTAACAGTTGAGGAGTATTGTTTGTAACGCCTCAACCTGATTTGGTTGGTGAGGTTAGGCCGTCCAAACACTCAAGTGAACTCTTCGTACAGTCTCTGGTGCTTCGAGCTTAGTTCAGGAGGAACTGTCTAGGCTTATCGAGGAGTTTCCACAAGGAGGGGTTGTTGGGCAGTGTCAATAACTATGGCTCTAGCTCTCTTGGTTCCTCTCTTGGTAGCCATCTATAAATTTTAAAATTTATTCTTCTTAATTACTTTGTTATATAGTCTATTGCATTCGAGGAAACAAGCTCTGATACCACTCAAGTTGTCATGCCCCGACCCGGTTTGGTTGGATCCCCATGAGCAACTTTCCACTCCCATTGGTCCATGAAGGGTTTCACCCTTTTCTAAACCGCGAAGAGTAAGACATCCTTTTTTCCTGTCTTTCTTGTAATATCATTATATAAAACTAAATGTTTTAAAATAGTCATACTTGTCTTATAATTCCAACACAGGAGAGTATTTTGGTTGAATGTTTTCCCTCGATTACCTAAAAGGGTAAAGGGAGGAGGTGAGTTCTACAATTCTGTGAGCGGGTCTTGGGAGTGAGTTTTCAAAATAACTTTAGTTTATTCAACCCATGCCAATGTTATCATCTCCTTTAAAAAGGATTTTCCTCAAAGTTCAGTTTTCAAAACTTTTCCCAAAGTTTACCATTCCTTTTTTAAAAGGATTCATAAATCTCAAAACATTTTTCCCATTTCCATGTTAGGTGTGTTTAGCATTCTTAGCCCATCCCCTTGCCTTGGGAGGCGTTTAGCACACCAATACATGCCCTTTATCAAGAAGGTACACACATTCGTAGGTGCAATGTCACGCCTCGACTTGGTTTGGTCGGATCCCCGTGATCAACCCACTGCTCCCTTGGTTTAAGAGGGGTTTCCCCCTTTCTTTAATCAAGAGTAGTCAGGCATAATTTAACCTTGTTCCCTAAAATAGCATAAATCAATAAAAATGCAAGCTTAAAAGAACTTCTAAGCATACTTGACAGAGGGTAGATCATGGTGTTATTTTTAGTCATTTTCCCCTACTCCTGAAAAGAGATATAAAAGAGGGGTGAATTTCTACAACTTAGTGAATGGGTGTTGGGAGTGAGTTTTCATAAATAAAATAGCTTTAATCAGAGTGTGCCAAACTCCTTATTTCCTTTAAGAATATTCTTCTCTCAAATTCTGGTTTTCAAAATTCTTTTTCCTCATTTTTCACATTAGGTGTGTTTAACAATCAACACACACCCTTCATCATGAAGGGATCATACATTCACAGCGTAGCCAGTCCACTGCACCCACTTGTGGATCAGAGCATCTTTACCGACCACCAAGATAGAAGCCCGTCTACTTCTACCCTAGGTCTGAGTGGATGTTCGTGACATCTGACCCTCAAACCTGAAATTAACTCCTTGTCCATATGAGGACAGAGACCTCATTCCAACCTCATGCGCAAGAAGCTACGTTGAGCTTTCCGACTGCTAGCACGACAAACTGCCCTTGTCTCTACCATGTTGTCCTGTACCTCAGGTGCAGGCACAAACAATAGTTTTTCACAAAGTCATTTATCTTTGGTGGCACTGGTCTAACGACCTCCACCCTCAGCTCGATCTACAGCTGTTTGTCCAGGCCAGTCCGTCGACCTGGCCTTGACGCACTACCACTAGTCCATCGAGTATCTCGGTCTTGTCTTGGTATAATGGCAAAATCACATAATCAATTCATTACGATTTTTCATGGCTTTCATATCTCAGGTTTGTTTACGAGCTACTGCTCGTGCCAACTAGCCTTGGGCCCACTACAAATAATTTTCATAAACCGGGCATTTAGCCCCACAAGTTCCAAAATCGAGGTCTCTAGCTTATCTGAGCTAATCTAGCTCCCATCAAGAAGGTCTCCAAAAACGTTTAAGCATTGGCACACTATCAGGGGAGAACACTTCTAACAAAAACATCTTTCACTTCATCACATTAACCAGGCGTGATGATATCTCCGCTTACAACCGACAAGCAGGTTTCTCCTTCCTTCAAGTAAGTCCATCATACCAACCAGGTATGATTTCCACTACTTACATCCGCTAAGTAGTTTTTAGCTTAGTTCGCACATCACTCCAACTGGGTGTGATGTTAAAATCCTACATAGAAGTGGTTTTTCTTTTCTATTATGCTTACCATCCCAATCGGGTATGATGTGAATAAGCCCACTCACCCGATAATCGTGGTGTATTCTTTCTTAGTCGGTTTTCACCTCCACGCTAGCTTATCCTTGCTGATATTTCGGTCCCTCGTGTTCCTACATGATTTGGATATTCTTATCTATTAATAATTGGTATAACAACCTTTGTTTCTCACATATGAACGACTAGGCTCAAAATTTTTATTTAATTGCACTTAGGTCCCTAAAGTTCATTTTCCTTGACTTTAGGTCCCTAATGCTAACCTTTCCCCAAATTGAGTCCCAAAACTTCCAAAAATTCACTTTGGGTCCTCAATTTACTCAAAATTACTGAAGGGGCTCAAGTTTTTCAAATTCCCAATTTAGTTAACAACTTTTCCAAAAATTACCATTTTGCCCTTACATTAAAAAAATGGCAATTTAACCCCAATTATTTTAAAGGTCGACCAATTGGTCCCCCAACATCTTTTTCATGACCAATTGGCCCTCAATTTCCAGAAATTGCAATTTGGTCCCTCAATTTTATGAAATCTCTAAGTTTCCCCAAAAGTTCCCCCAATTTCCCCATTTCAAACTGGCCAAATTTGATTTCATCAAATTGACCATTCAATCGGGCTTAATTGCTTCAATTGGAGGTGTAATTCAGTTCCTATAGATCCATATGATTCAATTGAGCTTTGAATTGCATGAATTGAGGCTGAAACGAGCTCAAACGGAGCTTCACTAGAAAACTGTGTGTAGAGAGAGAAAGCTTCAAAAGCTTAGCATCAGAGGTGCGATGGTCCGAGCTTTCTTTCTAAGAAGGTAGCTCTCATTCTAAGGTTACTCCTAGGATCAAGAATCGCAACAATTCAAATTGAATTGAGGGAGAATTCTGTTAGTGAACTTTTCACAGTTTCTCTCTCTAACGTCGACCGAAAATGACAAGGGGGGCCGAATTGGCTTACCTTTCAGCTTAATTGAGGTCATATGAGGATTGTGGGCATGTTGGGAGGGCTTGGTTTGGTTTGAGGAGGGCTGAATTTGGCCAATTTCAACTTGGCCGAAATAGGGCAGCTTCCATTCGTCGAAGCTGCTTCACTATTTGATTCCACCAGCGCTTCTCCGGCAGTCCTCAGATCGAACGGAGATTGCCGTGAGGTAGCTGATTTCTCCCAGAATCAAAAGAATGTGATCTCACCTTCTAAGGCTAAAATCCCTATATGTGAGCTCTGGTTCGAGGTTCGTTAGAAAATGGAGCAGCTGAGAGAGAGTGGAGATTTTAGGTGTGAGAAGAATGAATGGAGAGGAGCTCTTTATATAGGGAGCTCAGGGACTCTCTGCCCGACCATTTGGCATCTTGGTCAAGCTCATTCATGACCTGAAATGCCATGAATAGAGGTGTTTCATCTTTGCTCGCACTGTCCGTTCATCCGTTGAATGAACAATGTTGTCACATGAAGGAAGAAGGCGACACTATTCCGAATCAAACTGGACTAGTCCAACTGGGTTCAATGCTTAAACCGATAGGTTTAGGACCGATTCGACTGAGTTTTTCAAAATTAAAATTTTCTAAATTCATTCTCTATCCAATGGTGGCCAATTCCCCAATTTGAATTTTTTAAGCCACTTAGAAAATTGAATTTAGCAACCAGTTCAATGATGGTTCAAACCGGTCTAAACTGGTTCAATCCGATTCAGGTTCGGTTCACCTGAATCGGTCTGGTTTTCTCTTCCAATTTATCCCAATGTCTCTTTCCATGGTTTTTATGACTATTTGGGTGACTCGAGATTTGTAAATTTTCCAATTTGCCCTTTCTCTAATGGTTGCAGTTTGTGATCAGGTTCGATTTTCTCCCTTGGGTTAACCGGTTCTTTCCCCGATTTTATTATCTTTAAGGGATGAAGTTTACAACTCTCGCCTCCTTTTAAGAATTTTGTCCCCAAAACTTATTCAGCATCCTTTGCATAGGAAATAACTTCCCTTGATGTTAACTTGGAGTTTGCTTGATATGCTAACACTTCAGTTGTTCTTTCACTTAGCCCCTTATAACACACACTTTAGTAATTTCTTTTCCTTTCCATTGCTTACTCATTCCATGGAGTTATTCATAGCTAAGCATGTCTTACTTGCAAGTTCAAGGGTATATCCTTAGGTTCATATCTTCCTTTGCTTAGGGCAAGATTTTTCCCCTTGAGGTTCTTACTCAAGATTTCAGGATTGGGAGTTCCAAGATTCTCAATTGTTCTCGTGTCTAGTTATTCTCTTTATCATTGAAACCCTTAGCTCAGTGTCCTTTCGAGTGCTTTGTACTTCCTTTCACAAGTTTTGGTGTTATCACCTTTTCATTCTATTTTGACCCTTCCCTCATTCGTTGTTTATTACCACTTCGATCCAAATTTAATGTTTGACCTTGTCATGCTTAACTAACTACTCTTCCTTACTTGAGTCATATATTTTCCCTGGGGCTGTTGGGCTTACATGTCCCTTACAACACGACATACTCTGGAACTTGTCTTTGACCATTCAAAATTTTAGAACACTTCCATAATGGTTGTTCTGAACATTCCGACCTTTTAGGGATAGTATAATTTCGTCCCACTTTTCATCTGGTAGTATTTCTCGCATACCTTTACTATTATCTAATCATCCATCTTGCCTTTGACATCATATCTTACATAACCATGTTTGTTTTCCTTTCCTACTCGTCTTTTCCCAACTTCATTATTAGGTCTTTCCACTTCCAATCATTGGGTTTCCTGATTACTTACCGACATGCTGAAATTCTTTCCTTCTTATGTCCTTCCTCATTTCCAGTGGCGTCCTTTCCTCAAGGACTTTCATTTTTCTTAATCCACTCTTACTTGCTCGTGACCATTTCATGATTCTTTATTCCGAGTTAATCCCTTTTTTGTCTATGTGTCGATTACTTTATTTGGGGAGTTCCCTTCTTACAGTTTTGCGCTCTACTATGTCCCTCACAATAGAGATTTCCACCTTAGGAGCTACATGCTCAACCTTCTTACCCTTCCTTAAAGATTTCTTTCTTCATGTCATCACACCCCTTTGTATATTGGGGCATTTGCTCGCTTTCATTTCCATTTCATTTGTTATTCCTTACTTGAGAATATTCGATTATCGAGTCTTATTTTTCTTGTACTCCACATCATGCCCAGTTGTCCACTCTTGAGGCCCCATCAAGTAAGCATGGACCACCACCATTCTTGATGTCAGTGATCATTTACTTTAATCACTTCTTAACTGGAGGGCTTACTTTTCCAAGGGTTCTTAGATGTGCTTTCCTCTAATTCCTTTTTATGGGTAGTTCACCCCTTTCTCACTCGTACGACATCTTTTGATGTTGTCTTCCTACTTACCCGTTACTTGGATTTAACTTACTCCTTGGGCCCTCATGAGTACTTTTCCTTTGTACTAGTTCTTTTCATCTCAACCAACATATCTTTCATGAGCTTATCTTCTTTCCACTTCTATTGGTTCCATTACCTCTTAATTAGGACACACATGTCTTTCCAAGGTTTCCTTCATTGGTAGGTTTTATAATCTTTTCTCATAGAATTTTCTTCAAGTTTCGCCATTGAGGACATCTAATCTTAAATGACATTCTTTGGTGACATCCTCTCCTGCTTACCTTTACTCTTGAAACCTTACTTCTACTTCTTTTATACCTCATCTTCATTCTCACTTGTTTCCTAGTACCCATCTTGTCATGCCCCAACCTAGTTTGGTTGGATCCCCATGAACAACCCGCCACTCACCCGATTTATAAAAGGTTTTCCCATTCTCTAAACCGCAAGGTGTAAAGCATCCTTTTCACCTGTACTTTTCTGAAATAACATTAATCAAAACTTAATATAAAGTTTACATATCTGTCTTAAGGTTCATCTACAGACAGATCCCAAAGGTTAGTTTCCCTTGGTTTCCTAAAAAGGGGTAAAGGGAGGGGATGAGTTCGACAACTCAGTGAATGTGTGTTAGGTGTGAGTTTTCACAAAAACAACTTTAATCGTAGTGTGCCAAACTCCATACTTCCTTTAAAAACATTCTTTTCTCAAGTTCTAGTTTTCAAAACCTTTTTCCAAGGCTTACCAATTCTTTTCTAAGGATTCTCAAATCCTTTCCAAGGTTTTCAAACCTCTTTCCCATTTCCATGTTAGGTGTGTTACACAAACAACAAACGCCCTTCATCAGGAAGGGTACACACACATTCGTGAGATGTAGTTACGCTGACTGCACCCACTTGTGGATGGAGCAACTTTACCATCCACCCTGATAGAAGTCCCTGACTTCTACCTGAAGTCTAAGTGAATGTCTCCGACATCCTACCCTCATACCCAAAATACTTTGTGTCCATATGAGGACGAAGACCTCATCCCGACCCCACCCCGGTTTCATGTGCATGAAGCTACGTCGAGCTTCCCTGACTGCTGGCATGAAAAACTGCCCTTATCTCCACCATATTGACCAGTAGCCCCTAGGATGCATCACTGTCCCTCTTGGGCATCTTTAATGGTCCCAAACCTCAATGCATGCACAAAACAATAATTTTCCACATAAGCCATTTAATCTTTGGTGCCACTGGTCCAACGGCCCCGACTATTTGTCTCGACTTGTCCGTCGACTTGTCTTGTCGCACTGCCACTGGTCCATTGAGTATGTAGTCCTATCTTGGTACCATGGCCAAATCACATCATTCATTAAAGTTTTCATGGCTTAACATCATGTTTGTTTACTAGCCCCTGCTCGTGCCAATTGGCCTTGGGCCCACAGTAAGAGATTTTCAGAAATCAGGCATTTTAGCCCCCAAGTTCCAAAATCGAGGCCTCCGGCCTATCTAAGCTATTCGAGATCCTATGAAGAAGGTCTCCCAAAATGTTTAAGCAGCGACACACAGTCAGGGGAGAGCACTTCTAACAAAAATAACTTTTCATCTTCGCTCATAATCAATAAGCAGTTTTTCTACTTCCTTCCAGGAAGTTCATCATACCAAACGGGTATGATCTACTTACAATCGGTAAGTAGTTTTTCTGCGTGTTTTCTCACATTACCCCATCCAGATGTGATGTTACAATGCCATTTAGTAGTGATTTTTCATTATGAGGTACTCATCATCCCAACCGGGTATGATGTGAAAATTCCCACTCACCGAGAGTGTAGTGTATTCCTCTTGAGTCGCATCATTTGGATCCAAATTGAGCTCAAATGGAGCTTCGTCGGAAAACTAGACTTAAAAAGAGAAAGCTTCGAAAGCTTACTGTAAGGGGTGCGGAGGTCCGAGCTTTCGATTAGAGCAGATAGCTCTTATCATGAGTTTCCTCCTAGGATCAAGAATCACATTAATTCATATCGAATTGAGGGAGAATTCAGTGAGTGAAGTTTCACCGGTTCTCTCTAGTACTGATCAGAAATTATAGAGGGGAGCCAAATTGGGTTTCCTTTCTGCTCTAATTCAATCATATGAGGGCTGTAGAAGTGTTGGAAGAGCTTGGTTTGGCATGAGAAGGGCTCAAATTAGCCATTTTTAGCTCAACTGAAACAAAGTAGCTTTAATCCGTCGGAGCTGCTTCACTGTTTGATCATGTCGACGCTTCTCCAACGATTCTCGGAGCAATTGGAGACTACCATTGGGTAGCTGACTTCTCTCCGAATCTAAGGAACCCGACCTCACTTTATTTGGATAAGAAAAATGCCCAAGTTGGAGCTCTTGTTCAATTTTCACCAAAGATTGGAGCAGTAGAGATAGAGAGGAATTTTCAGGTGTGAGGTGGATGAATAAGGAGGAGCTCTTTATATAGGAAGCTCGGGGACTTCTTGGCCGTCTAATTGGCACATTTATGGTGATCATTCATTGCCTGAAACCCCTTGGCCGGAGACTTATAATCTTCCCAGTGCTGCTCGATTTTTCGATAAGTGAACAGTGTTGTCATCTAAAGGAAGAAGATGACACTGTTCCAAACCGGACTGGACCGGTCCGAACCGGGTTAATGCTTAAACTGTCCGGTTTAGGCTTGATTCGACCAAGTTTTTCAAAATTAAAAATTTCTAAATTCATCTAAATTTATTATCTATCCAATAGTGGCCTCAATTCTCCTATTTGAATTTTCTATGCCACCTAGAAAAATGAATTTAGCATTCGGTTTAATGATGGTTCAAATCGATTCAATCCGGTTCAAATCCAATTCACCTAAACCGATCTGGTTTTCTTTCCCAAATTGTCCTAAAGTCCTTTTCCATGACTTTTGTGACTCTTTAGGTCACTTGGGTTTTGTAAATTTCCCATTTTACCCTTTCTCTAATGGTTGGGGTTTGTGAACCGGATCGATTTTCTCACCCGGGTTGACTGGTTCTTTCCCTAGTTTCCTTGTCTTTAGGGGACGGGGTTTACACATCTATTTCTTTTAGGGAGAGCTCTCATTCTCTTTGTTTTTCTTAAGATCTCTTGATCATCCTACGAGAGGCTTGCTTAACCTTCTCATGGCTTTTTGTCGTTACTCCTATCTTACCAATTGATCTCTTTAAGGCTTTCCTTCATCCTTATTTCCCAAAGGTTTTGGCCTTTCCACTTCTCCCTTCTTTACTAGAGTTTTGACCTTTACAAGGGTCAATTCGTTAACTACTTCATTCCTACTATTCTCTTTGTTTAATTATTTTGAGAATAGTAGGAATTAACTATTTAATTATTTTCTCTCGAGTCTTCTTGTCCTTAATGTCCATCACATTGTCCTATTTAGGGTGTAGTCCTTACTACTTCCCGATCCTTCTTAGGGCAGAGTTTATTCTCCTTTATTATTTTGTTGTTACTAATTGTTTCCTTTCACTAGGTTCGTTTGAAATCTCTATTGGGCTTCTCTGCACTTCCACAGCAGGTCACACCTAGCCATCCCAGTACATCCTTAACCACATATGCCATTTAATTAGATTCCTTATTTTGGTTCAAGCCTTTTATGGTTCATATGTCAGTTACTTAGCTTGGGAATTTCTCTTTCCATTGTCACAACTCCTATCTTTATCCTTCTTCCAGGAGCTCCTGATTGTCAGTGAGTTCCTAATAGTTGTGTCTTGCATATCACTAACTCTTTCAAGGGTACTTGTATATTCCTCTGGGTTCTCTTCCTATCGTACTTCTTTTCCTCTTCCCTCTCTCCTTGTCTTATCCTAAAGTGGCTTAGCACCTTCCGCGATCCTACTTCTTCCTTACTTTCCTCTTTGTCAGCTTCTATTCCACTGGTTTCCCTTAGGACAACACAATTCTTCTTTGTTATATATAGGGGCTCTTCCTTAACTCCTTATGGTCCTTGGGCTTTTACTACTCCTGCACCTTTTGATGCTTACTTCCTTTACACCAGACTTTACACTCTTCCTATTCTTTCTTCCCTTAGTTAGGGTATGTCCTTCCTGGTGAACTCTAGGCACACTCTTCTAGAATTTCTTTCCTAGTCTTATTGTCTTGCTACTCCATACTCCCTGATTGTTGTAGGGGACTTATTTGGCTATCTTTAAGGTTTTGGATTAACTAGAGGTGACCCGTAGTTTTCTTCCTTAGGTGAACTTTTCTCTATCTACTACCCCGATCATTATTGGTATACTTTCATTTGTGTTAGTTATACTTGTCATTATCAAGGAGATTAAATTTTAATCAAGAAAAACTAAACTTTCATTCATTGCAAGAGATAGTTTCTTGTCGTACTCGACTTATTACAAGAATTTACTACTTCCTAGTCCCTTGGGGTCATAGGCTAGTAGTTTGCCTCTGAATGGTTGTAGGATTCATGGTATGAAGGCTCTGATGAACTGGTTGAAGTCCATCCATATTCCCTTTGGATTTCCCTTATAGGAGAACTTCATGTATGGCCTCAAGTCCGTACCTTCTCAACACATCGGCCTCACACCCGTATGTCCACTTCATCCAATGAGAAGGAGTGAAGTTGGATTGAACCGATGGAGGTACTTGGTGGACTTTCATAAAGGTGGTGTGGGCATCCCACTAGTTGTCCCAGGCCTCCTTCTTAGTGGGAGTCCTTTTTGGTTACTGTGGGGCTGGAGGAGGTGTTGGGCTCCTTGGAGGAGGGATAGGTTCTTCCTGCCTTGGAGGAGGATAGGTAATGCCTTTTGACTCTAATAGGGCTCTGATGAGTTTCCTATAATCCTTGACCATGTTGTTGGGCACTCTCTTCTCGCCCTCCAAGAATAGTTGAATGGCCGCCTCTCTAGGGGTAGGCGTCTTTTTCATGGTCATTTGTGGGGGTTTAGATCGCATGGAAAATTTCCTAGGGACTCTTCTTCCTACATGATAATTAAGTTTTTATTAGTGTCAGGGCATAGTATTAATAACGCTTCTAGGGAACTAGGCTTTGATACCACTAAAGTTGTCACGCCTCGACCCAATTTGGTCAGAACCCCATGATCAACTCGCCGCTCCATTGGTTTAAGAGGGGTTTCCCCCTTTCTTTAATAAAGAGGAGCCAAACATAATTTAACCTTGTTCACTGGAATAACATAAATTAATAAAAATACAAGTTTAAGCATACCTGATAGAGGGTAGATCCTGGTGTTATCTTTAGTCATTTTCCCCTACTCCTGAAAAGTGATATAAAAGAGGGGTGAGTTTCTACAACTTAGTGAATGGGTGTTGTGAGTGAGTTTTCATAAATAAAACAGTTTTAATCGGAGTGTGCCAAACTCCTTATTTCCTTTAGGAATATTCTTTCCTCCAATTCTAGTTTTCAAAATTCTTTTTCCTCATTTTCCACATTAGGTGTGTTTAACAGTTAACACACACCCTTCATCATGAAGGGATCACACATTCGCCTTGTAAACCCTGCCCTTTGGAGTTATGGAAAACCGAGAAGGAACTGGTAAACCCGAGTGAGAAAACCAAACTGGTTCATAAACCCCAACCACTAGAGAACAGGAAAATTGGGAAATTTACAACTCCCGAGTGATCCAAATAGTGATAAAAACCTTGGAAAGGGACTTTAGGATAATTTGGGAAAGAAAACCACACCAGTTCAGATGAATTGGATCCGAACCAGATTGAACCAGTTTGGACCGTTTTGAACCATCATTAAACTGGATGCTAAATTTATTTTTCTAGGTGGCTTAGAAAATTCAATTTTGATAATTGAGGCCACCATTGGCTAGAGAATAAATTTAGGAATTTTAATTTTTAAAAACTCGGTTGAATCGGGCCGGAATCGGTCAGTTTAAGCATTTTTAATTTTGAAAAATGGAAATGTTTCTATTCAAGACGTTTCAAGCCATCAATGACTATCATTAAGGTGCCAAACGAATGGCCAATGAGTCCCCGAACTCCCTATATAAAGAGCCCCTCTCAATTCATCCTCCACACACCTGAAAACCTCGCTCTCCCTACGCTACTTAGTTTTTCAATGAAGCTCAAACCAAAGCTCTAACATAGGGGTTTTTCTGAGCCAAAGAAGGCATGTTGGGTTCCTTAGACTCAGGGAAAATTCAGCTACCCGACGGTAGTCTCCAATTGCTCCGAGGATCGTCAGAGAAGCGCCAGCGTGATCGAATAGTGAAGCAGCTCCAACAGACTGAAGCTGCCCTATTAATGTCGAGCAGAAATCGGCCGATTCGAGCCCTCCTCAAGCCAAACCAAGCTCTCCCAACACTCCTTCAACCCTCATACGACTGAATTAGAGCGGAAAGGTAAGCCAATTTGGCTCCCCTTTGTAAATTTCGATCGGTGTTAAAGAGAGAATCGACGAAAATTTACTGACTGAATTCTCCCTCAATTCAACATAAATTGAGGTTTTTTTATTCTAGGATTAACCTCAAGATGAGATCTATCTGCTCAGATTGAATTCTCGGACCGCTGCATCCCCGACAGTAAGCTTTTGAAGCTTTCTCTCTATAAGTCCAATTTTCTCGTGAAGCTCCGTTTGAACTCGTTCTGACGTCAATTCATGTGATTCCAAGTACAATTGAATCGTATGGATGTGTAGGAACTCAATTTTACCTTCAATTTCATCAATTAACCTCGATTGATCGGTCAATTTGATGAAATCAAATTCAGCCAGTTTGAAAGGGGGAAATTGGGGAAATTTTGGGGATTTCAAAAATTCGAAGAACTAAAGTGCAATTTCCCTAAATTGAGGGCCAATTGGCCATTAGAACGATGTTGGAGGACCAATTGGTCAATATTTGGAATTATTGTGGTTAAATTGCCATTTTTGTAAAGTAGGGGCAAAATGGTAATTTTTTAAAAAGGGGGGACCAAATTGGAAATTTGGGAAAACTTGAACCTTTTTTTGTAATTTTGAATAAATTGACGTCCCAAAGTGAATTTTATAAGTTTTGGGACTCGATTTGGGGAAAAATTAGCATTAGGGAACTAAAGTTAAAGAAAAAGAACTTTAGGGACCTAAATGCAAATAATTAAAAGTTAGGCATTTTATTCATTTGTGATGAATGAATGCTATTAGGCCAAAGGATAATGAACAAGGATGTGTAGGAACATGAAGTACCGGGAATGCCAACAAGGATAAGCTCGCGTGGTGGCAGAAGCCGCTTTAAGGGAAAAGTACACTGCACTTACAGGGGGAGTGGAAATTTTCACATCATACCCGATTGGGATGATGAGTACCTCAGAATGAAAAACCACAAATAAGTGTAATTTTAACATTACATCTATATGGAGTGATGTGGAAACTATGTAAAAAAACTACTTACCGGCTGTAAGTAGATCATTCCGGGTTGGTAGGATGAACTTCCTGGAAGGAAATGGAAAACCTATTTACCGGTTGTAAGCGGAGATGTCATCACACCCGTTTGGTGTGATCGACGGGTGAAAAGATATTTTTATCAGAAGTATCCTCCCCTGACTGTGTGCCACTGCTTAAAGATTTTGGGAGACCTTCTTGACGGGAGCTCGAATAGCTCAGATAATTCAGAGGCCTCGGTTCTGGAAGTTGGTGGTTAGAATGCCCGAATTTTTGAAAATCTCGTACAGTGGGCCCAAGGCTAGTTGGCACAAGTAGGAGCTCGTAAACTAACATTATGTTAAGCCATGAAAATTTTAATGAATGATGTGATTTGGCCATTGTACCAAGATAGAACCAACATACTTGATGGAGTATCAGTAGTGCTACAAGACAGGTTGATGGACTGGTCTAGACAAACAGCTGCATGTTGAGTTGAGGGTCAGGGTCGTTCGACCAGTGGCAACAAAGATAAATGACTTTGTGGAAAACTATTTTTTATGCATGCACTTGAGGTTCGAGACCATTAAGATGCCCAAGAGGGGTAGTGATGCATCCTAAGGGCTACTAGACGACATGGTGGAGATAAGGGCAGTTTTTCGTGCTAGCATTCAGGAAAGCTCAACGTAGCTTCATGCTCATGAGACCAAGGTGGGGTCAGGATGAGGTCTCGTGCTCATACAAACACATAGTTGATTTTAGGTTTGAGGGTCGGATGTCATGAACATCCACTCATACCTAGGGTAGAAGTGGACGGACTTCTATCTAGGTGGCCAATAAAGTCGCTCCGACCCCACAAGTGGATGCCGTGGACGGGCTGCCCTACGAATGTGTGATCCCTTCCTGATGAAGGGCATGTGTTGACTATGGAAAGAATGTTTTTTTTTAATAAATAAGGAGTCTTGCACACTTTGATTAAAGAGATCTTATTTTTTTTTGGAAACTCTCTCCCAACACCCATTCACTGAGTTGTCGAACTCACCCCCCTCCCTTTACCCCTTTTCAGGTAATCGAGGGAAAACCCACATAAACACTTTCCTGTAGTTGAAGCTGCAAGATAGGTATGTTAGGTTTAATGTATTTAGTTTAGTTTAATGTTATTTTAGGAAAGATGCAGGTGAAAAAGGATGTCTTACTCCTTGCAGTTTAGAGAAAGGGAAAACCCTTAATAAACCGAGAGAGTGGCGGGTTGCTCATAGGGATCCGACCAAACCGGATCGGGGCGTGACAACTTGAGTGGTATTAGAGCCTATTTCCTCGAATGCATTATCAAGAATATATAACATAATAACTAATAGAAAATAATTTTAAAATTTCATATGGCTCCCAAGAGAGGAACCAAGAGAATAAGAGTGGTAGTCTTTGACACTGCCCAACTACCCCTTCTTGTGGAAACTCCCCGAGGTGCCCAGACAACCCCACATGCGCTAAGCTTGGAACCCTAGAGATTGTACAAGGAATTCACTCGAGTATTTGGACAACCTAACCTCATCCCTAAGGCAGGCACCAACTCTCAAGCTGAACTAGAGGAAGTATAATCTCATCCTATTCATGTTAACCATCCACCTTCAGTTGACATTCCCAAATATCTCAAGACTCTCTGTCAACTAGGGTGTAAGCCTTTCCTCGGAGAGAAAGATGTTGGCACCGCCATGGACTGGCTGGCCAACATCAAGAAGCTGATGGGGATAGTCAAGATATCACTAGAGGACATGGTGATCCTCACAGAATTCTTCCTAAAAGGTAGCACCAAAATATGGTGGGATAATGTCCGAAGCATGCATACCTCCACACCCACCTAGGAAAAGTTTGAGGAGAGGTATATGGAGGAGTACCTAACTCCTCATCTGATTAATGAGAAGAAGCAGGATTTCCTCCGACTCCAAAAAGGGCTTAACTCTATATCGAAGTATGAAACCAAATTCAATGAGTTAAGACCCTTTGCTCCTGACTTAGTCGGACCGGCAAACATATGCTAGCGATTTGTGGACAGTTTTAATATGGACATACGAGACCATATGAGAGTATTAGGACGCCCCACGGATCTGGCGGTAGTGATCAGTATGGCTCACGAATGTGAGCGACTAGTACATACCTGATGCCACCAAATGGAACAGACAACCTAGAAGGAGGACAAGGGCCAAAAGTCACCATGGGGACAAAAGGAGCATAATGGTCCAATATGGGGAAATAGAGTGTGATTTTAAAATAGGAAGGATGTGCCACCACCTCCCTAGAGAGTAATCTCCATCTCACCACAAGGAAACCCTCGTTGTCTTAAGTGCCAAAGGTACCACGAGGGTGCTTACTTATCCTATTTTGCATGTGGACAAGTGGGGCACTTTGTCAAGGAATGCCCCTACTCTTAGGGAGAACAAGCAACGGAACACGCTTGGACCACCCCAAGGGAGCCCTAGGACTTCCAAACATGATACCACAACCAGAATACTAGCTAGGGTATACAACCTCACCCAGGAAGAGGCTAGAAAAGACCCTAGTACTGTAGCAGGTACATCCCAAAACCCTCCCAACTAGATTAAGAAAAACCTGTAATTTGAAATTTCATTCAATAAAGGAAATCTTTTTCTCTAAAAACATGCATTTCTCCAATCAGGTTACACACATTTGTGGGGACAGAAGTTCTATGCCCTCTTTGACTCGGGAGCAAAAAGATCTTTCATCAAAGAGGACCTAATCCCAACTTTTCCCCTAGAACTCACCTCTCTAGGACAAAGTCTCAACATCCTCACACCTTAGGAGAAAGGTTAAATAGAGACAAATAGTTGAAAGGATGTGAGATAAAGATTGGAAGAATCAAACTAAAAGCAGATTTGATTCCATTACCTCCAAGGGAGGTAGAAATAATCCTTATTATGGATTGGTTAAGTACCTATCAAGCTAGGATGGACTGTTGAAGGAAGATAGTAACCTTCCATACCCCCAAGACAATTTGACTAATATTCCAAGGAGACTGGAGGAAGAGTGAAGTACAGATGGTGTCCCATATAAAAGCCCAAAAGATGATACAGAAAGATTGTAAGGCTTTTCTAGCGACGATCATCCATGAGAAGTCTGAAGAGAAAGGACCTTAATACATTATGGTAGTTAAACACTACCCAGATGTATTCCCAGAAGAATTACCTAGATTACCCCCAAGCCGACAATTGGAGTTCACCATAGAAGTTATCCTAGGAACACATCATATATCCCAAGCCCTTTATTGCATGGCTCCAGCAAAACTAAAGGAATTGAAGGAGCAGTTGGACGAGCTGTTAGAGAAGGACTTCATACGTACTAGTTAGACTCCATGAGGTGCACTAGTCCTATTCGTAAAGAAAAAGGACGGGAGCATGAGACTGTGCATATATTATAGGAAGTTGAACCAAGCCACCATAAAAAATAAGTATCCACTTCCACGGATTGATGACCTATTTGACCAACTAAAATGACCAGCCTACTTCTCCAAGATAGACTTTCGGTTCAGTTATCACCAACTCAGAATTCGAAAGGAAGATATTCCTAAGACCACATTTTGATCTTGTTACATTTGATCTTGTTATGAACATTATGAGTTTAGGGTGATGCCTTTTGGCTTGACAAATGCCCCTATAGCCTTTATGGATTTAATGAATAGAGTGTTCCAGCCACACTTGGATAAGTTTGTGATAGTATTTATAGATGACATTCTTATATACTCACGAACTAGGCTGGAGCACGAAGAATATCTGGCAATCACCTTGGAGATAATAAGAGAAAACCGCTTATATGCAAAATTCTCCAAGTGTGAGTTCTGGTTGCAGGAAGTAGGATTTTTAGGACACATAGTGTCCAATGATGGAGTCAAAGTATACTCGGCAAAGGTGGAAGTCATATCCGATTGGAAGGCACCCAGGAATCCCTCGGAGATACTAAGTTTATTAGGCTTGGCGGGATACTACAGACGGTTTGTGCAGGATTTCTCTAAGATAGCTGCCCCTTTGACTCATCTCACTAGGAAAGGAGTAGATTATAAATGGGATGAAAGCTGTGAGAAATCTTTCTTGGAGTTGAAGACTCATTTGACAATTGCACCTGTACTCTCTCTACCTGACCCAAGTATGGGGGAGTACACTATCTATAATGATGCATCTGGACAAGGACTCAGATGTGTACTGACGCAATAAGGAAAGGTTATATCCTACGCCTCACGACAACTTAAGGTAAATGAGTGGAATTACCCAACTCATGATTTGGAACTAGCTGCAATAGTGTTCGCACTAAAGATTTGGTGACACTACCTATACAAGGTTAAGTGTAGGATATACATTGATCACAAGAGTCTTAAATACTTCCTAACATAGAAGGAGTTGAACCTCTGCAAGAGGAGATGACTGGAATTGGTTAAAGACTATGACCTTGTGATAGAGTATCACCCTAGGAAGGCCAATGTAGTGGCAGATGCCCTAAGTTACAAATACCAAACCGAGGCGGCACAGATAAAAACAAGCTACTTACACTTGTTGCAACAGTTAGGAAGAATGGAGGTAGGCCTTAAGATGGACAAGAGGGAGAAATGCTTGCTGGTTCACGTGGTGGTGAGACCCAACCTAATAGCGCAAATTAAGGTCCAACAAAATGTGGATAAAGAACTCCAACCCTATTTGGACCCGGGCAACAGAGGAACAAAATCGGACTATGACCTTCGAGGCGACAGAGTACTAACCTAAAAAGGTAGAGTGTGTGCCCCAAGATAAGGAACTGGAGAGGTTAATTCTAGAGGAGGCATACAATTATGTGTGTGCGGTGCATCCGGGTAGTAATAAGATGTACCACACTCTCAAACAAGGATATTGGTGGAAAGGAATGAAGAGGGATATTGCAGAATACGTAGCTCGATGCTTGTTGTATCAGTAGATTAAAGTTGAGCATCATAAACCATCAAAACTGCTACAACCCTTGCCAATCTCGGAATGGAAATGGGAGCACATCACTAAGGACATTGTCACGGGACTACCTGTGACAAGGAAGGGAAGATACCCAATTTGGGTCATTGTGGACAGATTAACCAAGTCTGCCCATTTGCTACCTATATGAGTGTTGGGTTCAGTGGAACAACTGGCCGTCTTATACATGAGGGAGATAATAAGACTCCATGGCGTCCCAGTGTGCATAGTATCAGATAGAGACCCTAGATTTACCTCAAGGTTTTGGCCTAGTTTGCAAAGTGCCTTAGGAACCAAGCTCCACATGAGTATGGCATTTCATCCTCAGATTGATGGATAGACTGAGTGAACAATCCAAACCCTGGAAGACATGCTGAGGGAATGCGTACTCACTATGGATAAGGGCTGGGAGGAATACGTGTGCTTGATGAAGTTTGCGTACAATAACAATTATTAGGCCAGTATTCAAATGGCTCCTTATGAGGCCCTTTACAAATGACCATGCTGTACCCCCTTATTTTTGGAAGAGTTGGGAGAAAGGAAGCTGGAAAGGGTCGAATTAATCAAGGATGCCACGAAAAATATCAAGATAATTAAGAGTCACCTTAAGGCCGCACAAGACAGGCAAAAGATTTATGCAAATCACCGGAGAAGAGATCTTGAATTTGATGTGGGAGACCAATGGTTCCTGAAAGTATCTCCATGGAGGGGAATACTTAGGTTTCAACAATGGAGGAAGTTGAAACTAAGGTATATCGGTCCCTACACAATAGTCCAAAGGATAGGATTGATGGCATATAAACTAGAACTACCTCCGGACTTACAAAGAATACATGATGTATTCCATATCTCGGTACTCCAGAAGTACCAGCCTGATCCTAGCCATGTGTTGGATTGACCTCCAATAGAGTTAGAGCAGAACTTGACCTACCAAGTAGAACTGGTGCGAATCATTGACAACAAGAGAATTCCTATGGTCAAGGTTCTTTGGCAGAACAGCACCAACGAAGATAAATCTCCTTTGTTAAGGGCGTTTCTAGCCATGAATGAGCGCCATAAAGGTGCCAAACGGACGGCTAGAGAGTCCCAGAGCTCCCTATATAAAGAGCTACTCTCCATTCATCCTCTTTACACCTGAAAACTCCATTCTCTCTCTACTGCTCCAATTTTTAGTGAAGCTCAAACCAGAGCTTTGAATTGGGCATTTTTCTCACTCTCAGAAGGTGAGGTCTGGTTCTTTAAACTTAGGGGAAGTCAGCTATCTGGTAGCAACCTCCGTTCGATCTAAGGACTGCCGAAGAAGCGTCGGCATAATCAAACAATCAAGTAGCTCTGGCGAACCGAAGCTGCCCTATTTTAGCCGAGCTGAAATTCACCGAATTCAGCCCTCCTCAGGCCAAACTAAGCTCTCCCAACATCTCCACAGCCCTTAGACGACCTCAACTGATCTGAAAGGTAAGCCAATTTTACCTTAGTCATTGCAAGTAAGAGTTAGAGAGAGAAACTACAGAATTTTAGTGATGAAATTCTCCCTTGATTCGAGGTCAATTCTAGGAATTCTTGATCCTAGAAGATACCACAAGAAGAGAGCTATCTTCCCTGATAGAGAGATCAGACCGCCGCACCTCCGACAGTAAGCTTTCAAAGCTTTCTCTCTCTACACTTAGTTTTTCGATGAATCTTCGTTTGAGCTCAATTCGAACTCAAATGACATGGTTCAAAGCTCAATTGAATCGCATGAAAGTGTAGGAAATAATCCATATCTTCAATTGGAGCAATTAACATCAATTAAATGGTCAATTTGATGAAATCAAATTCAGTCAGTTTGAAAGGTGAAAATTGGGGAAAACTTTGGGGATTTCGTAAAATTGAGGGACCAAATTACAATTTTCCAAAATTGAGGGCCAATTAGCCATGAAAAGGATGTTGGAGGATGAATTGGTCAATTTTTAAAATAATTGGGGTCAAATTGCTATTTTTGTAAAGTAGGGGTAAAATGGTAATTTTTGAAAAGTTGGTGACCAAATTGGATATTTGGAAAACTTGAACCCCTAAAATAGTTTTGAGTAAATTGAGGACCCAAACTAAATTTTTTGAAGTTTCGGTACTCAATTTGGGGAAAAGTTAGTATTAGGGACCTAAAGTAAAGGAAAATGAACTTTAGGGACCTAAGTGCAATTAATTAGAAATTTTGAGAAGGCTGTTATGCCAAATATTAATAGTTAAGGATGTTCAAATCATGTAGGAACATGAGGGACTGAAACACTAAAAAGGACAAGCTAATGTGGACGTGGAAACCGACTGAAGAAGAGTACACTTCAATTATCAGGTAAGTGGGTTTATTCACATCATACCCGGTTGGGATGATGTGCACTTTGTAAATGAAAAACCACTTCTATGTGGGATTTTAACATCACACCCAGACAGAGTGATGTGAGACTAAGTGCAAAAACTACTTACTAGTTGTAAGTAGAGAGATCATATCTGATTGGTATGATAGACTTCTTGGAAGGAATGAAAAAACTCGCTTGTCAGTTGTAAGCGAAGATGTCATCACACTCGGTTGGTATGATGAGTTGAAAGCTTATCAGAAGTGTTATCCCCTAAGTGTGTGCCAATGCTTAAAATTTTTGGGAGACCTTCTTGACTAGAGCTAGAATCACTCAGATAGTCCAGAGGCCTCAGTTTTGGAACTTGTGGGGCTAGATGCCCAATTTTTGGAAAATCACGTACAGTGGGCCCAAGGCCAGTTGGCACGAGCAGAAGTTCGTAAACAAATATGATATATTAAAGCCATGAAAATTCTTAGTGAATTGATTATGTGATTTCACCATGGTACCAATACAAGACTAACATACTTGATGGACTGGCGGTAGTGCATCAGGGCCAGGTCGATGGACCGGCCTAGACAAACAGCTGTAGGTCGAGTTGAGGGTCGAGGTCATTGGACCAGTGGCACCAAAGATAAATGGCTTTGTTAAAAACTATTGTTTGTGCATGCACTTGAGGTTTGGGACTATTAAGATGCCCAAGAGAGGTAGTGATGCATTCTAAGGGCTACTGGATGACATGGGGGAGATAAGGGCAGTTTGTCGTGCTAACAGTCAAGGAAGCTTGACGTAGCTTCATGCGCATGAGACCGGGGAGGGGTTGGGATGAGGTCTCATCCTAAAATGGACAAGAAGTTTATTTCAGGTTTGAGGGTCAGATGTCGCAAACATCCACTCATACCTAGTGTAAACCCCTCCCTTCGGAGATAAGGAAAACCGGGAAAGAACCGATCAAACCAAGTAAGAAAACCGAACTGGTTCACAAACCCCGACCACTAGAGAACAAGCAAATTGGGGAATTTAAGACTCCCAAGTGACCAAAGAGTCATAAAAACCTTGGAAAGGGAGTTTAGGTCAATTTGGGAAAGAAAACTAGACCGGTTCAGGTGAACCGGATCCGAACCAGTTTGGACTAGTTTGAACAATCATTGAACCAGATGCTAAATTCATTTTTCTAGATGGCTTAGAAAAATTTTAATTGTAGAATTGAGGCCACCATTAGATAGAGAATGAATTTAGATAAATTTAGAAAGTTTTAATTTTGAAAAACTTGGTCGAATTGGGCTTAAACCGACCGTTTTAAGCGTTTAACCTAGTTTGGACCGGTTCGGTTCGGTTCGGAACAATGTTGTCTTCTTCCATTAGATGACAGCATTGTTCACTCGCTGGAAAATCAAGTAGCACCGGTGAAGATGAAAAGTCTCCGGCCAAGGAGTTTCAGGCAATGAATGACTGCCATAAAGGTGCCAATCGAATGGCCAAGAAGTCCTCGAGCTTCCTATATAAAGAGCTCCTCCTCATTCATCCTCCTCACGCCTGAAAACTCCACTCTCTCCCTACTGCTCCATTATGTGGTGAAGCTCGAACCAGAGCTCCAACTTGGGCAACTTTTATGAGCCAAATAAGGTGAGTTCAGGTTTGTAAACCCTGCTCTTTGGAGTTAAGGAAAACCGGGAAAAGAACCGGTCAAACCAAGTGAGAAAATCGAACTGGTTCACAAACCCGATCATCAGAGAATGGACAACTTGGGAAATTTACAACTTCCAAGTGACCCAAAGAGTTCATAAAACCTTGGAAAAGTACCTTAGGACAATTCAGGAGAGGAAACCAGACCAGTTCAGGTGAACTGGATCTGAAACAGATTGAACCAGCATATGAAATGAGTCGATTTATGAACCGGAACCAATAAAGGAAGGGAAAACCAAGGCAATTATGGATCCAGAGTGACCTAAAGAGTCACAAAAGTCCTGAAAAAGGGTTTTAGGATGAATGGGGGAGGAATACCAAATTAGTTCAAGTGAACCGGAGCTAAACCAGATTGAACCGGTTTAAACCACTATAGAAAGGATGCAAAATTCATTTTTCTAGGTGGCTTAGATAATTCAAATTGGAGAACTGAGGCCACCGTTGGATAGAGAATCAATTTAGATGAATTTAAAATTTTTTAATTTTGAAAATCTCGTTCGAATCAGGTTTGAACCGGCCGGTTTAAGCTTTGAACCTAGTCCCGACCGGTCCGGTCCGGTTCGGAAGAGTGTTGTCTTCTTCCTTCAAATGACAACAATGTTCACTCGCCACAAAATCAAACCAGCATCGGTGAAGAGGAAATGTTTCCATCCAGTACATTTTAGGCAATGAATGACTGTCATAAAGGCACCAATCGAATGGCCAAGAAGTCCTCGAGCTTGCTATATAAAGAGCTCCTCTTCATTCATCCTCCTTACACCTGAAAACTCTACTTTCTCCCTACTGCTCCATTATGCGGTGAAGCTCGTACTAGAGCTCTGACTTGGTCACTTTTATGAGCCAAATAAGGTGAGGTCAGGTTTGTAAACCCCACTCTTTGGAGTTAAGGAAAACTGGGAAAAGAACCAGTCAAACCGAGTGAGAAAATTGAACCGATTCACAAACCCCAATCATCAGAGAATGGGCAACTTGGGAAATTTACAACTTCCAAGTGACCCAAAGAGTTCATAAAAACCTTGGAAAAGTACCTTAGGACAATTCGGGAGTGGAAACCAGACCGGTTCATGTGAACCAAATCCGAACCTAATTGAACTAGCTTATTAACCGAGTCAGTTTATGAACATGAACCGATAGAGGCAAACCGGGAAAATTAGGGATCCCAAATTCAACTTATAAGACCTTGGAGCAATTAGAAAATTATAAAAATGAAACCATTCATTTTGAACAACAAAGGGCCATTACTCAAGTCCGACAACAGATTTTCCAACAAGCCTTACAAGGGGCTTTAGGAACTTTGAATAGTTGTTTGAACAACGAGTTACATTTATGTACCATCAGTGCTAATATTGGAATGTTTGGGGCGATGAAAGAAATAACTGATTAGTACTTCTACTGTAGGCATTATTTAAAAATAATAATTATTATTATTATTAAGAAATACTCATGGTAACCATTAGAGCCGACGAAATTAGTAATATTATCCGTGAACAAATTGAGCAATATAATAGAGAAGTAAAGGTTGTAAATACCGGTATCGTACTTCAAGTAGGTGACGGCATTGCTCGTATTTATGGTCTTTGATGCGAACTCCGCCAATATGCTGACGACACCCTACACCAAATATGGTAAAGACCCTAAGACTTTCACGATGCAAGTGCAAAAAGATGGAATATACCTTATTTATGTGAGAAATAAGGTATGGGATATGTAGACGCCACACCCAAATCCTCTAAGAAGAACTCTTAGAAAACCTCGGGTGATAAGTCTTGATTGCTTGAACACCACAAGTAAAAAAACTTGATAAGTTCAAAAGGCCCTTTCAGGATAGAAAGAAGACAAAACTCACAAAATTGAAATTCCAAAGTGTCTGTCCTCCAATGCTGTGGAGGCCTTTTATAGGCACATATAACAATCAAATAGCCTAAAAACAAGGAAAATATATCTTATGGTTACATGCCAACCATATCTAATCTAAATATCTAGGATATTTTTATAAACAATTTAAAAATCTAAATTTAACTAATTAAATATCTAATATTATCATTTAATATCGTAGAAGATTTATTATATTAATAAATCTCTACTTATTAATTAAATCTGGACCTTCTCGTGGGCTTTTCTTGGACGCTTTAATTGGGCTTCCTTCTCATGGGCATTTCTTGGACTCTCTTTAATGGGCTTCCACTTGAATTTTCTGCAATCTCTTTAATCAACCCATATAAAGCCTATTTGAACCTTTCAGCCCTTAACCTTATCATCGGGCCCTCTTGAAGTCTCAAATGATTATTTATCTCATTTGGTGACAAAGTGTTCAACTCCATTGTAGGTTCGGTTGATTGGACTTGTGAATTCGTAGTCTATTTAGTTAGATTCACATCAGTCTTGATGAAGTAATGGCGGGCGAATTAGTAGAATTTGGTGATCTAAAGAGTCACAAAAGTCATGAAAAAAGGCTTTAGGATGAATGGGGGATGAAAACAAAACCGGTTCAGGTGAACCAGATCTGAACCGGATTGGACCAGTTTGAACTACTATTGAACCAGATGATAAATTCATTTTTCTAGGTTGTTTAGAAAATTCAAATTGGAGAATTGAGGCCACCATTGGATAGAGAATGAATTTATATAAATTTGGAAATTTTTAATTTTGAAAATCTCAGTCGAATCAGGCCTAAACCGACCGGTTTAATCTTATTCCTTCAGATGACAACAATATTCACTAGCCGCAAAATCAAACCAGCACCAACGAAGAGGAAATGTTTCCATTCAGTGCATTTTAGGCCATCAATGACTGTCATAAAGGTGCCAAAAAGACAATCGATGAGTCTCAAAACTTCCTATATAAAGAAGCCCTCTCCATTCATCCTCTCCACACCTAAAAACCTCACTCTCTCTCAGCTACTCAGTTTTCCGGTGAAGCTCAAACTAGAGCTCCAATAACGGTCTTTTTTGAGCTAAAGAAGGCGTGGTCGAGTTCCTTAGACTTGGGGAGAAGTTAGCTACACGGTGGTAGTCTCTAATTGCTCTAAGGGTCACTGGAGAATCATCAGCGTGATCGAACAGTGAAGTAGCTCCAGCGGACCGAAGCTGCCCTATTTCTATCGGACTGAAATCAGCCAATTCAAGCCCTGCTCAAGCCAAACCAAGCTCTCCCAACACCTCCTCAGCCCTCCTACGCCCGAATTAGCATGGAAAGGTAAGCCAATTTGGTTCCCCTCTGTGTATTCTGATCAGTGCTTGAGAGAGAACCGGCAGATTTTTAATAACTAAATTCTCACTCAATTCGGCATCAATTGACGCAATTCTTGATCTTAGGAGTAACCTCAGGATGAGAGCTATCTGCCCAGATCAAAAGCACGGACCGCTACACCCCCGATGGTAAGCATTCGAAGCTTTCTCTCTCTACACTCAATTTTCTGGCGAACCTTCGTTTGAACTCATTCCGGCATCAAATCGTGCGATTCAAAGTGAAATTGAATCATATGAAGATGTAGGAACTCTAATCTAACTCCAATTTCAACAATTAAATTCATTTTATCAGTCAATTAGATGAAATTAAATTCGGTGGTGTTGGAAAGTTGTAATTGGGGGAAATTAGGGGATTTTGATAATTTAAGGGACTAAAAGGCAATCATAAAATTGAGAGCCAAATGGGCAATTTTGGAATTTTTGGCGAAAAACTTACCATTTTTTTAATGTAAGGGCAAAATGGTAATTTTGGAAAATTTGAGGACCAAATTGTGAATTTGGGAAATTTGAACCCCTTTATGAAATTTTGAATAAATTGAGGTCTCAAAGTATAATTTTAAATTTTTGGGACTCATTTTGGGGAAAATAGGCATTTGGAACCTAAAGTATAAGAAAAAGAACTTTAGGGACTAAATTGCAAATATTTGAAAAGTTGAAAAGTTTATTCATTCATAATGAATGAAGGCTATCAAGCCAAGGAATAATGAACAAAAATGTTCATACTGTGTCGGAACACGAGGTATCTGGAACACCAGCTAAGACAAAACTCGCTGGGAGACTAAAGTCAATTCAGAGGAAATACACTAGAAATATCGGGTGAGTGGAATTTTATATCATACCTGGTTGCAATGATAAGCACCTCGAAAATGAAAACCATTACTAAGTGGTATTTTATCCATCACACCTAAGAAGGGTGATGTGGAAATTACGTGGAAAAACTACTTACCGGTTATAAGTAGATTATACCCGGTTGATATAATGAAACTTCCCAGAATGAAGTAGAAAACCTGCTTTTTGGTTATAAGTGGAGAAGTCCTTATGCCAGGTTGATGTGATGGATGGATAAAAGTTTATTTTTGTTGGAAGTGCTCTCCCCTGATTGTGTGCCACTATTTTAAACTTTTTGGGAGGCCTTATTGACGGGAGCTTGAATAGCTCTAATAGGCCAAAGGCCTCGATTTTGGAACTTGGGGGCTAATATGCCTAATTTTGAAAATCTAGTACAGTGGGCTCAAGGTCGGTTGGCATGAGCAGGAGCTCATAAACAAACATGAGTTAAGCCATGAAAACATTAAATGAATGATTTGTTTGGCCATGGTACCAAGATAGGACCGACATACTCAATGGATTGGCGGTAGTGTGACATGACAAGTTGACGGACCAGTTGAGACAAACAGCTGCAGGTTCAGTTGAGGGTCGGGGCCATTGGACCAGTGGTGTAAACCCCGCCCTTTTGAGTTAAGGAAAAATGGGAAAAAAAAACCAATCAAACTGAGTAAGAAAATCGAACCAATTTAGAAACCCGATCATTTGGAAACGGGCAATTTTGAAATTTACAACTCCCGGGTGATCCAAATCGTTCATAAAACCTTAGAAAAGAACCTTAGGACAAATTGGAAGACAAAAACCAGACCGATTTAGATGAACCGAATCCAACTGGATTGAACCAATTTATGAACCGACTCGGTTCATGAACCGGAACAGATAGAGAAAGGGAAAATTGGGAAATTTATGGATCCCGAGTGACCCAAATAGTTCCAAAACTCATGGAAATGGACTTGAGCATAAATTGGAGATGAAAACCAAACCGGTTCAAGTGAATCGGATTTGAACCGTATTGAACTGGTTTGAACCACTATTGAACTAGATTCTAAATTCATTTTTCTAGGTGGCTTAAAAAATTCAAATTTGAGATTTGAGGCCACCATTGGATAAAAAATGAATTTAGATAAATTTAGAAATTTTTAGATTTAAAAAATTCGGTGGGGGGACGGGGGGGATGAACCGATCAATTTAAGCTTTGAACCTGGTTTGGACCGGTCCGGTCCGGTTTGGAACAATGTTATCTTCTTCCTTGAGATGACAGAACTGTTCACTCGCCAGAAAATCGCGCAGCACCGACGAAGCTGAAAAGTCTCCGGTGAGGGAGTTTTAGACAATGAATGACCACCATTAAGGCGCCAATCAGAAGGCCGAGAAGTCCCTGAGCTTGCTATATAAAGACCCCCTCCCCATTCATCCTCTCCACACCTAAAAACTCCTTTCTCTCTCAACTGCTCCATTTTCCAATGAAGTTAAATGGCTTATGTGGAAAACTATTGTTTTTTGCATGCATTGAGTTACAGGACCTTCAAGATGCCCAAGAGGGGTAGTGATGCATCCTAGGGCTACTAGACGATATGGTGGAGATAAGGGCAGTTAGTCATGCCAGCAGTCTTGGAAGCTTGATGTAGCTTCATGCGCATGAGACCAGGGTGGGGTTAGGATGAGATCTCTGTCCTCATATGGACACGGAGTCTTATTTACGGGATTGAGGGTCGAATGTCGCATACATCCACTCATTCTTAAGGTAGAAGTGGACGTACTTCTATCTAGGTGGCCAGTAAAGTCGCTTCAATGCCACAAGTGGGTGCAGTGAATGTGTTGCCTTGCGAATGTGTTTTCCCTTCATGATAAAGGGCGTGTGTTGGCTGATAAACACACTAGTTATGAATGAGGATTGAGAAATGGGTATAAAAACTGAAATTTTGAGATTAAGATATTTTAAAGAAAATAAGGAGTCTCGCACACTCCAATTTTAAAACTATTTATTAAATCTTCATTTTTTGAAAATACCCATTCCTTGAGTTTTAAAACTCGCCCACCTTTTTTATCATTTTTCAGGAAAATAGAAAGATGACTAGGGATAACACCAAGCCTTACCCTCTGTCAAGTAAGCTTAATTTTTCTTAAGATTACATTTTATTTTATATATGTTATTCCAGGGAACAAGGTTAAGATTATGTCTAGCTCCTCATGAGTAAAAGAAGGGGGAAACCCCACTTGAACCAAGAGGGTGGCGGGTTGTTCACGGGGATCAGACCAAACCGGGTTGGGGCATTACAACTTGAGTGGTATCAAAGCTAAGTTCCCTTGAAACATTAACAATATTATGCCCTCATATTTATCAAACTTTAACTATCGTGTAGGAAGAAGAATTCCTAGGAAGTTCGCGGTGAAATCCAACCCTCCACCCATAACCCTGAAAAAGACACCCAATCCAAGGGAAGAAGTCATTCAAAGATTCTTAAAGGGTGAGAAAAGAGTACCCAAGGACATGGTGGAAGACTACCGGAAACTGGTAGGAGCCCTATTGGAACCAGAAGGCATCACCTACCCTCCTCCAAGACAAGAGGAACATGTACCTCCTCCTAGGAGCCCAACCCCTCCTACAGCCCTACAACAATCAGAGAGGAATCCCACCAAGAAGGAGGCCTAGGATAATTACTGGGATGCATATGCCACCTTCATGAAGGTCAACCAAGTACCTCCACCTACTCAACCCAGCTTCAATCCCTCCCAATGGATGAAGTGGACCTATGAGTGCGAGGTTGAGGTACTGAGGGGGTACGGATTAAAGGCCATACATGAAATTTGTCCCATTAGGGAATACGAATGGACTCCAACTAGTTCCTCAGAGCCTTCTGATCAAGAGTCTCACAACCATTCTAAGGCTAGCTCTCAGCCTATGACCCCAAGGGATTAAGGGGTAGAAAACTTCTGTAATAAGCTAAGTATGGCAAGAAAATATTTCTTGAATGAATGAAAGTGAAATTTCTAATAAACTTCTAAATTCTTGATAAATTCAAAGCAAAAGAGTAGGCTAATTAAAAGGTAGAAAATCACCTAAGGAAGGAAAAACAGATTATTCATAATCAACCTCAACCTTTAAGACTTTCCCTCAAATGTACAACCAAGTTGGCAAGGAAGAGCTCACCCAAGGGAGATCTTAACTGAGGAAAGGAAAGAGAAGGAAACATCAAAGAGTTATGGAGAATAAGAGTAAGGAAAAACAAGAAGGAATAGATTATTCCAAAGGAAATCAAAAGAATGGAAGCTAATAGAAAAGAAAGGAAGTAAGTTATGGGAGAATACTAAGGATGTTAAGACCACTAGGGTAAGATAAGAAGAAAATCTGATAGCAAGAAGGCTCAGGTATAACACCTATTTGTAAAGAACTAGTACACAATTACTTAGGAACTCCATAAAATAAGGAGACTCATGGGAAATAGAGATAAGGAAACAAAAAGGGAGAAAAGGCAGAGTGAATGAACCATACAAGATCCTTAAGTATAAAGTGAAGAATAAAAGAATAATCTTTAAGGAACAATAGGGAGATTGAACGTAAGAATCCCAGAACAGGAGACACTAGAAGAAGGATGAGAATAAGAAGTCGGATCGAGAAAGAAGAAAACTCCAAGTTAAGAAAATTTACCGAGGAAATGTCGCAGAAACTAGCGACGAAATAAGAACCTCAATAAGAAGTACGAGTGGCTAAGTGAGTGTTTGGGGAGGTTAGGTATGATCTACTTGCAAGAATACATGGAAACCTGTTGAGAATAATAGATCCCACATTGGATAAAATAGAGAACTGTTGTAGGTTTATAAGGATGGAGAGGTGTTGAGATTTGCACGTGGCAAGTGTATCCACGTTGCACGTGAGGGCGGGTGTTGAGAATAATAGATCTTACATTAGATAAAATAGAGAACTGTTGTAGGTTTATAAGGTTGGAAGGGTACCACTACTTACAATTCATGACTTTTAAGTAGACATGGGCCAGACCCCTTATCGGTCCACAATACCTTCTCTAACAAAACCCAAATAGGAATTTTAGACAGACCTGATTGAAGGAAATAACCCATAGCAACCAAATCATTCAGGAAAAAAACTTCACTACAAGAAGGATTGGAAAATGATAAGGATCATACCCAAAATAGGGCGAAGGGACAAATCGATCCTTTGTTTGAGACATGAGGGCGAGGAAAAGTCGTGAAGACACCAATGGATAAGACAGGAATAATTTAACCAAAAACTATGAAAAAGTAAAATAAACATTAAGCAAGATGATCTGGAGATAGGAGAGGTAAAGGAATGTGAACTCCACCTCAGAGAAACAAATTAAGTACTGGAAAAAGGAGTAAGAATGAGAACGATATACACAAGAAGTATCCTTAGGGTCACAAGGGTAAAAGTGAGCATGAGAGAATGGCATCAAGGAATGTCATTTAAGACTGGACATTCACAATGATAAAACTAGAAGGAAATTCAGTACAAAGGGGAAGAGATCGTGAAGGTACTAGGGACAACTTAAATCCCAAGTAACGGGCATCAAAGGATGTTGGATGTAGAATCCCTAGGAAAACAACCGGGAAGGTTGTAGATCGATAAACTACGAAATTTATATCAATGAAAGGTCATTCTAGTACAAAAAGTATGAAATAAATTTTGGGGACAAAACTCCTAAAATAAAGGGAGAGTTGTAAACCCCACTCTTTGGAGTTAAGGAAAATCGGGAAAAGAACCGGTCAAACCGAGTGAGAAAACCGAACCAGTTCACAAACCCGATCATTAGAGAATGGGCAACTTGGGAAATTTATAACTTCTGAGTGATCCAAAGAAGTCATAAAAACCTTGTAAAAGCACCTTAGGATGATTTGGGAGAGAAAACCAGACTAGTTCAGGTAAATCAGATTCAAACTAGATTGAACAAACTTATGAACCGAGTCAGTTTATGAACCGGAACCGATAGAGGAAGGGCAAACTAGGAAATTTATGGATCTCGAGTGACCTAAAGAATCACAAAAGTCATGAAAAGGGGCTTTAGGATGAATAGGGGATGAAAACCAAACCGGATCCAAACCAGATTGAACCTGTTTGAACCACTATTGGACCAAATGCTAAATTCATTTTTCTATGTGGCTTAGAAAATTCAAATTGGAGAATTGAGGCCACCATTGCATAGAGAATGGATTTAGATGAATTTAGAAATTTTTAATTTTGAAAAAATTAGTCAAATCGAGCTTGAATCGACCCGTTTAAGCTTTGAACCCAGTTCGGACCGGTCCGGTCTCGTTTGGAATAGTGTCATCTTCTTCCTTTAGATGACAGCACTGTTCACTCGCCGAAAAATCGATCCAGCATCGGAGAAGAGGAAATGTTTTCATTCAGTACATTTCAGGCCATCAATGACTGTCATAAAGGTGTCAAACAGACGGCCGATGAGTCCCCGAGCTCTCTATATAAAGAGCCCCTCTCCATTCATCCTCTCCACACCTAAAAACCTCACTCTCTTAGCTACTTAGTTTTTTGATGAAGCTCAAACCAGAACTCTGATATAAGGTCTTTTCTAAGACAAGGAAGGCATGGTCGGGTTCCTTAGACTCCGGGAGAAATTGGCTACACGGTGGTAGTCTCCAATTGCTTCGAGGGTCGTCATAGAAACGTTGGCATGATCGAACAGTGAAGCAGCTCTGGTGGACCGAAGCTGCCCTATTTTTTTTAGGGCTGAAATTAGCCAATTCGAGCACTCCTCAAGCCAAACCAAGCACTCCCAATACCTCATCAGCCCTCTTATGGCCGAATTAGCATGGAAAGGTAAGTCAATTTGGCGCCCTCTGTGAATTTCAATCGATGCTAGAGAGAGAACCAGCAGATTTTTAATGACTAAATTCTCACTCAATTCAGTATCATCAGCCCTCCTACGACCGAGTTAGCGCGGAAAGGTAAGTAAATTTGGCTCCCTCTAGAATTTCGATCGGTGCTAAAGAGAGAACTAGCAGATTTTCAATGACTAAATTCTCATTCAATTCGGTATCAATTGATGCAATTCTTAATCCTAGGAGTAACCTCAAGACGAGAGCTATCTGCCCAGATCGAAAACTTGGACCGTCACACCCCCGATGGTAAGCATTCGGATCTTTATCTCTCTATGCTTAGTTGTCCGGTGAAGCTCCATTTGATCTCGTTTCGGCATCAAATCGTTCGATTCAAAGTGCAATTGAATCTTATGAAGATGTAGGAACTCCAATCTAACTTCAATTTCAACAATTAAACTCATTTGATTGGTCAATTTGATGAAATCAAATTCGGCTATGTTGGAAAGTTGAAATTGGGGGGAAAATTGGGGAAACTTTTGGGGATTTCAAAAATTTTAGGATTAAAAGGCAATTTCATAAAATTGAGGACCAATTGGGCATGATAAAGATGTTGGAGGACCAATTGGGCAATTTTTAAAATTTTTGGGGAAAACTTACCATTTTTATAAAGTAGGGGCAAAATGGCAATTTTGAAAAAATCGAGAACCAAATTGCGAATTTGGGAAACTTGAACCCCTTTATGAAATTTTGAATAAAGTGAGGTCTCAAAGTATAATTTTGAATTTTTGGGACTCAATTTGGGGGAAAATAGGTATTTGGGACCTAAAGTATAAGAAAAAGAACTTTAGGACTAAATTGCAAATATTTGAAAAGCTGGAAAGTTTATTCATTCATAATGAATGAAGGCTATTAAGCCAAGGAATAATGAACAAAAATGATCATACCGTGTAGGAATAGGAGGTATCGGGAATGCCAGATAAGACAAAGCTCCCAAGTAGACGAAAGTCAATTTAGAGGAAATACACTGTAAATATCAGGTGAGTGGGATTTTATATCATACCCAGTTGGGATGATAAGCACCTCGGAAATGAAAACCCACTACTAAGTAGTATTTTGACCATCACACATAAGAAGGGTGATGTGGAAATTATGCGGAAAAACTATTTACCGATTGTAAGTAGATCATATCGAGTTGGTATGATAAAACTTCCTAGAATGAAGTAGAAAACCCGATTATCAGGTATAAGCGGAAATGTCCTCAAACCAGATTGGTGTGATGGGTGGCCAAAAGTTTATTTTTGTCAGAAGTGCTCTCCCCTAACTGTGTGCCACTGCTTTAAACTTTTTGGGAGTCCTTTTTTACGGGAGCTTGAATAGCTCAGATAGGTCAAAGGCCTCGATTTTGGAACTTGAGGGCTTATATACCCAATTTTGAAAATCTCGTATAGTGGGCCCAAGGCCGATTGGCCCGAGCATGAGCTCATAAACAAACATGAGTTAAGCCATGAAAACTTTAAATGAATGATTTGTTTGGCCATGGTACCAAGACAGGACCAACATACTCGATGAACTGGTGGTAGTGCGACATGACAGGTCAACGGGCCAGTCAAGACAAACAGCTGCAGGTCGAGTTGAGGGTTGGAGTCGTTGGACCAGTGGCACCACATATTAAATGGCTTATGTGGAAAACTATATACACTGAGTTACGGGACCTTCAAGATGTCCAAGAGGGGTAGTGATGCATCCTAGGGCTACTGGACGACATGGTGAAGATAAGGGCAGTTAATCATGCCAATAGTCTTGGAAGATCGACGTAGCTTCATGCGCATGAGACCAGGGTGGGGTCAGGATGAGGTCTCTTTCCTCATATGGATACGAAGTCTTTTTTATGGGATTGAGGGTCGGATGTCGTGTACATCCACTCATTTTCAGGGTAGAAGTGGACATACTTCTATCTAGGTGGCCGGTAAAGTCACTCCGACGCCACAAGTGGGTGTTATGGACGTGCTGCCCTGCGAATGTGTGTTCCCTTCATGATGAAGGGCATGTGTTGGTTGATACACACATCGGTTATGAATGAGGATTGAGAAATGTCTATGAAAACCGAAATTTTGATATTGAGATATTTTAAAGAAAATAAGGAGTCTGGCACACTCCAATTTAAAAACTATTTTATTAAATCTTCATTTTTTTTAAAATACTCATTCACTGAGTTTTAGAAACTCACCCACCTTTTTTATCCCTTTTTAGGAAAATATAAAGATGATTAGGGATAACACCAAGCCTTACCCTCTGTCAGGTATGCTATATTTTTCTTAAGCTTTTATTTTATTTGATATATGTTATTCCAAGGAATAAAGTTGAGATTACGCCTGGCTCCTCTTGAGTAAAAGAAGGGGGAAACCCCTCTTGAACCAAGAGGGCAGCGGGTTGTTCACGGGGATCCGACCAAACTGGGTCGGGTCATGAGAGAGTTCTTTAGATTTGAGGAGAAGTCAGCTACCCGACGGTAGTCTCCATTTGCTTCGATGATTGCTAGACGCCGGCGTGATCCAACAGTGAAGCAGCTCCAGCATACTAAAGCTGCCCTATTTTGGCTAAGTTGAAAACGGCCAATTCGAGTCCTTCTTAGGCCAAACCAAGCTCCCCCAAAACTTCCATAGCTCTCATACGACTAAATTAGAGCTAAAAGGTAAGCCAATTTGCCTCCACTTTGTAATTTTTGATCAGTGCTAGAGAGAGAACCTACAAAACTTCACTGACCTAATTCTCCCTTAATTTGGCATCAATTGATGCAATTCTTGATCCTAAGAGAAACCTTAGGATGAGAGCTATCTGACAATATTGAAAGCTTGGACCGCTGCACTCCCAGTGGTAAGCTTTCGAAGCATTCTCTCTCTAAGTCTAATTTTTCAATTAAGCTCCGTTTGAGCTCATTTCAGATCCAAATGACGTGATTCAAAGTTCCATTGAATCGTATGGAAGTTTAGAAACTCAATTTTACCTTCAATTTCAACAATTAACTTCGATTGATTGGTTAATTTGATTAAATCAAATTTAGCGAGGTTTAAAGGGGAAATTGGGGATTTAAAAAATTCGAGGGTCTAAAGTGCAATTTTCTAAAATTGAGGGCCAATTGGGCATGAAAAAGATGTTGGAGGACCAATTGGTCAATTTTGGGGTCAAATTTACCATTTTTGTAATGTAGGGGCAAAATGGTAATTTTTGAAAAGTTGGGGACCAAATTGGGTATTTGGAAAACTTGAACCCCTTTTAGAAGTTTTAGGACTAAATTTTGGGGAAAATTGGCATTGGGGACCTAAAGTTAAAGAAAAAGAACTTTAGGGACTTAAATGCAAATAACCAAAAGTATGGGCATTTTATTCATTCACGATTAATGAAAGCTATTAGGCCAAAAGATAATGAACAATCGTGTAGAAACATGAAGTACCAGGAATGCCAGCAAGGCTAAGCTCGCATGAAAGCAAAAACTACTTTAAGAGGAAATTCACTACACTATCAGGTGAGTGTGATTTTCACATCATAACTAGTTGGGATGATGAGCACCTCGATAATAAAAACTCACTACTATGTGGGATTTTAGTATCACACCTGAATGGGGTGATGTGAGAAAACACATGAAAAAACTACTTACTGGTTGTAGGTAGATCATACTCGGTTGGTAGGATGAACTTCTTGGAAGGAAGTAGAAAACCCGTTCATCGGTTATGAGCAGAGATGTCCTCACACCCGGTTGGTGCGATGGATAGCTGGAAAATTATTTTGTCAGAAGTGCTCTCCCCTAACTGTATGCCATTGTTTAAACTTTTTGGAAGACCTTCTTGATGGGAGCTCGAATTGCTCAGATTGGCTGGAGGCCTCAATTTTGGAACTTGGGGGGCTAATATGCCTGATTTTAAAAATCTCGTGCAGTGGGCCCAAGGCCAGTTGGCACGAGCAGGAGCTTATAAACAAACATGAGATTAAGCCATGAAAACTTAAATGAATGATGTGTTTGGCTATGGTACCAAGACAGGACCGACATACTCGATGGACTAGTGGTAGTGCGACAAGATAGGTTGATGGACCAATCAAGACAAACAACTACAGGTCAAGTTGAGGGTCGGGGCCATTCGACCAGTGGCACAAAAGATTAAATGGATTATGAGGAAAACTACCATTTTTTGCATGCATTGAGGTTTGGGATCATCAAGACTTCCAAGAAGGATAGTGATGCATCCTAGGGGCTACTGGACGACATGGTGGAGATAAGGGCTATTTGTTGTGCCAGCAGTCAGGGAAGCTCGAGATAGCTTCATGCGCATGAGACCAGGGTGGGGTTGGGATGAGGTCTCTGTCCTCATATGGACACGAAGTATTTTGGTTTGAGGGTAAGATGTTAGAGACGTTCACTTAGACTTCGGGTAGAAGTCAGAGACTTCTATCAGGGTGGATGGTAAAGATGCTTCGATCCACAAGTGGGTGCAGTCAACATATCTGCATCTCGCAAATGTGTGTGATCCCTTCATGATGAAGGGCGTGTGTTGTTTATGAAACACACCGAATATGGAAATGGGAAAGATGTTATGAAAACCATGGAAAGGATTTGAGAATTCTTGGAAATGAATTGGGAAACCTTGGAAAAAGGTTTTAAAAAATCAGAATTTGAAGAAAAGCATTTTTAATGAAATGAGGAGACTGGCACACTCTGATTAAAATCGATTTTTATGAAAACTCTCACCATACCCATTCATTGAGTTGACGAACTCACCCCCTCCCTTAACCCCTTTCAGGAAACCAAGGGGAAACCAACCTTAAAGATCTATCGGTAGTTGAACCTTAAGGCAGCTATGTAAAATTTATATTCAGGTTTGATTAATGTTATTTCAGGAAATGTACAGGTAAGAAGGACACCTTACTCCCCACGGTTTAGAAGAGGGGAAAACCCTTAATAAACTAGGAGAGTGGCAAGTTTTTCACGGGGATCCGACCAAACCGGGTCAAGCATGATAACTTGAGTGGTATCAGAGCCTGTTTCCTCGAATACATTATCAAGACTAGAGAACATAGTAATTAATAGAGACAGTTTCAAAATTTTCAGATGGCTCCCAAGAAAGGAACCAAGAGAACTAGAGTTGTAGTCTCTGACACTGCCCAGCCACCCCTTCTAGTAGAAACTCCCCGAGAAACCCAAACAATTCCACCTAGACCAAGCTTAGAACACCAGAGGTTGTATAAGGAGTTCACTCGAGTATTTGGGCAACCTAACCTTGTCCCTAAGGCAGGCACCAACTCTCGGGCCAAACTAGAGGAAGTACAGACTCATCCTCCTCCTGTTAATCATCCCCTCCAGTTGATATTCCCAAGTATCTCATGACTCTCCGTCAACTAGGTGTAAGCCTTTTCTCGAACAGAAATATGCGGGAGCCGGCATGGACTGGCTGGCTAACATCAAGAAGCTGATGGAGATAGTCAGAATATCACTAGAGGATATGGTGATCCTGACATAATTTTTCTTGGAGGGTAGTACCAAAAGATGGTGGGACAATGTACGAAGCTTGCATACTTCCACACCCTCCTAGGAGCAGTTTAAGGAGAGATACACAGAGGAGTACCTGGCCCCTCATCTAATTAATGAGAAGAAGTAGGATTTCCTCCGACTCTGACAAGGGCTTAACTCTATATCAGAATATGAGACTAAATTTAATGAGCTAAGGCCTTTTGCTCCAAACTTAGTTGGACCGGCAGGTATTTGCCAACGGTTCGTGGACGGTCTCAACATGGATATAAGAGACCGGATGGGAGTACTAGGATGCCCCATGGATTTGGCTGCCATCATCAGCATGGCCCATGAGTGTGAACATCTAGTACAAACAATATGCCATCAGTTAGAGCAAGCCAACCAAAAGGAGGAGGAAGGACATAGCAAATAGAGAGGTCAAAAGGAGCCTAGTAGAAAAAATGGTTGACAAGAATGGGGTCTTTTAGTAGAAATGACGGTTACCATGCTCAAAGGGAGACAAGTACAACACCATAAAGGAGAAACCCCTCTTGCCCTAGGTGCCAGAAAAGTCATGAAGGGTCATGTCGAGCCTGCTTCGAATGCGGACAGCTCGGACACTTTGCAAAGAGTTGTCCAGCCCTTCGAGGTAATACCCAATGAAGTGACCATCAACCACCTCAAGGAAACCCAAGGGCACCAGACGGAGGACAAGACATAGCCACTACGTCAAGAGTACCAATCCGAGTATACAACCTCAACCAGAAGGAAGCACAAGATGAACTTAGTACTATAGCCAGTACTTACCATAGCTCCCCTAGACCAATATAGCCAAAAACCATGTAATTCATTATCATTATGATAAAAGTTTCATTTATTATAAAACTTGTGATGAAATTCGAGTAAAGAAAATCCTATTGACGTACCCACCAAACCTCCAAAGAAAGGTGAAGCAGGAAGGATGGCATCCAAGGATATCAGGAAAGTTAAGGTTAGATACCCTCAAGGATGAATAAAAAGGAATTCCGGGAAAGAAAGGAAAGGATTCTCCTAAAGAAGGAAACCCTGAGGAAGCATACATATCTCAACTAAGAAGTAATGGACCAAGTGACATTGGATGAATTGATGACGTGCATACTAAGGTGAAAGAATCAAAGGAAGCATACTAGGAAGAATCAATGAGTAAGCTAAACCCAAGGAACAGGTAAGTAGGAAGATGGCATCAAAGGACGTCATGACAAGTGGACTACCCATAATAAGGAAATAAAGAAAAATCCTCCAAGGAGCGTTAAGGAGGTTGAACTAGGACAGGAGTCCCTGGGTAGAAGGATATGGGAAAGGAGACCTTAAAAAGGGAAATTTGCAAGCTAAGGAACCTAATAACGAAGCATAAGTGGATGAGGGTATGCTGGGACGACCAATTGTGACTCGTTTAGGAAGAGCAAAGAAGCCAAATAAGGATTTTAGATGAACCTAGCGGAAGGGAGAAGCTAGTAACAATGGGATGATCAAGGATGTCCTAAGAAGGATCAAAGAGTAGTAGAGACTACACCCTAAGAAGGACAATATGATGGGCATGGTGAGGAGTATGCGAAATAAGACTCGACAATTAGAGATACCTCAGATAGGGAAAGTAAAGGGTGAACTAGGAAATTAAGGTCGGCAAATGATTAAAGGTAGTCGAGAAATACTACTAGACGAAGAGAGAGACGAAGTTATACAATCCCCGAAAGGTTGGAAGGTTGAGAATTACCATTATAGAAGTGTTTTAAAAAAAATTAAAGATGGTCAAAGACATGTTCTAGAATATGTCATGCTATAAGGAACATGTAAGCTCAACAGCCCCGAGGAAAAATGTGACTCAAGTAAGGAAGAGTCAGTTGGTAAGCATGACGAGGTCAGACAAAATTTGGATTGAAGTTGAAATAAATAACGGATGGAGGAAGGGTCAAAATAGGATGAAGAGGTAATAACACCGAAACCTGTGAAAACAAGTACGTAATGCTCGGAAGAACACAAGCTAAGGGTTTCAATGATAAAGAGAATAACTAGACACATGAACGATTAGGCATCTTGGAATTCCCAACCCTGAAATCTTGAGTAAGAACCTCAAGGGGAAGAATCTTGCCCTAAGCAAAGGAAGATGTGAACCTAGGGATATACCTTTAAACTCGCGGGCAAGACATACTAGTTATGATAAACTCCATGGAAGGAGTAAACAATGTAAAGGAAAATAAACTTATAAGTATGTGTTATACCGAGGCTAAATGGAAATAACCAAGAAGCTTGTATGTAATAAATAACAAGATGATACCAAGATAAGTTCTTTTTAGTATGAAGGATGTTGAATAAAGTTTTAGGGAAAAAAACTCCTAAAAGGATGATAGAGTTGTAAATCCCGCCCTTTGGAGTTAAGTAAAATCGGGAAAGAACCAATCAAACCGAGTGAGAAAATCGAATCGGTTCACAAACCCTGACCACTAGAGAACAGGCAAATTGGAGAATTTACAACTCTTGAGTGACCCAAAAAGTAATAAAAACCTTGGAAAGGGACTTTAGGACAATTTGAGAAAGAAAAACAGACCAATTCAAATGAACCAAATCCGAATTGGATTGAACCAGTTTAGACCGGATGTTAAATTCATTTTTCTAGGAGGCTTAGAAAAATCAAATTGGAGAATTGAGGCTACCATTGAATAGAAATGAATTTAGAAATTTTTAATTTTCAAAAACTCGCTCGAATCGGGCCTAAACCAGCTAGTTTAAAATTTGAACCTAGTTCGGACCAGTCCGGTCCTGTTCGGAACAGTGTCGTCTTCTTCCTTTAGATGATAGCATTGTTCACTCGCCGGAAAATTGAGCAGCGTTGGTGAAGATGAAAAGTCTCTGGCCGAGGAGTTTTAGGCAATGAATTACCGCCATAAAGGCGTCAATCGAACAGCCAATAAGTCTGGAGCTTGCTATATAAAGAGCTTCTCCTCATTCAGGTAATGAATGATCAATTATCGAACTTACTAATGAATGCCTACACAATAAGTAGCTTCAACATCACCTATGCAATAGGACACTTCAAAATCTATCTCCAAGTGCAGGGACACCATGAAGGACCTTGTGAAGCTGACTTGAAACTATTCTTGACAATGGTGGAAAAGAGAGAGAAAAAAGAACACGTGCTTAATAAGATCTTGACCACATATGGAAGTGCACTGTCTGATTCCAGAGTACGAATAAATAACAGCTAAACGGAGTGGATATCATGCATGTTTTCAAATTTTGAGTTTATTCGACATAATTCCACTAGTATAAATTGAGCTACAAGAATGATAAAGATAAAATTTTATCAACATCTTTTTCTTCTGCATGATAATCTATATCTTTACCTTATGGCAATGTATGATAACCTTATTTCCCTTTTTAATTTTGAGCTAAAATTGTTTTGGACGTCCAACAATGAACATGTTTAGAAATACTATGTGCCACAAAATATCTAGCACATAGAAAAGGAAAGTCGGCCACTGCCAAATCACAGGAATACAAGTCAATTATTAAGTCGACAGAACTTATAGTTAGTTCTCTTATTGAGTCACGAGACAATGGAAGCTAGATATACTATTTGATAAGATTAACCCATAATAAGATATAGCCATCAGAAACATACTAGTGTTTGAAGCAAATATGCAATATCGCAGAATTTGGACATGAGAGAATAGTGGGGAGGTTATAGTTCGCTTAGCTTATGCTTTACGCAGAGAAAAAAATCAAAATTATAGCACAAGAGCCAGCTACTCTAGTAGAACTCCACATCAGGTATGGACTACAGTATGCAACATCGCTTGCCAACCAAAGGTGAGATAATTTATGTAGAATGTCTGTCATAATGCACTAGCTACTAATGAGGTCTGATAGTTGTTGTATATTTTGTGAAAATCATGAATCTAACGAACATTTATTGGTACATTATGACTAAACCCGAGCAGTATGGCTCATGGTATGTGGTATTATTATAGATACTGTGTCTATTGTTTATTTTCACAGATGGATGGAGAACTGAAAATCAGAAGGGACGCAGTCAAAAGAGTATCAATTGGAATGGGCAGGGATAGTTTGCTTGAATATTTAAAAGGAATGCAATTGTGCAAAGCGGGAAGGGATCCTACCAGATCCCATGCTAGTTATACAAGCAGCGCATATCTCCATATAGGAATATGCAGAGATAAAGAGTATGAAGACACTAAAACAAGCAAGACCTAAGGCTACCCCACCCAAGAGATGGCAACAACCCCCTGGAAGATAGTGTAAAAATTAACTGTGATGGTTTTTTTGTTATGGGGCAAACTGTAGTGGGAATAGGATTAATAGCTCGGGACAAGGAATGAATGTTTCTCTTTGGTGATGGACAGCAAGTCAATTATAGCAGTGCCTTGGAAAGCGAGATAGCTGCTATAGTTATTGGTGTACAATTAGTCAGAGAAAATAATATCAAGAATATCATTATAAAGACCGACTCCAATGAAATATTCTAAAGTATTAAGCAGAATACATGTAGCAAGGACTGGAGAGTTATTCTTTTTTGGAATAAGGTTCAAGTTATTTCTATTGGATTTAACCAACTTAGATTTAGTTTGGTTAATAAGTAAGCTAATGAATGTGTTGATTCTATCACACGGCAATATCAAACGAATAGGGATTCAAGTAGGTATTTTACTACTATAATCGATTTTTTATCATATTTATTATTTCGAGATTATAATATACAATATTTGGAATAATTTGATAAACTGTACTATATTTTAAATCTCTAATATATGGATGGGATTATTATATAAAAAATGATAATTTTTTTCCGCTGTAGTGGAGTCCCCTTAAACCCACTTCGGCGGATCTAGTGGACAGGAACCCGCATCCCATAATTGAGTTTGGTTGGACAAATTTGGGTTCATACCCAAATTTTGGCTCCGAAAAATTGAACTCCCATCCGCACGATTGTATTTGAAAAATTAAATTCTTATTTTTTTATCGAATTTTAAATATATTTTATTTTTATTTATTTTTCAACTTCGTGTATTAATTTTAAAGTCAAATATATTAGAAATTTTATAGGAGTTGAATCGAAATTAACATTATAATATAACCCAAACAAGTTAACTCAATTATAACCAATTATATTCGTATCTAAAATTTACACTATTATTCAATCTGAATTTTAAATTCGAACAAATAAATTTAAATTGAATTAATTAAAATAATATTTTAATTTTACACATATTTTAGGTATAAATTTAATAATCGAAAAAACTAGTACGACTCGAATAAATAAACTCTACTCAAATTTATTAAATCGATCCAAATTAATAAAAATCTAAAATTTACTAGATTTTGAACTATATTTGTATTATATCGATCGAATTTCGGTTTTAGTCAAATTTAATTGTTATTTATTTCGAATTAAGTTAATTATAATTATAATTAATAATTTATTAGTCTTATTTGTGAACTATTTATCAAAAAAATAATTTTCAAAGAAAATTCAATTTGACTCTATAAAGGACACCGTTTAAAAACGATTCAGTTTTATTTAAATGTGGAAAACAGAACAAAATGTAGTATTTGTACTCTACTCTTATAAAGATTGTGTTTTATTTTCACCTTCCATTCTAAAACTGAATAATTCTAACTCAAATATATTTTAAATTATTGGAAAATTTATATTATACTCGTTTATTTCAATATTATAAAAATATATTATATTATATAGGAGCTTAAAAAAATTGAGTAAATTTAAATTAAAAAACTATGCCAAGCCAAATATAAAATGATCAGATTTTTTTTACTAATCATATAATAATGGGAGAGCCGGTTGATTGGAAAATTCATATGGCTCCTGTTATTAGTGCAATTGGGCACCTTCTCCATGCATCTCCCTTTAATAAATTATGCTTCCTTGTGCAGTATGACATGTCCATGTGGTATGCTTGTCAAGAGATTTCGCCCACAAAAAGTTGATGTCTATGGGTGGTTTTAAGCATATCATATATGATATGTACCATCATGATTCATACTACATCATCAAAAAAAAATCTGACATATGTAGTGGTGCTGGAACATCTTTGAAGGAATCAAACTGTTTGAACTTTAGTGAGTTATTCGACCATTGTTTGTGTCCTTGGGCGGCTGTAGAAGCTGTAACAAGGGCCTTATGATATCATCAGAATAAGCAGGCTTATTATTAAAAATAAATCAATAATATTAATACAATATTAATTTAATTTAGTAGTAGAATAATATCTACTGCATTATACACAATGCTATGAATGTCCCCTCTTTTTATGAATGGAGTCACCCAGTCAACAATGTGATTGCTACCTCTTATGCCTCTTATAATGGCAGGATGACCTGTGATTAGCTCTAACAGAATAATTCCGAAGCTATAAACATCACTCTTTGTGTTCAAGCTCCCAGACATGTTGAACCTGAATTTGGATTTAGTTGATCAGAGAGAAAAACTCAATCAATCATACTCAGGGTCCAAGTATCCAGGAGTTCCAGCCGGCCGAGTTAAAATGTAAGAGTCTGTGTCAGTTGCAAAAACTCTAGAAAGACCGAAATCACCGATCTTGGCCTGCATTTTGTCGTTGAGGAGGATGTTGGAAGTTTTTAGGTCTCTGTGAACAATGGGAGGCCTACAACCATGGTGCAAGTACTCCAAACCTGACAGTCACAAGTTCTTAGGTCTCTCTGGACAATGGGAGGTCTACGCATCCATGTGAGATATAGAAGTGAACCACAAAAAGTTTATGCTTCATACATTCTGCCCAGTACCTTGCGCTGCGTCTATTCCAATTTGTAGTCTCGTACTCCAAGCCAAGACATTTGTGGCATGTTCTGCAAGAAGGGAGCATCTCGTTATGCACTATGTGATTATGTAATATTCACTTGGTCAAATAATATAAGCGTTGTTTCATTGCAGTTCAAAGTTCAGATGTAGTACCTGATAAATGCTGCCTTATGTTCCCATTGGACATGAACTCATACACCAAAGACATATTCTCAACCTCGTCGCAGTACCCAATAAGAGAAACTAGATTTTTGTGATAAACAATCATCAGAAGTTGGGCCTGCAGTTATATAACCAGCCAAACAACTCCTTCCATCAAGATTAGTCTCATACGGATAAGAATGTCTTTAGCCTAGAAGGTTTACCTCTGCTCGAAATTCCTTATATCCTTGTCTCGATGAAGAAGAGAGCACCTTCACCGCCACTTTGTTACCATCTTGAAGTGACCCTAAGTAGACATTTCCAAATCCGCCTTCTCCTATAACGTCCTTGAAGTTTTTGGTGATGACTAACAGTTCACTAGACGTGAAGTGCCTGTTCTTGTTCACTATCTCTATCTTCCCTTCGTTGGACATGGCACTAGCATCTGTGAAAGATGTTGCATTACCGCTAGATCTTGTTATCTCCATGGTAACTTGAGTTTCATTGCTGACTGCACCTACGTTTTTGTATGTAACTCCTGTATAACCATCAGAATAAGCCAAAAAGCAACCAAATATATGCACCATCGGAAAATGAAAAAGAGTATTACAGTGTACCTCTTTGTCTTTTCCTTCTCATCATGCACACCCTATTACGCATAGCATTAAGAGTACTAAAATTGCAGAAGCAACTCCAACGGCCAGGGGAAGAATATTACGTTTCTTATCCTTATCGTCTCCATTACTACATGAATCTGCCACACAGAGGTCCGGATTTCCATCTAACCTGCAAACATTTATGGCTAATCATCTCTTTACTATCTAGCTAATCCACGATTCCAGCAAGTTACACATTATTGCTCTCGAAATGAATCTTTAAACTAAGAGAAATCTGTCCTCAATTACAGCCTAACAAACCTCAATATGAATGTTTTGTCGGTTATCTTCTTCTTTTTGAAGGCTTCTGGAATTGCTCCATTGAGGTTGTTTCCACTCAAGTTTCTGTAGGGCAAACATTAATGTTCTCAGCAAAATATGAGGGCAATGCCTGTAACCTGAACACTCATATTATGCTCGATAAGGACTCACAGAACCCTCAACTGAGGCAAAAAAGCTAAGAACTCGGGCAACGTGCCAGTCAGCTCATTGAAAGACAGATCCCTACACCAACATGGAAAAAAACCAATAATTGTATTGAAGATAAAATGTGCCGCATTCTCATTTTCTATACGATCTTACAAGGACTCCAATGCTGTGAGTTTGGAGAATGAGGACGCTATTGTTCCTTTCAATTGACTGGAGGTCATGTTCCTGTCCAAGGAGATTCAAACATTGAAAAGCCATTTTTGGATTTCTTTTTTCTTTCTCTTCTTCCAAAACGAGATAAGAAAATTTACAAAGAAGTTATCCTCGGGTAAGTGTCTGGGCTACAAATCAATCCTCTCCAAGTGAACTCCCGAGGAATGCAAGGATCGCCCTGCCATTCATTTCCAAAGACACCATATATGCTCCTGATGTCAGTGATGGCATCCACTGCGATTTTTCAATAAATTAAATAAATATGAGCATGCTAGTTTTATTTTTTTCTGCTAGAAAAATCACATAAGTTCCATATCCAACCGTCATTCCGATCTGTTGGAGAATTCTGAAGGTCAATAGCTACAAAGCTCTCGACCGCGTTGAAGAACGCTGGGAGTTTTGATCCAGATTCTGTGTTGATCAAGAAGTTCAGAAAATTTCCAGAAACGGGCAACGTTGAAACGGTCACGGGCTTTAGATACTCAGGCATAACCGTGGTCACAAAGGTGTCGTTATTCACGTAAACACTGAGTCTCCTCACTTGTCCTGTCTGCAATATCTGAATCTCGGCGATGTGAAGAAACACATACCAAATGGACGAGGCGTTGGGAGATGTCCAATGGATTTCTGTGTTGGTATAGCCACTGTAAGATTCATCCGCCGTCATGAGGACTTCAAGCGGGACTTTGTAGGCGTCGTTGTTACTTTTCATGCTATCGATATTTGTCGTGTTTGTAATTATGGTTTTAACATCGTAAATCCTGCCCTCCCAGATGCGGTCATATGGGTCTTCTGGATACCTTTGTTATAAGAAGAAATCAGCAGATGAACCCAAGTGCCTATATGGATCAGTCTTCTATACATATTTCTGCATCATTAAATTTGAAACAAAAAAAAAAGTAAAGAACACCTGTACGTTGTTGAAGACCCGGTGTTCTCTCGCCATCGAGTCTGCAGTGCTCCAGCTTTAGTATTATAGATGTTACTGTCGAGGATTCGCAGAGTACTGATATGAAAGGGACTCCAAAGCCTGTATTCACAAGACAAACATGGAGGTAGTCCCTCGAGGTCGTGTAAATAATTTCTTCGTAAGCCCTTGTTGTGTTCTCTACCGTCGTCCAATAATTAACATCTATATGCAGGTCGAATCTAGGAGTCTGAGAACGACCGTCATAATTTCCATAGTAGAAAAATGCCCGGATGAGGTATCTGTTACTGTTGACTTGTTTTGGCCTTAGTATGTAGCAGTTCCTCTTTCCATCAGGAAAGCTTCTGAGGTTCATCAGCTTCGGTAGCTCTTGATTCATGTAACTGGTAGAAACCTGCATATTCATCCCTGAATCGATGAACCCTGCATCTGTCTCGTAGTGTATAAGGAGCTTGCTATCCGTGTAAGCGTTAGATACTCCACAGTCAATGCTTATGAAACCTGCACCTGCAAGATTAAGAACTCAATGAGACTATTTTGATAGTCTTTATCACTTTTTTTGTGACCTAATACATGCCTGGATTATCTTGAGCTAGAAGGGGAATGATGAGACTAAGACCGATACAGAATAGTAGTATGAATATTATCTTCATGATTTCTCCTCCTCCTACTCCTAGAGAGGGAGCCTATGATATATTTCTCTCTCACTTTTGAGGGTTGATGATGATGGAACAATCCACCCTCTATACCCATTAGCCTCTTATACGAGCTGCGTTTGACCACTTCAACACGGAGCAAAGTCAACCCATTTTATACCCTCACAACACTCATTACTTAAGTAACCTTCCTTCTGCCACCTCATTGGAAACTTGTGAGACCCTGTGAGGCTGCGAGCCCCTTCTTACTCTCTTCGTAATATTGTATTATAATATATTAATAAGTTAATTAATTAGCCAATTGAGTATTGATGGGAATACATACATACATATTATGTGCTTGGGTCCGTTCTCACTCAATTTTTTATCTGACGGGTGTATCGGATCGTGGGAATAATTAATTGATTTGAGCCCACATAATCTGTTGTCTATGAGTCATTTTAAGCAGGTTTTGGTATGGTAACATTCCTCATGAACATGGAGTATGTTATTCTAAGAATATCTAATCAAACGAATGTTGAGCAAGATTAACTAGTGGATATATTTGGAATGGATGGGTGATTATTTATTGGTTATAATTGTTTTAAATAATAATAAAAATTATTGAAATATTATAATATATTATTAAAATAATATTTTATATAGCTATTATATATAATATAATTTTATTAATTAAAATTATATAATTATATTATATATTTATTTATTTATTATTATTATTATGAGTATATAAATAGTTGTATTTTTATTTAATTAATTGAGTTAATTATCAATAAATTCTCATTTTCTAGTTTAATCATATAACCTATCACACCTATATTTTAATATTTTATAATTACTTATTTTAGATTTCTATATACAATTAAATCTCAACTACTCTATTAATTTTGTTGCTAAGATATTTAATGTACCAAATTCATGTACGGTTCTAATTTCTATTTCATTTGAAGTATTATCTCATTTCTACAACTAGTTACTTCCTATAAACATATCGAGTGATGTTAATGCATTTTTGGTATGCTATTAGTATTTTCTCTGTAAGATACTCTATCAAATATTGTGACATAGTTTGTCACTCGCTCAAATGATGAATCTCAACCCCTACTACTATTTACTATTGACCCTTATCTTATATGTTTTTTTTTTCAACTCTACGTGAACCTCACACCTACATATACATGCTTGTGGTCATACATGTGCTGTATACATGCAAGCAGAATTATTTTCACTTCTCCACAATTATACGCGATTTAATGTTTCTACCGCCTAATCCAAAGATTGTGTCCTATTGCAAATAGGTATATAAAATTAAAGAAAATCTGGATAACTCTATTGATTGATACAATGCTTCTTTTATTGTCAAAAGATTTTTCTAACAATATGTGCTTGATTATATTGAGTAGTTTTTTTATTATTGATTTACTTAACTATTACTACATAAACTATTTTATTTTATTACTATAGACCTATTAATTATCACTATTACTTTCAATATTTTCTAATTAACTATTTTAAATTTCTATGCTAAACCTACACTTTCTTCACTATTTTAAATTTCTCTGCTAAATATACACTTTATGTAGATTTTATAAAAATATTTCAACATGAAAGAGTATCCTCACCTCAAACCCTTCAATTGTCAAGAAGATTTTGACTAGGGGTGCATAATTGCCTCTCCCAATCCTACTTACATTATCATGTGCCCCATAACTTTTTTTTGCTCATGGCCTCATACTTAACTTCAATATGACATAAATGCTAATTCAAAATTTTGAAGTAAAAGTGGCTAATTGTGGTTTTTATCTCTATTATGAAGATATACATCTTTTCTTACTTGGGAGATCAATAAAAGAGACAACATGGATTGGATGCTCCCATCTAAATTGGAGTTTCCAATCAAAATATTTTATCTATAAACATACACGTTTTATCTGGAAAGTGTAACAGATTCGTCGTCCAGTACCCCGCCCAAAATTACACACGTGTCAGACAATTTTTTTTCCTGTGCCACACCCTTGGCCCAACATTCCCTTATCTCTTTCAACAACTTACTGATGTCGGGCCTCTGAGTAGCTGTTAACGGCACACACCACATAACTATCTCGACTAGCTTCCATGCCGAGCAGACTTCGAAACCTCCTTCAAACGGGGATCAACGATTTTGTTTGTCTCCATTATCAATGATCGGGGTTACCCACCGGAGGATGTGAACTGTCCCCGTCTAAACTCATCACTGCCGGATACCCTGTGATCAGCTCAAGGAGTATAATGCCAAAACTGTAGACATCTCTCTTCTTGTTTAATTGTCCAGAGGCTTGAAATCTGTAAGAAAATTCAAATAATTTGATGAAAAATGGTATTGCATTAGATTGTTGCTGAGAGTATACTTCATCAATGAATTATACTCAATCCGGTAGCTTATTATCTATAGGGAGATGGAGAGATTTAATCAGTAAACCCTTACTTGGGATCAAGGTAGCCAAAAGTTCTAGCGGGACGAGTCAAGATATAGGACTTGCTCTCTGTAGTGAAACATTTTATCCGCCCAAAGTCTGCAATCTTGACTCACATATTCTCATCAAGCAAGATATTGGGAGTCTTCAAGTCTCTATGGATAATAGGTGGGCTGCACCTATTGTGTAAGTAATCCAGCCCTGAGATTCCCACAAGCCTCCAAAATCAGCACCATAAAAATTCCATGCAGTTAAATTTCATTGAGTTGTACCTTCGTGCACCATCTAAGGCTATTCGTACCCTATCTTCCCTGTTGAAATAGTATAAGTTATTTAAGGTAATTATGATATAATCTTGGATATTAAGATTATATCATATATTCTATTTAAGGTAGTTAATAAATAGACATATATATAATTGAGTTAGAGTTTAGAGAAAATAAGGAGGTTTCAATTTCTCATCCCCAATGCCTCTCTATCAATATATTCGTTTTCTGTTTCTCGAATTCAGTTTTGTAACATGGTATCAGAGCTAAGGTTTTTTGCTATTTTCAAGGTTTTTTGATCTGAAGGTTCAAGACACGGCATAACTGAATTGTCGTAGAAGATGGAGAAAACGGATGCAGCATTAACAGGAAGGGAGTTGAAGGAAATTTTAGAAGGTATGGCAAGAGAAGATGTATCGCCTCAACATAACAATACTCTCAATCGAGATTTGAAGTTGAAATTACTCCCAATAGAGCAGAGACTTGAAGGAACGAAAAACTATTTGAGTTGGTCGAGAAAGATGAGACTCATACTAGAGTCAAAATATTTGGAAGATTACATTGACGACTCGTATGAAAAACCCACTGATACTACCAGCACATCATGGAAGGTGTGGAGGGTGACTAATTCTCTGGTGGTTGCATGGATAATAGGATCACTTTCTCTTTCTATCGCGGGGTTGGTAGAAGGTATTAATAAAGCATCTAATATATGGAAGATTTTGGCTACTCAATTCTCTGGTATTGGGAATATGATGATTGTGATTGAGATTGAAGATAAGTTGGACGCATTAAAGCAGGGGGAGCGAAGTATAATACAATACAATACTGAGCTGAAAAGGTTATGGTCCAAACTTGATTATTATGATCCATTAATTACATCTGATCCTTCAGATACAGCTTCTATTAGAGCATGGATGGAGCGACGACGTATGATTCGCCTCCTGAGGGGACTAAATCTAGAATATGAAAACAAGAGAGCAATGATATGTCATCAATCTCCAATTCCTCCGATGGAAGATGTTATTGCTGCATTAATTCATGAGGAGTCAAGACAAAAGGTTATGAACACTTCTAAGATATCAGCAATACCAGTTCGCTCTACTCTAGCAAAACCGATTATTGACAACTGACAATGCTATAATTGTGAGAAGAATGGACATATTAGCTGAAATTGTTCCTCGACACGTATTCCTGTATGGGGTGGAACAAGTCATAGCATCAGAGGACATGGAGCCCGAGGTCAAGGTCGAGGTTGTGGACGATTTGGGGGACAAACCTATCGTGCTAAAGGTGCTGACATTTTAAACAATGATATGTGTTATGCTAATGCTGACTCAGGTACTATTGCACATGCATTTTCTTCTAAACCATCTTCCACATAATGGATTATTGATTCAGGCACATTTAGACATGTGACAGGAATATCAGTAGAGTTTATTACATATACGGGTTCTCCACCTTTTTCCCATAATAGAGTTCAAACTGCTGATGGCACATTTCAACTAGTTATGGGATTCGGCTCGATTAAATGCACTTCATCAATTACATTATCATCAGTTCTATATGTCCCATCATTTCCAGTTAATCTATTATCAGTTAGTGCAATTAGTGATCAATTGAACTGTCAAGTAATCTTTGATCGAGATTCATATGTCATTCAGGAAAGGAATACCAAGAGAATAATTGGGACTGGACGGAGGCTTGATGGATTGTGGTATCTTATGAGAGATGAGTCTAGCACAGCTTTAACCACTACTTTGTCTGAACGAGCAATGAATGAAGTCATATTGGAGCATCGTCGTCTTGGTCATCTATCGTTTGAGAATCTTAAGAGGGTAAGGCCTGACTTGATGAATAATGTAGAACGTAGCAAGCTTGTATGTGATGCTTGTGAGTTTGGAAAACATACAAGAACACATTATTCTCCTACTGGTTTAAGAAGTATTTCACCATTTTCGTTGATACATTCTGATGTTTGGGGACCATGTCCAGTTACTTCGATTGGCGGATTCAGATGGTTTATTACATTTATTGATTGTTACTCAAGGATGACATGGGTATATTTGATGAAAAATAAATCTGAGACACTGGTTTGCTTTAAAGATTTTTTAGCTTTGGTGCAGACACAATATAATGCCAAAGTGAGTACTCTCCGTACAGATAATGGTACTGAATATGTTAATAGAGAATTCTCATCGTATTTATCTACAAAGGGGATTTTGCATCAGACCACATGTCCAGATACACCAGAACAGAATGGAGTGGCAGAACGGAAGAATCGACACTTGTTAGAGGTAGCTCGCACACTTCTATTTACAATGAATGTTCCAAAATATCTATGGAGTGAAGCAGTATTGACGGCAACATATTTAATTAACCGGATGCCTTCTCAGATATTAAACTTTCAATCTCCTTGTGAACTTTTGATGGGACGCAATATATATGCAATCCGTCCTCGTGTATTTGGTTGCGTATATTTTGTGAGAGATCATCGTCCCACAGTAACTAAACTTGATCCACGTGCATTGAAGTGTATTTATGTGGGCTATTCTAGCACTCAGAAAGGTTACAAGTGCTAGTGTCCAAGCGAGAGAAGACTTTTTGTGAGTATGGATGTAACATTTCGTGAGAATGAACCCTTTTATGGTGAATCAACAACGTCATCCACAGTGCTAGATGATTTGACTGAAGCACAACATGAAAATGAAGAGAGAATTAGTGATAATAAAGAAGATGATGTCATTGTAGGTATAATCCCATGTCCTAAGAGATTGAGTAGCAATGAAGGAGGGACCAATGAACCAGAATTGAAGGTTTATAGTAGAAGGAACAAGAGTTGTGCTTAGGGGGAGGAAGATAAAGAAGATGATGGAGAGCGACAAGAACAGATACTTATACCACACTCATTGTCCACATATGTCCCAGATACCCATCAATCTTCTGACGATTCCTCATCATCACCGGATGTCTCAGATACCCATCAATCTTCTGACGATTCCTCATCATCACCGGATGTCTCAGATACCCATCAATCTTCTGACGATTCCTCATCATCACCAGATGTCCTAGATACCCATCCATCTCCTGACGATTCCTCGTCATCACCAGATGGTAATGAATCTCTGCCCATTGCTATTCGTAAAGAATCTAGAGCTAATGCAGGAAAACCTCCAATTAGATATGGTTATGAATATGATATATCTAATTATGTCTCATATGAATCTGTCTCATCTACATACAAGACCTTTATTGTATCATTACAGTTAGTGCACATACCAAGAAATTGGCAAGAGGCTAAAAATGATCCAAAGTGGCTTGCAGCGATGCATGAGGAGATGCGTGCATTAGAGAAAAATAAGACATGGGAACTGGCATTACTTCCAAGCGGAAAGATGGTTGTTGGATGCAAATGGGTATTCACTGTTAAGCAAAATGCTGAAAGAAAGGTTGAAAGGTATAAAGCAAGATTGGTAGCAAAAGGCTACAGCCAGACGTATGGAATAGATTATGATGAGACATTTGCACCAGTTGCTAAAATGAGTACCGTCAGAATACTTATATCATGTGCTGCCAACTTTGGATGGAAATTACATCAATTAGATGTAAAGAATGCATTTTTGCATGGAGACTTACAAGAAGAGGTATATATGGAAATTCCACCTGGATTTGATACAATGAAGACCACTGGGAGGGTATGTAAACTTAAGAATTCTTTGTATGGACTCAAGCAATCACCAAGAGCTTGGTTTGACCGATTTCGACATGCAATAGTTAGAATGGGATATCAACAATGCAATGGAGATCACACAGTTTTCTATCGACACTCAAATAGTCAAGTTGCTATCCTTGCAGTATATGTAGATGATATTATTATAATTGGAGATGATAGCGATGGGATATTGCGACTAAAGCAAAGATTGAGCAAAGAATTTGAAGTGAAAGATTTGGGTGCACTTAAGTATTTTCTTGGTATTGAGATAGTCAGGTCTAGGACAAGCATAGTGCTTTCTCAGAGAAAATATCTATTGGATCTACTTACTGAAACAAGGATGTTGGGTTGTCGAACTGCTGCTACTCCAATTGAACCAAATCATAAGCTATGTGCTCAGTCAGGGGACCCAGTGGATAAAGAACAATACCAAAGAATTGTGGGACGACTTATCTACTTGTGTCACACACGACTGGACATAACATATGCAGTTAGTATTGTAAGTAGATATATGCATGATCCTAAGACAGAACATTGGGAGGCAGTTATGCGAATATTGAGATATCTAAAGAGTAGCCCGGGAAAAGATCTTTGGTTCAAGTCTCAAGGTCATACTAAAGTTGAAGGATTTTGTGACTCTGATTGGGCTAGTTGTGTAGATGATAGAAGATCGACATCAGGTTATTGCGTGTTTATTGGAGGTAATCTTGTATCTTGGAGAAGTAAGAAACAGGAGGTGGTCGCAAGATCAACGGCAGAGGCAGAATACAGAGCTATGACTCAAGGCATATGTGAGATAATATGGATAAAAAACTTATTGATGGAGTTATGTTTATTCAGGAAAGAACCCATTAAGTTATGGTGTGATAATAAATCAGCGATCAGCATTGCTAACAATCCAGTTCAACATGATAGAACCAAACATATTGAAATTGATCGATTCTTCATCAAAGAGAAACTTGAGAGCAAGATCGTGGAGCTACACTACATGAAGACTGGCGAACAATTAGCAGATTGTTTAACTAAAGGATTAGGACCTAAAGAGTGGATTAATATTTGTAACAAGATGAGAATGATAGATATTTATCGCCCATCTTGAGGGGGAGTGTTGAAATAGTATAAGTTATTTAAGGTAATTATGATATAATCTTGGATATTAAGATTATATCATATATTTTATTTAAGGTAGTTAATAAATAGACATGTATATAATTGAGTTAGGGTTTGGAGAAAATAAGGAGGTTTCAATTTCTTATCCCCAATGCCTCTCTATCAATATATTTGTTTTCTCTTTCTCAAATTCAGTTTTGTAACATTCCCAGTTCACTGTGCCATCTAAAGATAAGGAAATCACGTGTAACTGTTTCCGGGGGTAAATTTAAAAAAAATACAATTGAGATGTTAAGAGAGCAAGTTAAATTGTATGTGTTCAAATTATTCTTGAGAACACGCAGAAATTTTGTTCCATATCTGATCAGAAAGTAATTGTCAGTTGATTTGGATAAATCTACATTTTGATATTTGTCATCACAGGCATACACATCTTCTCAAAGTTAGTATCAAGTTTTAACATTGATCACATGCAATAAAAGATGAACTGACATGGCACTTACCTGATAAATGCTTGCATATATTTCCTATTTCCATGAGCTCATAAATGAGTGCGATGTTATCAATGTCATTCCAGTAACGAATCAGTGAAACAATGTTCCTATGGTGAAGAATCATATGGGGTTGGGCCTGTATTTCATTTGAAAACAAAATGACTCAGAAACCAATTTGCTTAGGTGACTGGAATTATTGATGCGCTGCACACTAACACTAGCTAATAAGATAGGTTTGTAACCTCTGCTTGAAATTCCTTGTATCCCTTTTTAGATGTGTGATGGAGCATTTTGATACCCACTTGGGTGCCATCAGCATGGGTACCTTGATAAACTTTGCAAATCCTCCCTCTTCAATATAAGTGGTAAAATTATTCGTAATTCTCAATAACGTGAATGGTCGAGATTTCCTATTTAACGATAGTTCAGTAAGTTCAGTGTTCGCTATATTTTGAGCAACCTGTCAATGATATCATATATTTGTGAATCAAGCCGACAATATTTGTGAATCAAGTAGACAAATTTCAAAAGTTTGAAATAAGCTGAGGATATATGTGAAAATTGAATCACCTAACTATGTATTCTTCTTATTCTCCAAATGATAGCAGAATGATTAATGAAAGATCACCTAACTATGTATTCTTCTTATTCTCCAAATGATAGCAGAATGATTAATGAAAGAGCAACAAACGCAGAAACAGAAGCAATTACTGGAACTTTTATGTCATTTTGCCTACGGCAAGATGTGTAAGATCTGGATTTCCGTCCAATCTGTCATACACAAGATGCAATAGAAAATGCAAGGCAGTGGCATGGATATTGTGATTTTTTTCTACTAATTTCTTTCACAAGTGTTTGGATAATCCAGGAACTAGACAGAAAATTCAAATATTAGAGTTAAATTTATTCCATTTTTCTTCTCGAGAGTCGGTGGAATGCAACCTGATAGTTTGTTTCCGCTCAAGTCACTGAAGTGAAGACAGGATCATGAAATGCCCATTAAGAAATAGTATGACATTGTTCTCTATATCTTTTCATTTGAATTGCAGCTATATAACTCATACGAATATCAGATTTGGCAATGCAAAGAAGTCAGGTACACTACGGGTCAGTTTGTTGTTGGACATATCCCTCATAAACACAGGAAAGAAGCCAAGATGAACAGAAAAATAATCGTAGAAAAGAATGTTTCCAAATCAAGAGCTTAATAGTATAAAAATGAATAAAAAATGCTGATTACAACACTCCAAAGCGGATGAGTTGGAGAGCGGACCATCTAGAGTTCCATTCAAATTGCTGGAGCTCAAGTTGCTGCCATTTACAAGTATATTTTAGGAGACATATATGACCCATCAATGCACTGTTTTTACACAACGGAGAGTCAAATCCACAAACTTAAGGAACATATAGTGACTTTTCCGCCTCTTCTTGTATATAGGGAATGAATGATTCAACATCTCGGAAATTGCAAAATAGGATACTGCCTTGCAAATTCTCAGGAATTAGATGACACCCTACTCACAGTGAGGTGATTCTTGGAGTGTTGACATAGCTACAATTCAAGCCATCCCATATGAAAGTCCTTGAGACGTATGGATCACCCTGCCAGTTGATTGAGGGACAAGATGCCACTGTTTGTGAGTAAATGAAGTACCTAGTATAACCCGGTGAACCACCGATGTTGTACCGCCTTATTCTAACGAGTGGAGGTAGATCCGGCAGTTGGTGGTAAGTAGAGTTATCCAGCAGCCGCAATTCCAGTGATGAAATGTAAGGTATTCCTCTTCCAATGTTAATGAGACAGATGTGTATCACGTCTGTTCTAGAGAAGTACATAATCTCATCGTAATGAAGAGCATCAGATGAATAACGTACAGTTTTCCAGAAATTAACCCCTATGTGCAAGTCAAACTCTGGGGTTATGGTTCGCCCGTCCTAATTCCCATAGAAGAACCATGCCTGGATCAAGTAGGTGTTTCCTCTGCCCTGTTCAGGTCTGAGCATTTGGGAAATATCTCAAGGTCCACGAAGGCAGTCTCATGTGCTCGGGATAATTGTGCATGAACTTGTTAAACATGTCATCCGAAACGTTGGTGCTATTTCCAGAATTAACAAATCATTCATCCGTCTTGTACTCCATATCAAGCGAATTGATGCGGTTGTTGCTCTGTGCCCCACAGTCGATATTGATAAATCCTAGTGAAGAAGAAATTTTACTGCTTTAGAGCCATCGTCGACACTTGCCCGGAGGCCCTTCTCGACAAATAATTTCTTGCTCTCTTTTTTTTTTAATGCTAAAATTTCTTTTTTTGACAGATTACTAGAGTGAGCCAAGCATATATGGGGCACTCGCATTTATGTAAGAACATGGTCAGACTCACAATAGATTATTGCTGTATTCTTACTTCACATACTATAAATCTAGTTATACAAATCACAAATAAAACAGATGAAAAATCTGACAAACCTCGTGGTGGAGCTTGTTGGGCTTGGGATAAAACATAGGTTCCTTGATCAGAAAACCCACCAGTAGAATACAGAAGGAAATCAAAGCACTATGCATCTCCTTTGATGAAGAAGGGCTTTTGACAAGATGGAAATATTAATCTTCCCACAATATATATATATATATATATATAGTGGCATGTGAACCGACGTATCATTGGAAATTGACCAATGGGAGCGTGACATGTGTCTTCAATCAACGGTCAATTGAGGAAAAGTCTTGTGAGTAGGGCTGACTAATGAGAAGCTGACATGTGACAAAGGTGTCAGGTTAGCATCCGACTAGGATGTCAAAGAATCATCGACCAATCACAAGTCGACACATAGAAAAGCCACGTCAGATGGCCACAACCAAATTAGAGACCGATACGTGGTAATGACACAATGCGTCACATGGGAAAATTGACAAATTTAAATCAACCAATCAAATAACACCACGTGTCAGTTAATTCAGTGTTAGATTTGGTCAGTGGCCACGTTGGAGAGAGTGACCAATGAGAGATTGTCACATGGCCAATCAACGAGTCAATGGATTACTCGGATGCTGAGTGAGAGGCCACGTGAGCAGAGCCAACAAAGCACATCATGCCATATGGTAGCTCGCACACATGCACACAATGTCGTATTTAACATATGATTAGTCAAGAAATAAAAGGGGCAAACGGTCGCCATTACTTTAACTACCAATAAATCTCTCTAACAATGCCTTAAATTAAAGAGTTAATTATCGTCTGATGAAGGAACAGATAGAATGGTTAGTCCATAAGCTCCCTATATAAATAGCTCTCCTCTATTCATATTCTCCATCCCTTGAAAGCTTAAACAAGACGAACCACTCCAATTTCTAACCCTATATAAACTAGAGCTCAAACATCGACTCATTTCTTCACCTCCGAATACGAATGTGGGTTCCTTGAAATTTGGAGGAAGTCCTCTACCTTTCTCCATACTCTCTTCCTCTCGAGGATCAACGGAGAAGCACCGGTGAGTCAGCACAATATAGCTACTCCTACTGCCGAGTTCAAGAACCTTTCGAGCTGAATTTGAGCCACCCTTAGACCTCCTGAGGTAAGGCTGACCCTCCACGACTCTCCGCAACTAAGCATTGTCCTTCCTAAGCCTTTAAGGCTATCAATTGAGATAGAATTTGATCCTAAAAGGATCCTATCGATGAGAGCTAACTACCCATATCAAGAGCTCCATCAATCGTTCCCTTGCTGATTTGAAAGGAAGGTCTTTACCTACAATCGCGAGTCTAACCCGAGACATCAAAAATCTGGTCGGAACGAACAAGTCATGGATCTCGGGTGAGTGGAATTTCTGGCATCGAATTCGATTAGACCTATGATGTGTTACTTAAAAGCATGCTTACTTAGAAAATATATATTTTCCTTAAATATAATCCCCTAACATATGATCTAGTTCAATTTTAACTTCAATTTTAACAATTAGATGCGTTTGATAGTCAATTTGATGAAATCAAATTTGGCTGTGCTAAGCAGTTGAAATTTGGGAAAAAATTGGGGATTTTCGAAATTCAAAGGACCAAAATGCAATTTTATGAAATTGAGGGTCAATTGGGCATGAAAATAATGTTGGAGGACCAATTGAGAAATTTTGGAATTTTTGGGGCAAAACTTACAATTTTTTGTAAAGGAAGGGCAAAATGGTAATTTTGAAAAAATTGGGGAACCAAATTGGAAATTTGGGAAATTAAACCCATTTTTGATGAAATTGAATAAATTGAGGTCCCAAGATAAATTTTAAAAGTTACGGGACTCAATTTGAGGAAAAATCGACATTAGGGGCTTAAAGTTAAAGATAAATAACTTTAGGGACCTAATTGCAAATAACTAAAAGTTTGGGTTTTCTCATTCATTGGAAATGAGTGAAGGCTGTTATGCCGAGTAATAATGAACAACGATGTTCATATCGTGTAGGAACGTGAAATACCGGGAATGCCAGCGTGGACGAGCTCGCATGAATACAAAGAACCGATCTAGTGGAATTCATTGCATTAATGGGTGAGTGGGTTTACTAACATCATACCCGGTTGGGATGATGAGTGCAACTTAAGGATAAAAATCACTTACCGGTTATGAGTGGGATTATATATCATACCCGGTTGGGGATGATAAGTACCTCGGTATAAAACCCACTACTTAGTGGTATTTTTAATCATCACTACTTAGAGAAAGTGATGTGAAAGTTATGCAGAAAAACTACTTACTGGTTGTAAGTAGATCATACCCAGTTGGTGTGATGAGACTTCCTCGAAGGAAGTTGAAAACCCGTTCATCGGTCATGAACGTAGATGTCCTTATACCGGTTGGTATAATGGACAGTGAAAACCTATTTTGTCAGAATGTTCTCCCCTGACTGTGTGCCAATGCTTAAACTATTTGGGAGACCTTCTTGATGGGAGCTCGAATAGCTCTTATAGGCCGGAGGCCTCGGTTTTGGAACATGAGGGCTAAATGCTCGATTTTGAAAATCTCGTACACTGGGCCTAAGGCTAGTTGGCACGAGTAGGAGCTCATAAACGAACCTGATATATGTGCCATAAAATTTAATAAGTGAATTGTTTGGCCATGGTACCAAGATAGGACCGACATACTCAGTCAACTAGCGGTAGTGCGACATGATAGGTTGACGGACTAGTCAAGACAAACAACTACGAGTTGAGTTGAGAGTCGGGGCCGTTGGACCAAGGGAACCACATATTACATGGCAATATGTGTTTGTGGATGCATTGTGAGTACAGGATCATCAAGACGCTCATGAGGGGTAGTGATGCGTCCTAAGGGCACTGGACGACCTGGTGGCTATAAGGGCAGTTCGTCGTTCTAGGTGTCTGTGCGAAATTTGGAGTAGCACCAAGTGCATGAGACTAGGGTGGGGACGGGATGAGGTCTCTGTTCTCATACGGACATGAAGAAGTGATTTCGGGATTGTGGATCAGATGTCGCGTATATCCATTCATTCCCAGGGTAGAAGTGATCGTACTTCTATCCGGGTGGCAGGAAAAGTCACTCCAAAGCCACTAGCGGGTTTAGTAGTGATACTGACTTACGAATGTGTGTAACCTTCATGATGAAGGATGTGTGTTGGGTGATAACACACCAGTAACTATGAAATAATGGAAAAACCCGAGAGAAAATTTAAATGAAGGGAATTTTGAAAAGAAAGTAGTCTTACACACTCCATATAAATGTTTTTCTTAAAAGTTAAAAGTAGACCTTTGAAAACCCATTCACTAAGTAGTCGTACTCACCCACTCCCTTATATCCCTTTCAGGAAATCTCGGAAAGCCTACCCTGAAAGACCATAAACTAAGATGCCTATAAGACAAGTATGTAAAGTTTAAAATTTCATGAAGTTTTGATTATGCTATTCCAGGAAATGGTGCATGTTTAAAGGACGCCTTACTCTTTACGGTTTATAATAAAGGGAAACCCTTTAATAAAATTAGGAGAGTGGTGAGTTGTTCACGGGGATCCAACCAAACCGAGTCGGGGTGTGACAAGCTCTGTTAGGCAGGAGGCCTCAGTTTTAGAACTTAGGGGCTAATACGCCCAATTTTGAAAATCTCGAACAATGAGCCATAGGCTAGTTGGCACGAGCAGGAGCTCGTAAACAAACATGAGTTATATGCCATAAAACTTTAAATAAATGAATTGTTTGGCCATGGTACCAAGACAAGACCGACATATTAAGTCAACTATTGGCAGTGCGACATGACAGGACTCTGAACTAGTCAAGATAAACAGGTGTAGGTTGAGTTGAAGGTCGGGGCTATTGGAACAGTGGCACCACATATTATATGGCATGACATGAAAATACTCATTGTACATGCACTGTGTGTATGGGACCTTCAAGATGCCCAAGAGTGGGTAGTGATGTGTCCTAGGGCCCTGAATGAGTTGGTGGGTATAAGAGTAGTTCGTCGGACTAGGTGATCTTGCGAAGCTTGATGTAGCTTTAAGCACATGAGACCAGGGTGGGGTCGGGATGAGGTCTCTATCCTCATACGGACACGGAGAATTGATTTTGGGATTGAGGGTCGGATGTCGCGTATATCCACTCATTCTCAGGGTAGAAGTGTACTTCTATCTAGGTGGCCGGTAAAGTCGCTCCGATGCCACAAGTGGGTTTAGTGGACGGGCTGGCCTACGATTGTGTGATTGACATTCATGATAAAGGATGTTCTTTGAAAATTGAGATTTTAAAATGAAGAAAATTTAAAGAAAATTAAGGAGTCTAGCACACTCCAACTTGAAAACATTCCTAAACTCCATATATATTTTTTTAACTCCATAAATATTTTAAAGAAAATTTTCACATACCAAATTGATAGCTCGTCATCCAACATTCTTGGCAACATGTTTAGGACCTGAAAGGGGTAAGGGAGGGATGAGTTTATAACTTAGTGAGGGTTTCTACTAATATCGTGACTTACTACTATACACGATTCATCCCATACTCAAATATATATATCAACTTAACCTTTTCATAAAATAATAGTTTATAAAGTTCTAATAAACAAGCTGCAACATGTCTTATCATTTTGAAAAGGTTTCTCAAATAAATCAACTGCTTGTCTCTTACAAGCTTTAAAACATTTCCTCTTAGTTGAAATAATTTCTCATATTTCATATTTAGTAGATTTTTCTACCAAATACACAAACACCCTTTCTTAATAAAGAGATCAAATAATCGCAGAATAGACCCTCAGAGGCTACAAACTCGATTTGTTCCACTAGTGGCCCGAAGTATCTTTACCGTCCACCCTAGTGAGATGTCACAACATCTACCACATCATCTGTGTGAGCACCATGGTCCAACCGCCAGACTTATCAATACCTTAATCTTCAAATAGAGAGATAATACCACACTTTTATATCCCCTCAGTCTCAGTGCACACGAAGTTTCGTAAACTTCAAGACATACTAGAATAGTATAACTTCTCTTGTACCACCATTATTGTCCGGTAGCCCTTAGAACCAACACTACCCTATATCAAATGTCTCCTTAGTTCCGAACGATTGTAATCACATACATATGTATTTTGATTTAAGACCTTTATCTTTACATTGATAGCCTAACGAGCTCTAACTCGACTTTGGCTCAGCATCTTTAGCAAACATGATCAAATTGTGATAATTTTATGAGGCTCTTAAATCATAACTTATTTACGGGTATGGCATGTTTCTATTAGCCTTGGGCCCACTTCACTTTTCAAAAATCGTGGCCTTAGGCCCACTTTCACAGAACTAGATCTAGCCAACCTTCTTTCGACCATGGGTCTTGCCCATTTTCTGCATCGATAATCAGAACTAGATCATTTCCCTTGAAGTGTATGTTTAAAGGTGTTGGGATGGCTTGGTTTGGTCTGAGGAGGGCTCAAAGTGGCCGTTTTCAGCTTGGCCAAAATAGGGCAGCTTCGATCCGTCAAAGCTGCTTCACTGTTCCATCATGCCGGCGCTTCTCCTATTAGATAGCTGTCTTCTCCCTGGTTCTAAAGAGCCTGGCCTCTCCTCCCGAGGTTAAGAAAAATGTTCAAGTCGAAGCTCTGGTTCGAGCTTCACTAGGAAATGGGGCAGTAGAGAGAGAAGTGTTCAGGTGTGAGGAGAATGAATGAGATGACCTCAAGTGTTCAAGTCACCCATCCTCACACTACTCTCAAGCAAGCACGCTTAACTTCAAAGTTCTTATGGAATCTCGTCTACCTGAACCAATTTGGTTTTTCTCTTCTAATTTGTCTTAAGTTTCTTTTCCAAGATTTAATGAACCCTTTGGATCATCCGGAAGTTGTAAATTCCTAAATTGCCTATTTAAAATTTATCGGGTTTGTGAACCAGTTTGGTTTTCTCACTTGGTTTGATCAGTTCTCTTCCCGGTTTAACTTAGCTCAAAAGGGCGGGGTTTATAGAGCTATTCGAGCTCCCGTCGAGAAGGTCTCCCAAATTGTTTAAGCAGTGACACACAGTCAGGGGAGAGCACTTACGAAAAAAATAAATTTTCAACTATCCATCATACTAACCGAGTACGAGGATATCTCCGCTCATAATCGATGAATGGGTTTTCCACTTCCTCTGAGTAAGTTTCATCATACCAATCGGATATCATCTACTTACAATTAGTAAGTAGTTTTTCCGTGTCATTTTCATTTCACGTCTTTAAGTTGTGATGTTTAAAATTCCACTAAGTATTGGGTTTTCATTTCGAGGTACTTATCATCCCCAACCAGTTATGATATAAAATCCCACTCACCCGATTGTGCAGTGAAATTCTTCTTTGGTTTCCATCCTTAGCAAACTTAACTTCAGTTGGCGTCCCTGTTGTCTCATGTTCCTACACGAAATGAACATTATTTTTCATTATCATTTGACTTGATCACTTCATTCAGTATGAATGACTAAATTCACAACTTTTCCAATATTTGCAATTTGGTTCCTAAAGTTATTTTTCCTTTAACTTTAGGCCCCAATTTGCCGATTTTCCCCTAATTGAGTCCCGAAACTTTTAAAATTCCTTTTTGGGACTTCAATTTACTCAATTTCATAAAAAAGGGGTTCAAGTATCCAAATTCCCAATTTGGCCCCCAATTTTCCAAAATTACCCTTTTGCCCTTCCTTTACAAAAATAATAAGTTTTACCCCAAAAATTCTAAACTTTGCTCAATTGGTGCTCTAGCATTCTTATCATACCCAATTGACCCTCAATTTTATAAAATTATATTTTGGTCCTTCAAATTTTTAAAAATCTCCAATTTGCCCAATTTCAACTCCCTAACACAGTCGAATTTGATTTAATCAAATTGATTGATTAAACACTTGCTCACCGGTGAGGGCGCGACGGTCTGAGCTCTCTATCTGGGCAAGTAGCTCTCCTCCTGAAGTTCCTCATTGGATCAAGAATGACATCAATTGATGTCTAATTGGATTAGAATTCTGTCATTGAAATTCTGTCGGCTCTCTCTAGCATCGATCAAAAATTGTAGAGGGAAGCCGAATTGACTTACCTTTCGATCCTAATTCAGTCGTAGGAGGGCTGAGGAAGTGTTGGGAGAGCTTGGTTTGACTTGAGAAGGGCTCAAATTGGTCGATTTTAGCTCAGCTGAAATAGAGCAGCTTCGGTTCGCTGGAGCTGCTTCACTGTTCGATCACACTGGCACTTCTCCAATGAATGGATGTCACCACCGTGTAGCTGACTTCTCCCCAGTTCTAAGAAACCTGACATCGCCTTCTTTGGCTCAGAAATGACCCTATATCGGAGTTCTAGTTCGAGCTTCACCAAAAAACTAAGCAACTGAGAGAGAGTGAGCTTTTTAGGTGTGGAGAGGGGCTCTTTATATAGGGAGCTCAGTGACTCGTTGGCCGTCCATTTGGCATCTTATTGATAGACATTGATGGCCTAGAATTTACTGAACGGAAACGTTTCTTCTTTGTCGGCGCTGTTTCGATTTCCCGGTAAGTGAACAGTGCTGTCATCTGAAGGAAGAAGATGACACTATTCCGAACCGGATCGGATCGGTTCGAACTGGGTTTAAAGCTTAAACCGGGTGGTTCACCCCCGATTCGACTGAATTTTTCAAATCTAAAAATTTCTAAATTCATTTTATATCCAATGGTGGCCTCAAATCTCAAATTTGAATTTTTTAAGCCACCTAGAAAAATGAATTTAGCATCTAGTTCAATAGTGGTTTAAACTAGTCCAAACTAGTTCAATTCGGTTCGGATCCGGTTCACCTGAACTGATTTTGTTTTCATCTCCAATTCACCCTAAAGTCATTTTCATGTCTTTTATGGCTCCCTAGGTCACTTAGGGTCCATAAATTTTTTGGTTTCCCTTCTCTCTATTGGTTTTGGTTCATAAACTAGCTCGGTTTTTAAACCAGATCAATCTGGTTCGGGTCTAGTTCACCCGAACCGGTCTAGTTTTTCTCTCTCAATTTGTCCTAATGTTCCTTTCCAAGATTTATGAACTTCTTTGGGTCACTTGGGAGTTAAAATTCCTCTAATTTGCCTGTTCCTCAATACGGGTTTGTGAATGGGTTCAGATTTCTCACTCAGTATGACCAGTTCTTTTCCTAGTATTTCCTTAAATAAAAAAGAGCGGGGTTTACATGTTTGATTGGTCAATTTGATGAAATCAAATTCGGCTGTTTTAAAGAGTTGAAATTGGGGGGAAAATTGGGGAAATTAGGGATTTTCGAAAATTTGAGGGACCAAAATGTAATTTTATAAAATTGAGGATCAATTGGGCATGATAAGGATATTAGGGGACCGTTTGAGCAAATTTTAGAATTTTTTGGGTAAAACATACCATTTTTGTAAAAGAAGGGCAAATGGTAATTTTGGGAAGATTGGGGGGCCAAATTGGAAATTTGGGTAACTTGAACCCCTTTATATGAAATTGAATAAATTGAGGTACTAAGGGGAATTTTAAAAGTTTTGAGACTTAATTTGGGGAAAAACCGTCAATTGGGGCCTAAAGTAAAGGAAAAATAACTTTAGAGACTGAATTGTAAATATTTGAAAAGTAGAATATTTAGTCATTCATAATGAATGAAGATGATCAAGCTAAATGATAATGAACAATAATGTTAATTTCGTGTAGGAACACAAGAAAATGGGAACGCTAGCTGAGATTAAGCTTGCAAGAGGACGAAAACCAACTAAGAGGAATTTCACTACATGATCGGGTAAGTGAGATTTTTATATCATACTCGGTTGGGATGATAAATATCTTGAAAATGAAAACCCACTGCTAAGTGGTATTTTAAACATCACACCTCAGAGGAGTGATGTGAAAATCACGTGAAAAAACTACTTATCGGTTGTAAGTAGATCATACCCGATTGGAATGATGAAACTTTCTCGAAGGAAGTGAAAAACCCGTTCGTTGGTTATGAGCGGAGATGTCCCCATACTCGGTTGGTATGATAGACAGTTGAAAATATATTATGTCGGAAGTGTTCTCCCCTGACTGTGTGCCACTGCTTAAATAATTTGGGAAACCTTCTTGAATGGAGCTCGAATAGCTTTGTTAAGCTAGAGGCCTCGATTTTGGAACTTGGGGGCTATTATGCCCAAATTTTAAAAATCTCGAACAATAGGCCCTAGGCCAGTTGGCACGAGCAGGAGCTCGTAAACAAACATGATCTATATTCTATGAAAACTTAATTAATTGAATTGCTTGCCCATGGTACCAAGACACGACTAACATACTCAGTCAACTAGCGATAGTGTGACATGAGACCAACTGATGCGAACCTCGCCAATATGTTGACGACACCCTACACCAAATATGGCAATGATCCCAAGACTTTCACCATGCAAGTACACAAAGATAGAGTATACCTTGTTATGTGAGAAACAAGGTATGGGATATGTAGATGCCACACCCAAATCCTCTAAGAAGAACTCTTAGAAAACCTTGGATGATAAGTCTCGATTGTTTGAATGCCATAGGTAAAAACCTGATAAGTTCAAAAAGCTTTTTCAAGAAAAGAAAGAAGACAAAACTTACAAGATTGAAATTCCAAAGTGTGTCCCCTCCAATGCTGTGGAGTATGCCTTTTATAGGCTTAGAAAATAATCAAATAGCCCACAAAATAAAGAAAAAAAATCTATTATGGTTATAAGCTAACCATATCTAATCTAAATATTTAGGATATTTTAATAACTAATTTAAAAATTTGAACTACCTAATATTATCCTAAGAGATTTATTATTAATAAATCTCTTCTTATTAATTAAATTCGGACCTTCAATTGGGCTCATCTTGGGCTCTTCATTTGGGCTTCCATTTGAATATTTATCAATCTCTTTAATCAGTCCATATAAAGCCTATTTGAATCTTTTAGCCCCTTAACCTTGTGATTGGGCCCTCTTGAAGTCTCAAGTGATCATTTATCCCATTTGGTGACGAAGTGTTCAGCTCCATTGCAGGGTCGGTTGATTGGACTTGTAAATTCGTAGTCTATTTAGTCGGATTCACATCATTTTCCCCCTCTTGAAAATGATTTGTCCTCAAATCTTCTTTTCCTTCATCACCTTGCATCAAAAGACATTAACTTATAAATATTTATGCTATTGATTGTTATATATTTGCTAGATAATTTCCTGTTGTAATCATTACTACTAAGTTTTAACACTTTAAATAATCCCTCTAATCTAAGAAATTTTGATAGTTTTCTATTCATAAACCGTCTATTCATTAGGCTAATCCAAATCCCTAGATCAAAAATAGCCTTCTTGAAACTTTTGTTGGCTAGATAAATATTTTCTTGATTTTGTCATTTTCTATCAGATGGATTAAAACCATAGATAATCTCCAACGATGATAACTTAATCACTGAATAAATATAACAATTATATGCAAAAATAACATGTGATAAACATGCAGTTGAAAATAGAAGTTTTGTAACCAACAAAGTATTCCAAGAAAAATTAAGCAATTAATATCAATGATTGTAAGCAAAACGTACCTTCTAGATAATGTATGAGCAACTACATTTTTCAAACCTTGCTTACACTTGATCACATAACCAGTTTTATAAATGAATTCTACCCACCTTGCATGATACTCATTCAGCTTGAGGGCTACTCCGTTAAACTTTTCATTATAATGTGCAATTGTTCTTCTTTCCTGACTTACTAAATAAGGTGTTTGCCTATCTCGAATTACCTTAATTTCCTTGTTAAAAGCAATCCTTTCAAAACTTATAACATATCTAGGAAATACAAGTTTATCCAAAAAAATGATAAATATCTTAAAATTCTCAAACAACTTGTCTTTTCTTAAAACTTCTAACATAATTTTCAAATATTCCGTAAGTTCATCTAAGATCTTATTATATACTAGGATGTCATCAAAATATATATAGTCAAACTTTAAAATGATAACATGCAAGATATGGTTCATTGATATCATGATAGTGCTAAAGGCACTAGTCAATCCAAAAATCACAATTAACCAATCATATAGACCTGGTTTTGTTTTAGATGTTGTTTTCAAATCATCTTTTTCTTTAATTTGAAATTGATGATATTGACTTTTAAGATCAAGTTTTGAAAATAAATAGTATCCATGCATCTCAATAATAATATCATATAAATGAGAAGGATGCCGTTGATACTTTACCGTGATATTGTCTATGGCTCGACAATCAAGGCATATTTGCCAAGTTTCATCCTTCATGGGTACAACACATGGTCGCTTTCTCTTATGTATATATCTCTTTTCCATCAGTTTTAGGACTTGGTGTTGACTTTGATTCTTGTTTTCTCAAACTGGTGGCAAACCAAGAGTTATCTTCTTTGGAATGACATTCTTGAATTCCTATAGAAGAGAAACACTAATGCTCGGCAAATATCAGACAATATGGTTAGTAAAATATAAATCCTTGTACATAAGTACTGTAAGGATAGGATATGGAATTATATCTCTCTTGATCTCACTTTTTCTCTTCACAAAGTTGTTTTTACTCTCTTTTCTTTTTATTATGGTTTTTCTCTCTTCTTTTTCAACCTTGCCTTTTCTCTTTTCATTTTCAATTCTGGCTTTTCTCTCTCTGATTTTTCTCTCTTCTTTTTCAATATTGCCTTTTATCTTTTCCTCTTCAATCATGGCTTTTCTCTCTTGTCTTTCTGCTATTTTCTTTTCATTTGCCTTTTTCTTTTTCAACTGATCCTGAAAAACTTGTTGTAAAGTAAGAGGTACAAGAGATATTAATCTATTATTCATCATAAATGAGTACTTATCTATTAATCTATCACATGTAACGTGACGATCTAACTTCCAAGGTTCTCCCCAATAAAATATGACATGCATGCATTGGTACTACATCACATAATATTTCATCCTGATATTTTCCAATAGAGAAGGACACTATCAACTGTTGGGTTACCTTGAGTTTGAGTTGATCATTTAGCCTTTGAATTTGATATGGCTTTGGATGCTTCGTTGTATGTAATGCCAACTTCTCCACAAGCTCGGTTCAAGCAAAGTTAGTGCAACTTTCCCCATCTATGATAACATAATAAACCTTATTTTTCATAGAGCAACAAGTATGAAATAACTTCTTACGTTGGTTGTCCAAGATATCATCAATCCATGGTTTGTCCCAAGTAGTAGGTTGATTGAAGGAATTGATCTTGATGTTGTCGCGATTAACTTGGAGATCATCGAACTCCCCTAGTTCCTGTGGTTCGAAGCATCGAGATCGACTGCTCCACGGTCGTTCAATGGAAGTATGTTGATCCTGAAAAACTTGTTGTAAAGTAAGTGGTACAAGAGATATTAATCTATTATTCATCACGAATGAGTACTTATCTATTAATCTATCACATGTAACGTGACGATCTAACTTCCAAGGTTCTCCCCAATAAAATATGACATGCATGCATTGGTACTACATCACATAATATTTCATCCTGATATTTTCCAATAGAGAAGGACACTATCAACTGTTGGGTTACCTTGAGTTTGAGTTGATCATTTAGCCTTTGAATTTGATATGGCTTTGGATGCTTCGTTGTATGTAATGCCAACTTCTCCACAAGCTCGGTTCTAGCAAAGTTAGTGCAACTTTCCCCATCTATGATAACATAATAAACCTTATTTTTCATAGAGCAACAAGTATGAAATAACTTCTTACGTTGGTTGTCCAAGATATCATCAATCCATGGTTTGTCCCAAGTAGTAGGTTGATTGAAGGAATTGATCTTGATGTTGTCGCGATTAACTTGGAGATCATCGAACTCCCCTAGTTCCTGTGGTTCGAAGCATCGAGATCGACTGCTCCACGGTCGTTCAATGGAAGTATGTTGATCCTGAAAAACTTGTTGTAAAGTAAGTGGTACAAGAGATATTAATCTATTATTCATCACGAATGAGTACTTATCTATTAATCTATCACATGTAACGTGACGATCTAACTTCCAAGGTTCTCCCCAATAAAATATGACATGCATGCATTGGTACTACATCACATAATATTTCATCCTGATATTTCCCAATAGAGAAGGACACTATCAACTGTTGGGTTACCTTGAGTTTAATTTGATCATTTAGCCTTTAAATTTGATATGGCTTTGGATGCTTTGTTGTATGTAATGCCAACTTCTCCACAAGCTCGGTTCTAGCAAAGTTAGTGCAACTTTCCCCATCTATGATAACATAATAAACCTTATTTTTCATAGAGCAACGAGTATGAAATAACTTCTTACGTTGGTTGTCCAAGATATCATCAATCTATGGTTTGTCCCAAGTAGTAGGTTGATTGAAGGAATTGATCTTGATGTTGTCGCGATTAACTTGGAGATTATCGAACTCCCCTAGTTCTTGTGGTTCGAAGCATTGAGATCGATTGCTCCACGGTCGTTCAATGGAAGTATGTTGATGTGAGTGTTGCCTCACACCTTCCTCCAAGCGATCCATTCGCGTATGAAGTGGCTCAAATTCAGACTTCACTACCTGTTTCATTTGACTCTTCATTGCTTTCCACTGTAGGTTTTGAATGGGTGATATAAAACCCTCTTCTTTCATTGTGTTTCCTTGTTGTTGGGCCTTTTGAATTTGGCAATTGTTAGAAAGAAAAGAACCTCGCAACTCTCCCTCACATGTTTCTGTCAAACACTCTTGTTTTACACTTAAATGGCTTTTTCTTATATATTTAAAGCACTATTACCTTTTCCCACTCATATGTCTTCTTTCAATATGAATTGAACTTTAAAAATAAATCATTTTTATGAAGTTGTTCAACTTGAGGAACAATCAAGATAAATCAATAAGGTTTTCAAAAACTAATTACAGAAGAATTTAAGTGTGGTGTACAAATATACTCAGAAAAGAATAAAATTTAGATAGAGAAAGAAATAAGAAATTAAGATAGAATGAAATAATAGAGTTAGATAGAGTAGAATAAGAATGAGATATGAGATAGAATTGTGTGCCTCTCTTTTTTTTTTGCCTTTTTTTTCTCAATTTTTTTTCGCTCTTCTTTTTCTCTTTTTTGGCACAAATTTTTTTGGCTTTTTTTTCTTTTTTTTTTTTACCTACTGAAGAGAAGATAGATAGAAGAAGATGAGAATTTTTTTTTCTTTTATAGAGAATAGAAATAGGTAGAGAAGATAAAAAGAACAAGATAAAAAACATGGGATAGAACTTACTGTACAACCATGTGCTCTAATACCAACTGATGTAAACCTCGCCAATATGTTGACGACACACCCTACACCAAATATGACAATGATCCCAAGACTTTCACGACGCAAGTACACAAAGATGGAGTATACCTTGTTATGTGAGAAACAAGGTATGAGATATGTAGACGCCACACCCAAATCCTCTAAGAAGAACTCTTAGAAAACCTTGGATGATAAGTCTCGATTGCTTGAATGCCATAGGTAAAAACCTGATAAGTTCGAAAAGCTCTTTCAAGAAAAGAAATAAGACAAAACTTACAAGATTAAAATTCCAAAGTATATCTCCTCCAATGCCGTGGAGTATGTCTTTTATAGGCTAAGAAAACAACCGAATAGCACACAAAATAAGGAAAAAAAAATCTATTATGGGTATAGGCTAACCATATTTAATCTAAATATCTAGGATATTTTAATAACTAATTTAAAAATCTGAACTACCTAATATTATCCTAAGAGATTTATTATTAATAAATCTCTCCTTATTAATTAAATCCGGACATTCTCTTGGGCTCATCTTGGGCTATTCATTTGGGCTTCCATTTGAATATTCAGTAATCTCTTTAATCAGTCCATATAAAGTCTATTTGAATCTTTTAGCCCCTTAACCTTGTGATTAGGCCCTCTTGAAGTCTCAAGTGATCATTTATCCCATTTAGTGATGAAGTGTTCAGCTCCATTGATGTGAATCCGACTAAAGAGACTACGAATTCACAAGCCCAATCAACCGAACCTGCAATGAAGCTGAACAGTTCATCACCAAAAGAGATGAATAATCATTTGAGTCTACAAGAGGGTCCAATCACAAGGTCAAGGGCTAAAAGATTCAAAAAAGCTTTATATGGGTTGATTAAAGAAATTGCTGAATATTCAAATAGAAGCCCAAATGAAGAGCCCAAGATGAGCCCAAGAGAAGGTCCAGATTTAATTAATAAGGAGAGATTTATAAATATAATAAATCTCTTAGGATAATATTAGGTAGTCAGATTAAATAAGGTTAGCTTATAACCATAATAGATTTTTTCCTCATTATGTGGGTCATTCGGTTGTTTTCTGAGCCTATAAAAGGCATACTCCACAGCATTGGAGAGACACACTTTGGAATTTATATCTTGTGAGTTTTTGTCTTCTTTCTATCTTGAAATAGCTTTTGAACTTATCAGGTTTTTACCTGTGGCGTTCAAGCAATTAAGACTTATCACCTGGGGTTTTCTAAGAGTTATTCTTAGAGGATTTGGGTGTGGCGTCTACATATCTCATACTTTGTTTCTCACATAAATAAGTTATATTCCATCTTTTCGCACTTGCATCGTGAAAGTCTTGGGATCGTTGCCATATTTGGTGTAGGGTGTCGTTAGCATATTGACGAGGTTCGCATCATTCATTGCAAGATCGGTTGATTGGACTTGTAAATTAGTAGTCTATTTAGTCGGATTCACATCAAATTAAGACTTGTATTTTATAAAATGACATACTCCAATATATATATATATATATATATATAAAAGGCTAGGGCCCGTTGTTAGAAAATGGACTAAGGTACAATAAAATAGAAAATAAATTGAGACCACGAATTCAGGTGTTTAGCTGAAGACCCGAAGTAACTTATGTGAAATAAGTTAAAGATCGAATACTAAAATAATGTCTAAATATGAGAATGAATGGTAGTATGTGAAAGTTATGAAATACCAGGATACGTCCGGATGAATTTTTAAAAGTAGCACAACTAAATACTTAATGAAATATGACATGCCGGTCTATTTTTTATGCATGATGAAATCTGGTATGAATACTTATTATGTATTGTATTTTCTTAATATAATGATTAGTAATTCACAAGTCAATTCTTAAACTGTTATAATATGATGCATAATATCTATCATGTGCATAATATTTACATCAGAGAATAATCATATTTTATGCTCGAATAGAATATAAGGGTGTAACTATACTTATACATCCAAAATAGTATTAATGGGATGAATTTACGTTGTTTGCGAGAACAAAATAGGAGAAAACTAGAATGTATTGTATTATGTTGTTTAATTGAATTCGAGTAATACCTATACTCCGAAATTTAACCCGATTTAAATATTAGGACGGATGGTAGAATATATGTATGAATCCTATCTATTAATGTAATTCATCGTGATATAACATAATAATGAAATACTCCACCTGATACAAATATACAATTCATTAATACTAGAAATGAATAACAAGTGAATGTCTAGACTTGATTAGTTAATTTAAAACAAGAGTTATGGTACAATTATACTATAAAAATAAATAATATTGGTTGAACTGGAGTATTAAATAAGAAATATTTATATTAAATATTTTTATTTGAGTTATTATATAAAATTTATAATATGAGTAGAAAAAATATTAATTTTTTTGATTTTTTTTTGTAAATGTTAAGGTATAGGTATGTTAACAATCAAAACACATAAACTTTAATCATGTTATTAACTTTGGTAAAATGTTTTTTTTTTTGCTTCAAGTTAATGGAGTAGGTAAATGACATTTTATCAAATTTAATAAGATCTTTTTTCATTTAATATAATTGGAGAGACTTCCTATTATATCATTCTTGACACTAATTTTTCTTTACATCATTATGACAAACTTTGAACTTAGGTAAATTTTGGTATCAAAACCGGCCAAGTAATAGAGAAACAAAGAGTAATGTTTATCAAAGTTTCTAATATTCTGCCTTAAATAAAATTCAAGGTAAATTAATATCACGACTACAAGTTGAAATTGATATAATATTTAATTTCAATGTTTGATTGGATAAAAAAATGTGTACCAAATTTTTAAAAATATAAAAGTTCGTGTTCAATTATATATATGTTGAGACTTGAAACTCCAGGGAAATGAGGTCAGTGTACTTCAGAATCCTACCTTCTCCGTTCTTCAGGAAGCCTCCTATTACACTGGGAGTTCAGGCTAAACTCCCTCCGCCGCCTGAGCTCGGGCCAGTCTCAGGGATCTCAACAAAGATGGGAACTGCTCGAGAAGACGGCGGCCCGAGGCCGCCATCATCGTTCGACTTCAAGGCGTACTTGGCGGGGAAGCTCGTGTCGGTGAACGAGGCCCTGGATGCTGCGGTTCCTCTGAGATCTTCGATGAAGATCCACGAGGCAATGCGTTACTCCCTTCTAGCCGGTGGGAAGCGGGTCTGTCCCATATTCTGCATCGCCGCCTGCGAGCTCGTGGGCGGTACCTTGCCTGTGGCCATGCCCTCAGCGTGCGCCCTCGAGATGATCCACACCATGTCTCTCATCCATGACGATTTGCCCTGTATGGACGACGGTGACCTGCGTCGTGGGAAGCCAACCAATCACAAGGTAGGTATATTGGTCTGGTCGCTTTTTAGGTGTTTGATATAATGTCTATCAGAACTCTGTTTACTTCCATTTAAATGGAGAAATGCTGACCTTCTTCTTTTACAGGTCTACGGTGAGGCTGTCGCAGTTTTGGCCGGTGATGCACTTTTAGCATTGGCATTTGAGCACATTGCAGCAGAAACAAAAGGTGTTAACCCATCACAAATAGTCCGGGCCATCAGAGAGCTGGGAAGATCGATTGGAGCCGAGGGCATCGTGGCAGGCCAAGTGGCAGATATATGCTCCGAGGGGATGTCCAATATAAGCCTGAAGGAGCTCGAGTTCATCCACCTGCACAAGACAGCATGCCTTCTGGAGGCCTCGGTAGTGCTTGGTGCAATCATGGGTGGTGGAACCAATGAAGAGATTGAGAAACTGAGGAGCTTTGCTAGAAGCACTGGTTTATTATTCCAGGTGATCGATGATATACTGGACGTGACAAAGTCTTCCCTAGAGCTGGGAAAAACTACAGGGAAGGACGTTCTGGCCCACAAGGTCACATACCCAAAGTTGTTAGGGGTTGAGAAGTCCAGAGAGTTTGCCAAGAAGTTGAATGGGGATGCTCAGGCACAGTTGGCCGGGTTCGATCCTGACAAGGCAGCTCCATTGGTTGCTCTAGCAAATTACATTGCCAATCGGCAGAGCTGACTATTTGCTGGGCTGTTTTGGTGGATCCACACAAATGGCGAAGATGATTTTCAGGAAAGATGCACTTGCAGATGGTGGATTGGATCATTTCAAAACTTTATGCACTTTATAGGGCATCCATTTGATTTTGCTGAGCCCCAGCTTCTAATCACATTCTTCCCTTCTAAATGGCTAGTAATAGTAATCAACCCAAGCTTCATCATGACTACAATAGAGAAGCTGTTTAATATCTGAATATCACACTGCGTGGAGGTGGGGAGTATTCGAAAGTGTTTCCACCTGTGAGAGATTTGGACAAACATTAACATTTCCCGACAAAGGAAGTTGAAGATATATATACAAATTAATGCATTATATACAAATTAATTAGAGGAGTTGATCTGAACCTCAAGGAAAATATATACAAATTAATTAGAGACACAAGTAAACATAAGGATATGTTTGAAAAATTAAATAAGATTTGAAACAAATAGAATAAAAAAATGGAGTACATGGTAGTGGATGAAATATATATTTGAGGATATAATTATAAATTAAATAAAATAGAGAATTATTATATTTTTATAAGTTTTAAAAGTTTAACCATTAATCGGTTTATAATAATTTTTTATATTATATTAGAGTTGTACTTGATCCGAAATTTAAAACTCGATCGGTAGTTTGTTTGAATATAGATAAAAAATATTAAATTAGAGATAATTATTTAATATCAAAATAATAATAATCGGATAATATATAATTGTTGAGTGCGAAAAAATCACTCGTGATAAGTATATACAATTTTACTTATGTTGAAAATATAATTGAATATTGAATAAAATGAAAAATATTATTTATTTATAAAATTTAAAATATTAAACTATTTACATATAAACTTTTAAGTATATATATTTCTACCAATTATTCATACACAATAAATTATTACACATACAAAAGTTTTTCATCAATTCACGGCCATAGGTAAGAAAACGAATATGTAAGGGAAAGACAAAGTTAGAGATTTGGATAGATGGGGAAGAGGATATTGAGAGGTAATTTTTCCAGCAGTTTTAAAACTTATTTCAAGCTCCCGGAGAGAAATATTGGGAAAAAAAAAGCTCCCTCCACAGACATAATTAGAGGCTTCAATTTTGCGTGTAAATGTGATGGTTACATAGGTCATGAATTGGTATTTAATCGCGCCCAAAATTGTACAATTTTTCTAACGGATCTCAAAAATATAAAAAAAATTTAATCTAAATTATATAAAATTAATTAAAAAATTAAATAAATAATAGATCAAATTTGTGGTAAACTAATTAATTTATTCATTATAATATAGTTCGTCAATGTGCTACTCGTGAAATATGTGTCACATTTATAGCACATACACGTCTTTCTCACCTCATTGGGCGAGTTGTGAGTCGAATTTGGTCCAATACTATTCCCCACTCCACCATTTTCTTACATATTTTTTCTATTCGACAAACGAAAGGAAATTATCTAGAAAACCAGATTCTTAATTAAATCCTATATAACAAAATTTATTACTAAATTAACAACTCATCCATTTATCTTTTCACTTCATAAATTGAAATGTCTACTCCTCGTATATTAGAAATTTGAAATATAAGTTAGGAGAGAGACTTTTTGGTGATTAGGACAACCCATACTTTCAAATAAAAATGATCTCTTCTCCTACTACCTAATTTAGTGATTTTGGTATCATTATATGTCATAAAAGTTAGTTTTTTTTCCACCTACAATCCCTTTATTAGCATTAGCGAGCCCGTATAGTAAATGATCCCAACAACCTAAGAAGTGGTTGTCAAATTTGCCACATCTTGACGACCTAAAATTGCTTAAAATTTTTCAAGGACACTTGACTTATGCTATCGAATCCTATTATCCCTTAAGCTAAAGGAATCGTGATCGTATTCCATTGTGAAAGCTTTGACAATACTTTATTTTAACCAAGATCTGCAAATCAGGTATTGTAGGAAACTCCGACTAATATTTTGGGGATTAAGGTGGCAAATAACTCGTGAGAAAATTAGCTTTCCAACCACACATGCGATGATAATTGCCATCCTCTCTCCGTTGAGCTACAATCTAAAATCTGACTTTGTATTATTTTCAATGAGTGACCCAACTCAACCAAAACAAAATTGTTTCGAGTGCCATCAACTAGAGTAGGACCATGGGGACTTAGGTAACATGTTTAGGATTATTTTAGGAGTTTTTACCAAACATATTAAGGTGTTTTTGTGAAAAGGAAAGTTGGATAACTAAAATATAAATTTTGAAAAGTATGGAGATAAAAATAAAATTTTAGTAAAATGGAAACCTAAAGTAAACTCAATAGAAGTATATGGACATGAAATGAAGTGTTAGAAAGTTTAGGGATCTAAATTAGAGGCTTTGAAAAGGACATGAAGATTTTGAAAACTTTAGGGAAAAAAATAGTAAATACAAAAAGTTTGAGGTAAAAAATGTAATTTATAAGGGTTCAGTACCAAATGAGACCAATGCATATTATAGAGACTAATACGAGAACTTTTAAAAGTTAGTCTTATAATTAGATGTATTGAAAAGAAAAGGGATATTTTAGTAAATTATGAAAAGTTATGGATTTAAAGGTAAATTTAGGAAAATTAGATGTATATGTTAAAATTTTAGAGATTTAGAAGATATTATGGTAAGTAAAGCTAAATAAGGAAAAACCTTAGATTGATGGACAATTACGGAAAGGGTAGCATGAACAACACTCAAATTGAACAAATCAATCGATTGGGTAAAAGTTATTCATATAAAGTAAATAGTTGTACTACAACATGATAATCACACTTTTCGAGGTATTTGGAAAGAAAGGTTGGGAGGAACAAGTCCCATATATAATAATAAGTGAGTTTATTGATAACGAGTTCAATTGTACCCACCACTACTCTTTACAATTTTATAAGAAATTTATGGATATATGTATATTTGGAAAATTATTATGAAAAACATGTGAAAGCAATCTAAATGAATATACATTTTTCACACATAGACTAGTTTTGGTCTGGAACCCTCTAAATAAATAGTCACTTCTTCCGTAATTTATAAAGATAACCACTACTGTGGTACGGGTAGAACTCAGGCGTGACCTGAAAAGATTTCAAAATAATTTTAAAAAAATCTTTCCATAAAACATATCGGAATATTATTAATGTATGAATGTACCAAGAAGCTAAATCATGGCAAGCGCTCCTCTTCATCATAAGCTCTCATTTTTCTTGGTGTAAAAACTTCCCTGAAAGGGTTTAAGGGAGTAGTGGTGAGTTCGACAACTCAATGAGTAGGGTTTATAGGACATCACGACTTTCTATCCATGATTCGGTGTGCACTTAAGTAAAACTTTCCTTTCTTGAAAATTATATGATAAACAAGCCGCTACTTGTATTATCTTTCATAAAAAGGATTTCGCATCAATTTCATTGTTCATCTCATTAAGATTAGGATAGTTACTTTTTTAGTTGAAGGGATTTACTAAATCAAATCTATAAGTGTTTGTTTTAGACAATCACACAAACACCCTTTATCCATAAAGGGATCATACAATTATAGAACAGACCCTCATAGGCTACAAACTTGATTTATAACACTAGTGATTTGGAGCGTCTTTACCGTCCACACTGGTGAGATGCCACAACCTTTGACCACATTGTATGTGTGAGGACCTTGGCCCAACCCACAGACTTATCGATATTTCGCTCCCCAAATTGTAGGGTGAGACCTCACTCTTCTATCCACTCGGCCTTAATACGTATGAAGCTCCCAAAACTTCAAGACATACAGCAACAACATTTCTGTCCTTGTGCCAACTTAGCTGTCCAGTAGCACTTAGAACCAACACTACCCCGTACTGAGCGTCTCTTGGTTCCACATGATTACAATTACATACAAGTATATTTTGATTTAAAACCTTTATCTTTGCACTATTAGTTCAACGGGCTGTGACCTGGCTTTGACATAGTAGCTACAACAAGCATTATCTAATTGTGATAATTTTTGACAAGCTATTAAATTAAACTTATTTATGGGACTGGACTTGTTTCCATTGGCCTTAGGCCCACTTTTACGAGTTTTCAAAACATGACATTAGGCATACTTCACTTTCAAAAACTTTAGCCTTGGTCCCACTTGCATAGAACTAGATCTAGCCCACCAACGTCGACCATGGGCCTCACATATATCCTCCATCAACGGTCGACTAGACCACATCACTTGAAGTGTATCCATACAATGTGCAAGGGTTGTCCTACTAACCTACTTAATACTTTCTTCAAAAATATAATCACAAAATGTTTAATCAATTTCATACAGTCAGGGAATTATATTTTTGGAAATCTATTTTCAAAGTAAAGCTTAATCCTAGTTTGTGCATAATCGGTCCCTATGTCAAAAATCATACTCACCTATATTCCCAAACTTATTTGTCCCGAGGATTTCCAAGCTTGTTATGCCTTTTCTTTGCACAAATTTTTAGATGATCCGTTCTTACAATAGATTGGGCAATTAAGTCTCAATTAATAAGGTAATTACACTTAAGACTAGTAACTTTCCAATAATTATGATTTTGCCCTTATGTTATACCTTAATCCCAATTAGGCCCCTAAGATTTTCAAATCTTCCATTTCTATAATTTCCTCAAATTTCCAATTAGGTACAATAATTCTCATTAATTACAAAAAATTCCCAATTTCTCAAAAATTCCAATTAAGTTCCCAAACTTTCAAAAATTACAATTTAGTTCTCTAATTTGAATATCATAAATTCGACCTTAATCCTTCTCAATTGAGTCATAACATGCTACTAATTATCTTCCCTATGTCCCCCAAATTATTCCAAGTTTTCAAACATTAAAATTAGCTTAGAAATGAGCTTAAACAGAGCTTTGCCGAAAAATCGTCTTAGAGAGAGGAGCTTCGATTACTTACCAGTGAGGGTTTGATGATCGGAGCTTTTGATTCTAACGGGTTACTCTCTTCCTAGGGATCCTTCCTGAATCAAACCACGCCTCAATTAGTGGCATGAGCAGTGTGAATTTCTTAACTTAGTTGTCATGCCCCAACCCGATTTTGGTCGGATCCCCGTGAACAACCCGCCACTCTCCCGGTTTATTAAATGGTTTCCCCTTATCATAATCCATAAAGAGTAAGACGTCCTTTAAACCTGCACCATTTCCTGGAATAGCATAATCAAAACTGCATGAAATTGTAAACTTTACATACATGTCTTACATGCATCTTAGTTGATGGTCATTCAGGGTAGGCTTTCCGGGATTTCTTGAAAGGGATATAAGGGAGGGGGTGAGTACGACTACTCAATGAATGGGTTTTCAAAAGTCTACTTTTAACTTTTAAGAAAAATATTTATATGTAGTGTGCTAGACTCCTTTCTTTTCAAAAATCCCTTCATTTAAAAATTTGGGTTTTTCCATTATTTCTTAGTTACGGTGTGTCATCACCCAACACACATCCTTCATCATGAAGGTTACACACATTCGCAAGTCAGTATCACTACTGAACCCTTATGACAAAATAGGTTTTTACTGTCCATTATACCGACCGGTATAAGGACATCTCCATTCATAACCGATGAATGGGTTTTCAACTTTCTTCTAGGAAGTCTCATCATACCAACCGGGTATGATCTACTTACAACCGGTAAGTAGTTTTTTTCGCATAATTTTCACATCACTTTCTCTAAGTGGTGATGATTAAAATACCACTAAATAGTGGGTTTTTATACCGAGGTACTTTTCATCCCCTACCGGGTATGATATAAAATTTTCACCCACAACCGGTAAGTAGTTTTTATCTTTAAGTTGTGCTCATCATCCCAACTGGGTATGATGTTAGTAAACCCACTCACCCGTTAACGCAGTGAATTCCACTTGACCAGTTCTTTGAATTCACGCGAGCTCGTCCATGCTGGCGTTCCCGGTATTTCGCTTTCCTACATGATAAGAACATCCTTGTTCATTATTACTCAGCATAACAGCCTTCATTCATTGGAAATGAATGAGAAAACCCAAACTTTTAGTTATTTGCAATTAGGTCCCTAAAGTTATTTCTCTTTAACTTTAAGTCTCAGATGTCGGTTTTTCCTCAAATTGAGTCCCGTAACCTTTAAAATTTATATTGGGACCTCAATTCATTCAATTTCACCAAAAAGGGGTTTAATTTCCAAAATTTCCAATTTGGTCCCCCAATTTTTCCAAAATTACCATTTTGCCCTTCCTTTACAAAAATGGTAAGTTTTGCCCCAAAAATTCTAAAATTCCTCAATTGGTCCTCCAACATTATTTTCATGCCCAATTGACCCTCAATTTCATAAAATTACATTTTGGCCCTTTGAATTTCAAAAATCCCCCATTTTCCCCCCAATTTCAACTCTTCAACACTACCGAATTTGATTTCATCAAATTGACCGATCAAACACTTCTAATTGTTGAAATTGGAGTTGAAATTGAGTTCCTGCATGTTCATATGATTATAAAAACTTTGAATCGCAGATTTTAACATCGGAACGAGCTCAAACGGAGCTTCGCCGAAAAATGAACTATAGAGAGAGAAAGCTTCGATTACTCACCGGTGAAGGCATGGCGGTCCAAGCTTTCGATCTGGGCAGATAGCTATCGTACTGAGGTTCATCCTAGAAATAAGAATCACATCAATTGATGCAGAATTGGATTAGAATTTCGTCATTGAAATTTAGTCGACCCTCTCTCTAGCACCGATTGAAAATTATAAAGGGGAGTCGAATTGGCTTACCTTTCGGTCCTAATTTGGTCATGGAAAGGCTAAGGAAGTGTTGCGAGGGCTTGGTTTGGCCTGAGGAGGGCTTGAAATGGCTGATTTCAGCTTGGCCAAAATAGGGCAGCTTCGATCCGCTGGAGCTGCTTCACTATTCCATCATGCCGATGCTTCTCCAACGATTCTCGGATTGACTATAGTTTGCTATCAGATAGCTGTCTTCTCCCCGATTCTAAAGAGCCCGACCTCTCCTTTCGAGGTTAAGAAAAATGTTGAAGTCGAAGCTCTGGTTTAAGATTCACTGGGAAATGGAGCAGTAGAGAGAGAGAGAAGTGTTCGGGTGTGAGGAGAATGAATGGGGATGATCTCTTTATATAGGTGTAAAACCCGTGTATTAAATGGAAGAGATTTATTAATAGTATTAATATTGCCATAAATTATTGGTATTAATTCCAATAATTTAATTTTGGTATTAAATTATTTGTATTAATTCCAATAATTTAATTTAGGTATTAAATTATTGGTATTAATTACAATAATTAAATATATATTAATTTATTGTTATTTATGATAAGGCGTACGTTCGCATAAAAATTTTTGATCGAAATTTCGGGTTACAAAAAAATTCACACTTCCTAGGAGGTCACCCATCATCACACTACTCTCGGGCAAGCACGCTTAACTTCAAAGTTCTTATGGAATCTTGTTCACCTAAACCAATTTGGTTTTTGTCTTCTAATTTTTCTTAAATTTATTTTCCAAGGTTTATTGAACCCTTTGGATTACTCGGAAGTTGTAAATTTCCATATTCCTTGTTCCCAAATGTAAACTGGCTCGATTTTCTTACTTAGTTTGACTGGTTCTTTTCCCGATTTTCCTTAACTCAAAAGTGTGAGGTTTACATTAGTTTTCAGTAAAAATGCACTGTGAATAGTAAATTCCGGCGAGGAGAGGCGGATGGGACTTACCACAATAGTTTTGGAAAGGTGTAGAATCCTCTAAGGAAGGTGTGGAGGGCTTGGTTTGGCGATGGCTCATCTGAGGGTGGCTTCAATTGAGCTCTGTCAACTACGATTGCCGACAACTGAGAGATTGAAGGTACTGTGCAAGCTCGTCGACGCTTCTCCAACAACCTTCGATCTGAATACAATATGTAGGGAGGTAGAGGACTCTATCAGGATTTCATGGAACTCAAATGTGCCTTGGAGGTGGAGGAAAGTGCCCAAGTGGGAGCTCTGGTTCACACTTGGTTAGAATGAGGATCTCTTCTTCTTCTTCTTCTTCAATCGTTTGAGGGATGAGTAGGATGAATGGGGATGAGCTCTTTATATTTGGAGCTCGGGAACCCATGGCTCTACCAGTTTCCAAATTAGTCAAGCCTATCTTCTCTGAAATTGCCATTATCGGAATAAATATTCCCTCATCGAAAATGGAAATGGAATTATTTCATTTTTCGTTCTATGTACAATGCTATCTTTTGAAGGTTAAATATGACATTGTGTGTGCGCGTATGAGCTTTGCCTGTGCGATTTCCCACATTTCACACCTTGATTGACTGACGTCACTAAAGCATCTTCTCACTCAGCATTTGAGTAATTCGTTGACTCATTGACTGGCCACGTGGCAACCACCCATTGGTCACTCGTTCCAACGTGGCCGTTGACCAACTTTAACCATATGTTGACCAAGACACGTGGCATCCTTTGATTGACCAATTTAAATAAGTCATTTTCCCTCGTGACACACTGTGCCAATGCCAGTGTAAGCCTTTAACTGGTTGGTGCCATCCGATATGGCGCTACCATTTGTCGACCTTAGATTAGTCGACCGTTCTCCCACATCCTAGTTGACCACTAACATGACACCTTTTCCAGGTTGTAGCTTCTCATTGGTCATTCTTGCTAACGATGTTTATCTTGACTTGACTGTTTGACTAAGAACATGTGTCACTCTCCCATTGGTTAGTCATCGATGATGTGGACTTTCTTTGTCTAATAGTTGACTAGGGACACGTGTCTTGCTCTAATTGGTCAGCGCTTCCAGGCACTGATTGAGCATACTTTGCTGACTGCAGACATGTAGCTGACTTCTCCCCAGTTCTAAAAACCCAACTTCGCTTTCTTTGGCTCAGAAATGACCCTATATCAGAGCTCTAGTTCAAGCTTTATCGAAAAACTAAGTAGTTGAGAGAGAGTAAGCTTTTCAAGTATGGAGAGGATGAATGGGGGGGGGGGGGGGGGTCTTTATATAGGAAACTCGAGGACTTCTTGGCCGTCCGATTGACACCTTTATGACAGGCATTGATGGCCAAAAATGTATTAAACGGAGATGTTTCTTCTTTGCCGGTGCTGCTTCGATTTTTCGACGAGTGAATAGTGCTGTCATATGGAGGAAGAAGATGACACTGTTTTGAACTGGACCGGACTGGTCCGAACCAGGTTCAAAGCTTAAACCGGCCGGTTCACCCACTATTCGACCGAGTTTTTCAAATCTAAAAATTTCTAAATTCATTTTCTATCCAATGGTGGCCTCAAATCTCAAAATTGAAATTTTAAGCCACCTAGAAAAATGAATTTAGAATTCGGTTCAATAGTGGTTCAAACCGGTTCACCTAAACCAATTTGGTTTTCATCTTCAATTCATTCTCAAGTCCATTTCCATGACTTTTGGGACTCTTTGGGTCACTCAAGATTCATAAATTTCCTGGTTTGCTCTTTCTCTATCGGTTTCGGTTCATGAACTCACTTGGTTCATAAATCGGTTCAATCCAGTTGGATCCGGTTCATCTAAACCGATTTGGTTTTTCTCTTCCAATCGTAAGGTTCTTTTCGAAGGTTTTATGAACCCTTTGGATCACCCGGGAGTTGTAAATTTCCAAAATTGCCCGTTCCCAAATGCTCGGGTTTGTGAACTAGTTCAGTTTTCTTACTCGGTTTGACCAGTTCTTTTCATGGTTGTCCTTAACTAAAAAGGGTGGGGTTTACAACTCTCTCCTCCTTTTAGGAGTTTTGTCCCCAAAACTCAACCAATATATTCCACATCGGGAATAATCTCCCTTAATGTCAACTTGGGTTTTTTTGACATTCTAACACTTCGATTGCTCTTTCGCTTAGTCCTCGTAAGCATTCATCTAAGGAATTTCTTTTCATTTATCATGCTTACTCCTTCCATGGAGTTATAATAACGAGGCATGTCTGGCTCATGAATCCAAATGTATATTCTTAGTTTCGCATCTCCCTTTATTTAGGGCAAGGTTCTTCCTGTTGGGGTTCTTACTCAAGATTTCAGGATTGGGAGTTCCAAGGTGCCCAATCATTCCTTTGTCTAGTTATTCTCTTCATCGTTGAAACCCCTAGCTCAACGTTCTTTCGAGCATTATGTACTTGTTTTCACAAGTTTTTATGTTATTATTCTTTCATCCCAATTTGACACATCCTTCATCCGTCATTGATTACAATTTCGGTCAAATTTATGTTTGACCTCGTTATGTTTACTAACTGAATTCTTCTTACTCGTGTTACATTTTACTCAGAACTGTTGGTGCTTTTATGTCCCTTACGACATGACTTAGTTTTGAACCTGTCTTTGTCCATCAGATTTCTACAACACCTCTTTTAGGGTTGTTTCCAATTTTCCGGCCTTCTAGGGAATGTATAATTTCATCCCTCCTTTCATCGGGTAGTATTCCTTGGTTACTTTTACTGTTATCCAATTATCCTTCGTATCTTGACAACATGTCTTACATAACCGTGTCAGATTTTCTTACCCCACTCGTCCTTTCCTAACTTCTTTATTGGGTCTTTCTGGTGCCAATTATTTGGTTTCCTGATAGTTTACCAACAAACTGAGATTATTTCCTTCTTAAGTCCTTGGCATTCCTTATTCAAGTATTTTTCCTTTTTCCTTAATCCACTTTTACTTACTCGTAATCACTTCATGATTCTTCATTCTACAATAATCGCTTTTGATCTATGTGTCGATTCCTTTGCTTGGAAAGGTTCCCTCCTTTCTGTTTCGTTCTCTACTATGTCTTTCACAATAGAGATTTCCATCTTAGGAGTTACATGCTCAACCTCCTTATCATTCATTGTAAGGTTCTTTCTCCCTTTCTTTGCACCCTTATCTATGTTAGGGCATTTGCCCGTATTGGATTCTTCTTTATCCACACCTTCTATTTCATCCCTTATTCTTTACTGAAGATACTTTCAATTTTCGGTCTTATTCCGTACACTTCACACTATGCCCAACCGTCCACTCTTTAAGCTTCATGTGCACGTGTGGACTATGACCTGTCTTACCAATTGTGGTTATTCCTCCTTAACCACATCTTATTTGGAGGGTTCACTTTCCCAACGTTTCTTGGACGTTCTTTCCTTCATTACCTTATTATGGATAGTTCACTCATTCTTATTTGTCACAACATCTCTTGATGCTAACTTCTTACTTACCATTTTCTTGAGTTTAACTACTCCTTAGATTCTCTTAATATGCTTCCATGGGTTTCTTTCACCTTAGCATGCATTTTATTTGCAAATTCGTCTCCTCACCCCTCATCACCAGGTTTCATTTCTTCTTTATTAGGTCATGTATCATTTCTCAAGATGTCCTTATTTTGGAGGATTCTTACCCTTGTTGTAAACCCCACACTTTTGAGTTAAGGAAAACCGGGAAAAGAACCAGTCAAACTAAGTAAGAAAACTGAACTAGTTTACAAACCTGATAATATGGGAACAAGCAATTTGGAAATTTACAACTCCTGGGTGATCCAAAAGGTTCATTAAACCTTGGAAAAGAAACTTAAGACAAAATAAAAGACAAAAACCAAATTGGTTCACGTGAACGAGATTTCATAAGAACTTTGAAGTTAAGCGTGATTGCTCGAGAGTAGTGTGAGGATGGGTGACCTCCTGTGAAATATGATTTTTTTTGTAAACCGAAATTTCGGTAAAAAATTTTTATGCGAATGTACACCTTATCATAAATGGCCATAAATTAATATATATTTAATTATTGTAATTAATACCAATAATTTATGTTAATATTAATACTAGTAATAAATCTCTCCCATTTAATACACGATTTTACACCTATATAAAGAGGTCATCCCCATTCATTCTCCTCACACCTTAACACTTCTCTCTCTCTACTGCTCCATTTCCCGGTGAAGCTCGAACCAGAGTTTCGACTTAAACATTTTTCTTAACCTCAGAAGGAGAGGTCAAGCTCTTTAGAACCGAGGAGAAGATATCTATCTAATAGCAAACTCCAGTTAATCCGAGAATCACTGGAGAAGCGCTAGCATGATGGAACAGTGAAGCAGCTCAGACGGATAGAAGCTGCCTTATTTCGGCGAAGCTGAAATCAACCATTTTGAGCCCTCCTCAGACCAAACCAAGCCCTCCCAACACTTCCTCAGCCCTCCCACAGCCAAATTAGGACTGAAAGGTAAGCCAATTCGACACCCCTTTGCAATTTCCAGCCGGTGCTAGAGAGAGAGCCGACATAATTTCAATGATGAAATTCTAACTCAATTCAGAATCAATTGATGTGATTCTTGATTCTAGGATGATCTTCAAGATAAGAGCTATCTGCCCATATTGAAAGCTCGGACTGTCGTGCCCTCACCGGTGAGAAATCGAAGATTTCTCTCCTTACAATCTGTTTTTCGGTGAAGCTTTGTTTGAGCTTGTTTCGACGTTAAAATCTGCGATTCAAAGTTCTTTAGAATTGTATGAACATGTAGGAACTCAATTTCAACTCCAATTTCACCAATTAGAGGTGTTTGATCGGTCAATTTGATGAAATCAAATTTGACAGTGTTGAAAAGTTGAAATTGGGGGAAAATTGGGGATTTTTGAAATTCGAAGGACCAAGATAAAATTTTATGAAATTAAGGGCCAATTGGGCATGAAAATAATGTTGGAGGACCAATTGAGAAATTTTAGAATTTTTGGGGCAAAACTTACCATTTTTGTAAAGGAATGGCCAAATGGTAATTTTGGAAAAGTTGGAGGACCAAATTGGAAATTTGAGAAATTAATCCCCTTTTTGTGAAATGGAATAAATTGAGGTCCTATGATAAATTTATAAGTTTCGGGACTCAATTTGAGGAAAAACTGGCATTTGGGACTTAAAGTTAAAGAGAAATAACTTTAGCGACCTAATTACAAATAAATGAAAGTTTGACTTTCTCATTCATTTGGAATGAATGAAGGCGATTAGGCCGAAGGATAATGAACCAAGATGTTCATATTGTGTAGGAACACGAAGTACCGGGAATGCCAGCAAGGACAAGTTTGCGTGAATACCAAGAACCGGTCTAGTGGAATTCATGGCATTAACGGTTGAGTGGGTTTACTAATATCATACCCGGTTGGGATGATGTGCACAACTTAAAATTTTAAAACCACTTACCGGTTGTGAGTGGAAATTTTATATCCTACCCGATTGGGAATGATAAATACCTCGATATGAAAACCCACTATTTAATGGTATTTTAAACATCACTACTTAGAAGAAGTGATGTGAAAATCGTGCGGAAAAACTACTTACCAGTTGTAAGTAGATCATACCCGGTTGGTATGATGAGACTTCCTCGAAGGAAGTTGAAAACCCGTTCATCGGTTATGAACAGAGGTGTCCTTATTCCAGGCGGTATAATAGATAGAGAAAACATATGTTTTGTCGGAAGTGCTCTCCCCTAACTGTGTGCTAATGCTTATACAATTTGGGAGACCTTCTCGACGGAAGCTTGAATAACTATGATAGGCCGAGGGCCTCGATTTTGGAACTTGGGGGCTAAATGCCCAATTTTGAAAATCTCGTACAGTGGGCCCAAGGCTAGTTGGCACAAGCAGGAGCTCGTAAACGAACATGATATATGTGTCATAAAACTTAATAAATGAATTGTTTGGTCATGGTACCAAGATACAACCGACATGCTCAGTCAACTAGCGGTAGTGCAACATGACAGGTCGACGGACCAATCAAGACAAACAACTGCGGGTTGAGTTGAGAGTTGGGGCCGTTGGACCAGTGGTACCACAGATTACATGGCAATACGAGAAAAGATTGTTTGTGCATGCACTGTGAGTACGGGATCATCAAGACGCCCATGACGGGTAGTGATGCATCCTAAGGGCAATGGACGACCTGGTGGCTATAAGGGCAGTTCATCGTTCCAGGTGTCTGTGCGAAATCTGGAGTAGCACCAAGCGCATGAGACCGAGGTGGGGACAGGATGAGGTCTCTGTTCTCATACAGACATGAAGAAGTGATTTCGGGATTGTGGGTCGGATGTCACGCACATCCACTCATTCCCAGGGTAGACGTGGTCGTACTTCTATCCGAGTGGCAGGAAAAGTCGCTTCGAAACCACTAGCGGGTTTAGTAGTCATACTGACTTGTGAATATGTGTAACCTTTATGATGAAGGATGTGTGTTGGGTGATGACACATCAGTAACTAAGAAATGGCGGAAAAACTTAAATTTTTTTAAACGAAGGAATTTTTGAAAAAAAAAGAGTCTGGCACACTCCATAGAAATTTTTTTCTTAAAAGTCAAAATCTTTTAAAAACCCATTCACTGAGTAGTCGTACTCACCCCCTCCCTTATATCCCTTTCAGGAAATCCCGGAAAGCCTACCATTAAAGACCGTCAACTAAGATGCTTGTAAGACAAGTATGTAAAGTTTTAAATTTTATGCAGTTTTGATTATGCTATTATAGGAAAAAGTGTAGGTTAAAGGACGCCTTACTCTTTACGGTTTACAATAAGGGGAAATCCTTTAATAAACCGGGAGAGTGGCGGGTTGATCACGGGGATCCGACCAAATCAGGTCGGGGCATGACACTTGTCTCCCGTAATGTCTTTTTCATTCATCCCGTAATGTCTTTTTCATTCATCTTGAAGACACCTAACTTTAAATGATGTCCATTGATGCTATTCTTTCATGCTTACCTTTACTCTTGAGATCCTATGGGTACATCTTTTGTACTCTATCCTCATTCTCACTCGTACCTTAGTACATGTCTATTTCTTTCTAGGGAGAGCTCACATCCACCTAGTTTCCTTAGAAATTTTTAGATTTGAAAAATTCGGTTGAATTGGGGGTGAACCGACTGGTTTAAGCTTTGAACTTGGTCTGGTCCAGTTCGGAACAATGTCGTCTTCTTCCTTCAGATGACAGCACTGTTCACTCACCAGAAAATTGTGCAGCACCGACAAAGCTGAAAAGCCTCTAGCCAGGGAGTTTCAGGTAATGAATGGCCACCATTAAGGTGCCAATCAGACAACTAGGAAGTCCCTGAGCTTCCTATATAAAGAGCCCTTCCTCATTCATCCTCTACACACCTAAAAACTCCATTCTCTCTCAACTTCTCCAATTTTCGACGAAGCTCGAACCAGAGCTCTGACTTGGGCATTTTTTTTAGCCAAACAAGGTGAGGTCTGGTTCTTTAGAACCAGGGAGAAGTCAACTACATGCTTGTAGTCTCCATTTCTCTGAGAGTTGTCAGAGAAATGCCGGTGTGATAGAACAGTGAAGCAGCTCCTGCAGACCGAAGTTACCCTATTTTGGCTGAGTTGAAATCAGCCAATTCAAGCCCTTCTCAGGCCAAACCGAGCCCTCCCAACACCTCCACAGCCCTCCTATAGTTGAAGTAGAGCTAAAAGGTAAGCCAATTGGGCTATACTCTGTAATGTTTTACCTATGCTAGAGAGAGAACCTTAGGACACAAGCTATTTGCCCATATCGAAAGCTCGGACCGTCGCACCCCCGGCAGTAAGCTTTTGAAGCTTTCTCTCTCTAAGTCCAATTTTTTGGTGAAGCTCCGTTTGTGCTTATTTTGGCACTAAATCGTGCGATTCAAAGTGCCATTGAATCATATAAAGGTGTAAGAACTCCAATTGGACTTCAATTTCAACAATTAAATGCATTTGATCGGTCAATTTGATGAAATTAAATTCGATAGAGTTAGAAGGTTGAAATTGGGGGAAATTTGGGAATTTAAAAAATTTAAGGGACTAAAATGAAATTTCATAAAATTGAGGACCAATTGGGCAATTTTAGGGCAAAACTTACCATTTTTGTACAATAGGGGCTAAGTGGTAATTTTAGAAAAGTTGGGGGCCCAAATTGGAACTTTGGGAAATTAAACCCCTTTTTGTGAAATTAAATAAATTGAGGTCCCAAGGTGAATTTTAAAAGTTCCGGAACTCAATTTGAGGAAAATTTGGCATTAGGGACTTAAAGTTAAAGAAAAATATCTTTAGGAAGCTAATTGCAAATAAATAAAAATTTTAGTTTTCTCAATCATTTAGAATGAATGAGGGCTATTAGCCGAGGGATAATGAACAAGGATGTTCATATCATGTAGGAACACGAAGTACCAGGAATGCCAGCAAGGACAAGCTCGCATGAATACAAGGAACCTGTTGAGAGAAATTCACAGTATTAACGGGTGAGTGGGATTTTTATATCATACCTGGTTGGGATGATAAGCAACTCGAAAATGAAAACCCATTGCTAAGTGGTATTTTAAACATCACACCTGAGAGGAGTGATGTGAAAATCATGCAAAAAGACTACTTACCAGTTGTAAGTAGATCATACTCGGTTGGTATGATGAAACTTCCTCGAAGGAAGTGGAAAACCCATTCATCAGTTATGAGTAGAGATGTCTTCATACTCAGTTGGTATGATGGACGGTTGAAAATATATTTTGTCAGAAGTGCTCTCCCTTAAGTGTGTGCCACTGCTTAAACAATTTGGGAGACCTTCTTGATGGGAGCTCGAATTGCTCTGTTAGGCCAGTGGCCTCGGTTTTGGAACTTGGGGGCTATTATGCCCAAATTTTGAAAATCTCGAATAGTGGGCCCTAGGCCAGTTGGCACGAGCAAGAGCTCGTAAACAAACATGATTTATATGTCATGAAAACTTAAGTAATTGAATTTTTTGGCCATGGTACCAAGACAGGACTAACATACTCAGTCAACTAGTGACAGTGTGACATGACAGGTCTCCGAACTAGTCAAGACAAACAACTGCATGTTGAGTTGAGGGTCGAGGCCGTTGTCCAGTGGTACCACAGATTATATGGCATCATGTGTAAAATTTTGATTGTGCATGCACTGTGTTTATGGGACCTTCAAGACGTCCGATAGGGGTAGTGATGCGTCCCAGGGCCCTAGACAACCTAGTGGGTATAAGGGCAGTTTGTCGTACTAGAAGCCTTGCGAAGCTCGACGTAGCTTCAAACACATGAGACCGAGGTGGGGTCAAGATGAGGTCTCTGTCCTCATACGGACATGGAGATTTATTACAGGATTGAGGGTCGGATGTCGCAAACATCCACTTATTTTCAGGGTAGAAATAGACGTGCTTCTATCTTGGTGGCTAGTAAAGTTGCTCCGATGCCACAAGTGGGTTCAATGGACGTACTGTCCTGCGATTGTGTGTTTGACCTTCATGATGAAGGATGTATGTTGGATGATGACACATCATGGTTAATAAGAAATGGTTTTAAAAAATGAAATTTGAAATGAAAGTTTTTTAAAAGAAAATAAGGAGTCTGACACACTCCAAATCAAATATTTTTCCTAAAAAAATTAAATTTTTGAAAACCCATTCACTAAGTCGTTGTACTCACTCCCCCCTTATATCCCTTTAAGAAAATCCCAGAAAGCCTACCCCAAGGATCCTCAACTAATATGCTTGTGATACAGGTTTGATCAGTTTAAAATTTTATACAGTTTTGATTTATGTTATTCTAGGAAAGGTACAAGTTTAAAGGACATCTTACTCTTCACGATTTATAAACAAGGGGTAACCCTGAATAAACCGAGAGAGTGGTGGGTTGATCATGGGGATCCGACCAAATCAGGTTGGGGCGTGACAGAATATGAGTGAACCCCAACTAGTTTCTCAGAAACTTTTGATCAAGAATCCCACAATTTCTCTAGGGTTAACTCTTGGCCTATGACCCCAAGGGATTAGGGGGTAGAAAATTATTGTAATAAGCCAAGTATGGCAAGAAAATCTTTTCTTGAATGAATGAAAGTTCTGAGTTCCTTGATAAATTCTAAGCAAATAGAGTGTGATAATAAAGATTAAAGTAAAAGGTAGGAAATCACCCAATGAAGAAAAGATGGGTTATTTATAGTTAACCTCAACCCTTAAGACTTTTCCTCAGAAGTATAATAAGAAGAGTTCATGCAAGGGAAATCTTAACTAAGAAAAGGAAGAAGAAGTTGGAACAAAGGGAAGTGAACATCAAAGAGTATGGACTTATGGAGAGTTCAAGTAGTTAAGGAAAGGCTCAAAGAATAAGAGTAAGGAAAAATAAGGAGTGGAATATTTCAAAGGGAACCACAAGAATGGAAGCTAATCAGGAAGAAAGAAAGTAAGTTGTGAGGGAACACCAAGGATGTTAAGACCACTAAGGCAGGATAAGAAGAAAATCTGGTAACAAGAAAGCCCAAGTATAACACCTACTTGTAAAGAACTAAGACACAATTTCTTAGGAACTCCATAAAATAAGGATACTTGTGGAAAGCAGAGGTATGAAACCAAAAAGGAAGAAAAGCCGGAGTGAATGAACTATACAAGATCCTTAAGTATAAGTGAAGACAAAAAGGGGGAACTTCTCAGGAACGGTAGGGAGATCAAACATATGAATCCCAAAATGAGAGACATAAGAAGAAGGATGAGAATAGGAAGTGGATTGAGGAAGGAGAAAGCTTCAGGTTAAGAAAATCAACCGAGGAAATGTTGCAAAACCGGAGCCAAAATAAGGACTTTAGTAAGAAGTACAAGTGGCTAAATGAGTATTTGGGGGAGGTTAAGTATGATCTACTTGCAAGAATACATGGAAACCCAAATAGGAATTTTAGATGGACTTGATTGAAGGAAATAACCCATAGCAACCAAATCATCAAGGAAATAAACTACACTCCAAGAATGATTGGAAAATAACAAGGATTATACCCAAAATAGGGTGAAGGGGTGAATACCAAAGACAAGAGAATTTGAGAAATAATTCTCTCAAAATAAATAACGAAGAGGATAAAGCGAATGAGACAATCAACAAATTGATCCTTGTGAAGGTCATAGACCTAGTAAAGAAGGAAAGGATGGAAAGGTAAAAAATCCTTTGAGACATGAGGGTAGAGAAAGTTTGTGAAGACACCAATGGACAAGATAGGAGTAACTTGCAAAAACTATGAAAAAGCTAAATAAGCATTAAGAAGGGTGATCAGGAGATGGGGGAGGTAAGAGAATGTGAACTCCACCGCAAAGAAATAAATTAAGTACAAGAAAAAGGAGTAAGAATGAGAGCGATATATACAAGAAATATCCGTAGGGTCACAAGGGTAAAAGTGAGCAGGAGAGAATGGCATCAAGGAATGTCATTTAAGGCTTGAAATTCACAACGATAAAACTAGAATGAGATTTTGGGAGAAAATGAGGGTAAAACTTACCAAGGAAGGGAATTTTGGAAAAAAAAACATAGGTGTACCGATTAGGAGGAAATGGAACCAACGGAATTGGAAAGAAAATAAGCTCCTCAAAGACAAGTTGCTGGAGATGAAAGGATCAAGTACAAATGGAAATTAATCATGAAGACCCAAGGGATAAGTCAAACCCAAGTAACATGTGAGTAGGAAGACAACATCAAGAGATGTCACACGAGTAAGAAAGGAACTAACCAGAATAAAGGATCATGAAATGATCATGATGTGAGTAAGAATGGATTAAGAAAGAGAAGAGACATTAAAAAGGAAGGACGCCAGTGGAAATGAGGAATGAAGTAAGAAAGGATGAGTTTTAGTATGTCAGTAACTTATCAGGAAGCTCAAGGACTTGAAAGTTGAATGATCGAATAAAGAAGTCTGAAAAAGACGAGTAAGTAAGGAAACCAATATGATTATAAGGATGTGAAATCAAAGACAAGTTCCGAAGAATGTCATGCGGTAAGGGACATGTAAGCCCAACTGTCCCAGGGAAATATGACTTAGGTAAGGAAGAGTCTATCATTAAAGCATGACAAGGCCAAGCGTTAAAATGTAGAACGAAGAAGTAATAACCAAAGAATGAGGAAAGGATCCTTGCAGGATGAAAAGGTGATAACGCTAAAACCTGTAGAAGAAAATAACTAGAACTCATAGTCCTAAAATCTTAGGTAAAGGAGTTTGGAATGGAGAAATGGTGCCTTGGAAAAAGAGGGGTGTAAAATTAAGGATATGATTATAAGTCTTCCAAGGTGATATGCTTAGCTAAAGTAAGCTCCATGGAATGAGAAAGGGATGTGAATAAAAAAAAATCTTAGGTATGTGATGTAAGGGATAAACGGAAACAAACAAGAAAGTTGTAGGTCGATAAACTAGAAATATTAATATCAATGAAAATTTCTTTTAGTACACAAAAAGTTTTAAATACGTTTTGGGGACAAAACTTCTAAATGGAGGGGAGATTTGTAAACCCCGCTCTTTGGGGTTAAGGAAAACTAGGAAAAGAACTGGTCAACCCGAGTGAGAAAAAATGAATTGGTTCATAAACCCGATATCAAAGAATGGGAAATTTGGGAAATTTACAACTTTCGAGCGGCCTAAAGGGTTCATAAAACCTCGGGAGAGGACCTTAGGACAATTTGGGAGAGAAAAACTAGACCGGTTTAGGTGAACCGGATCTGAGTCGGATTGAACCGGTTTATGAACCGAGTCGGTTTATGAATCGGAACCAATAGAGAAATGGCAAACCGGGAAATTTATGGATCTCGAGTGACCTAAAGAGTCAAAAAGTCATGAAAAAGGACTTTATGATGAATTAGATATGAAAACCAAACTGGTTTAGGTGAACTAGATCTGAACCGGATTGAACTGGTTTGGACCGGATTGAACCGGTTTGGATCAGTTTGAACCACATAAATTACCACAAAACAGTAATAATATTGCTTGGCAAAGATCTGATAAGATCATTAGTACTAAAAAAAGGCATCCTTGTACATAAGTAAAATAAGAGCCTGATGTGAAAGTAAAGCTCGCTTAATCTCACCTTTTCTTACAATAAAATTGTTTTTACTCCTTTTTTTCACTTCTGGCTTTTCCCTCTTTTTTTTCAACCATGATATTTTTCCTTTCTTTTTTTTCTTCTATTTTCTATTCATTTGTTGTTTTCTTTTTCAATTGATCCCAAAAAAACTTGCCTTGGAGTCAATGGTACAAGAGATATTGGTCTCTCATTCAAAACAAAAGAGTACCTATTAGTGAATCCATCATGCATAACTTGACGATCAAACTACCAAGGTCGTCCCAAAAGAATATGGCATGCATGCATTGGTACCACATCACATAGTATTTCATCTTGATATTTTCCAATAGAAAATGTAACCAACACTTGTTTGGTTACCTTGAGTTCACCTTGGTTGTTCAGCCATTATAGTCGATAAGGCTTTGGATGCTTTAAGGTTGATAATGCCAATTTCTCCACCAGCTCAGTGATAGCTACATTTGTGCAGCTTCCCCCATCTATAATAACATAGCAAACCTTATTTTTCACATAGCTGGTTGTTTTCTTCTTCTTGGGCTTGAACACTAAGAGTTTGTCGTGCAACCAACAATTCCCCTTCTTCTGCATATTCATCAGCATCTTTAAGTGGTGGCATCTTTGGATCGATATCTTCTTCTTCATCATTGGTCTCAATTTCACCATTAGCATTGATTACCATTACCCGCTTATTTGGGCATTGACTTGCAATGTGACCCCTACCTTGGCATCGAAAACACTTAATATCATGAGTTTTGGGAGTTGTGATATAAGTGTTACCTTGAATTTGGGCCACAACTTGCTTGGTTATCTCTTTTGGTGGAGCATGCTAAGGTTGAGTTAATTGAATCTCAAATCGCCTTAGGATGGTTTCCATGAGTTTGACGGACCATTGTTTAATCCCCTTTTGTGTAAACTCTTTCTCTTCAGTTGTTGTTCAACTTTGATAGCTTGATGTACCATATCTTGGAGCTCAACATGATATTGCATTTCCACCACGTCAGCAATCTCATGGTTTAGACCATGCAAAAATCTAGCCATTGTTGCCTCTCTATCTTCCTCCACATTTGCTCGAATCATCACAATTTCCATCTCCTTGAAGTATTCGTCTACGCTTTTTGATCCTTGGGTAAGCCTTTGGAGTTTATTGAACAACTCCCGGTGATAGTGGCTAGGAACAAATCTTCATCACATGATCGCTTTCATTTCATCCCAAGACTCCACATGGCGTTCATGATTTCGTTTCCTTTCCTTCACCAACTGATCCCACCATATTATAGCATAATTAGTAAATTCGACAACAGTAAGTCGTACCTTTTTCATCTTCGAGTAATTATGACAATAAAAAACCATCTCCATCCTCTTTCCCATTAAAGATACGCTTCTAGATCAATTTTTCCTTGAAAAGAGGGTATCTTCAACTTGATATTATCCATGTTGTCATCAACTCGGGGCCGTTCTCTATGAGCATATCGATCGAACTCCTCGAGTTCTTGTGGATCAAAACACCTTGACTGATAGCTTCAAGGTCGTTGTTCAGTAGGGGTATGTTAACGTGAACCCTTCACTCCTTCCTCCAATTGATCCATTCGCTCATGAAGCGGCTCTAACTCAGACTTCAGCATCTGTCTCATTTCGCTTATTATAGCTTGCATTTGTAAGTTTGTAATCGGTTGTAGAGAATCTTCTTCATTTGGCATATCTCCTCATCTTTAGGCCATGAGTTCCTAATGATAAAAATAATAGAAGAACCTCGCAAACACTCCCTTACATATTTATCTCAATCACTTGTGTTTCACACTCAATTGGCCTTTTCTTATAGATTCAAACACATTTGCCTTTTTCCTCTTGTATATCTTCTTTCAATCTTAATTGAACTTTAAAAAAAATAATTTTTATGGAGCAGTTCAACTTGAGGAACAATCAAGACAAATCAATAAGGTTTTCAAAAACAAATTCCAAAGGAAATTTAAGTGGGATGTACAAATAGACTTGGATAAAAAAGAAGAATAAAATTTAGATAGAGAAGAAATTAAGAAATTAAGATTGAATTAAGTAATAAGAATGAAATATAGATATAGTAGAATAAGAATGAAAATTAAGCTAGAACTGTGTGCCACTCTTTTTTTTGCATGAATTTTTTTCTCTTTTTTTGCTTTTTTTTGCTTGATTTTTTTCTCTCTTTTTATTTGGCATGATTCTTTTTTTGTCTTACTAAAAAGAAAAGAAGATGGATAGAAGAAGATGAGATTTTTTTTCTTTTATAGAGAATAGAAATAGGTAGAGAAGATAAAAAAAATAGATATAAAAGATAGGATAATACTTGTCGTGCAACCGTGTGCTATGATATCAACTGATGTGAACCTCGCCAATAAGTTGACGGCACCCTACACCAAATATGGAAACATCCCAAGACTTTCATGATGCAAGTATGAATAGATGGAATATACCTTGCTTATGAGAGAAACTGTAAACTCCGCTCTTTTGAGTTAAGGAAAATCGGGAAAAAGAACCGGTGAAACTGAGTAAGAAAATTGAACCGGTTCACAAACCTGTTTATTAGGGAATGGGCAAATTAGAGAAATTTCAACTCCCTTGTGACCCAAAGAGATTTATAAATCTTGGGAAGGAACCTTAGGACAAATTGGAAGAGAAAAACTAGACCGGTTTAGATAAACTGGACCCAAACAAATTAAACCGATTTAAGAACAGAATCGGTTTATGAACCGTACCGATAGAGAGATAGTAAACCAGAAAATTTATGGACTCTGAGTGACCTAAGGAGTCATAAAAGTCATGAAAAAGGACTTTAGGGTGAATTGGAGATGAAAACCAAACCGGTTCAGGTGAACTAGATCCAAACCGGTTCGGACTATTTTAAACCACTATTGAACCAGATTTTATATTCATTTTTCTAGGTGGCTTAAAAATTTCAAATTTGAGATTTGAGATAGAAAATGAATTTAGATGAATTTAGAAATTTTTAGAATTGAAAAATTCGGTCGAATGGGGGAGGGGGGGTGAACTGACCAGTTTAAGCTTCGGACTGGTTCGGAACAGTATTGTCTTCTTCCTTTACATGACAGTACTATTCACTTGCTGAAAAATCGAAGTAGCGCCGACGAAGAAGAAACGCCTCCATTCAATGCATTTTCGGCCATCAATGCTTGTCATAAAGTTCCAAACGAACAGTCGACGAGTCCTCGAGCTCCCTATATAAAGAGCCCCTCTCCATTCATCCTCTCCACACCTGAAAAGCTCACTCTCTCTCAGTTGCTTAGTTTTTCGGTGAAGCTTGAACCAGAGCTTCGATATAGGGTCATTTCTGAGCCAAAGAAGGCGAGGTCGGGTTCTTTAGAACTGGGGAGAAGTCAGCTACACGCTTGTAGTCTCCGTTTGCTTTGAGGGACGCCGGAGAAGTGCCGGCGTGATGGAACAGTGAAGCAGCTCCGGCGAACTAAAGCGGCCCTATTTCGGCCGAGTTGAAACCATCCATTTCGAGCCCTCCTTAGGCCAAACCAAGCCCCCCCAACACTTCCTCAGCCCTCCCACGGCTGAATTAGAATGGAAAGGTAAGCCAATTTGGCTCCCTTCTGCAATTTCTGACCGGTGTTAGAGAGAGAAACGATAGAAATTCGATGATGAAATTCTAAGTCAATTTGATATCAATTGATGCGATTCATGATTCTAGGATGAACCTTAGGAGTAGAGCTATCTGCCTAGATCGAAAGCTCGGACCGCCGTGCCCCCGACGGTAGGCTTTCAAAGCTTTCTCTTTATAGTCTGTTTTCCAGTGAAGCTCCGTTTGAGCTCATTCTAGCATCAAAACTTGCGATTCAAAGTGCTATTGAACCGTATGAAGATGGAGGAACTCAATTTTAACTTCCATTTTAACAATTAGAAGTGCTTGATTGGTCAATTTGATGAAAGCAAATTCAGTTGTGTTAAGGAGTTGAAATTGGGGAAAATTACGGATTTTCGAAATTCGAAGGACCAAAATGCAATTTTATGAAATTGAGGGCCAATTAGGCATAATAATAATTCTAGAGGGCCAATTAAGGAATTTTAGAATTTTTGGGGTAAATTTTACCATTTTTGTAAAAGAAGGGCAAAATGGTAATTTTTGAAAAGTTAGGGGACCAAATTGGAAATTTAGGAAACTAAACCCCTTTTTGTGAAATGGAATAAATTGAGGTCCTATGATAAATTTTAAAAGTTTCGGGACTCAATTTGAGGAAAAATCGACATTAGGGACTTAAAGTTAAAGAGAAATAACTTTAGGGACATAATTGCAAATAAATGAATTTTTTATTTTCTCATTCATTTGGAATAAATGAAGGCTATTAGGCAAAAAGATAATGTACCGAGATGTTCATATCATATAGGAACATGAAGTACCGGGAACGCTAGCAAGGACAAGCTCGTGTGAATACAAGGAACTAGTCTAGTGGAATTCACTCCATTAATGGGTGAGTGGGATTTTATATCATACTCGGTTGGGGATGATAAGTACCTCGAAGTGAAAACCCACTACTAAGTGGTATTTTAAACATCACAACTTAGAGGAGTGATGTGAAAATCATGTCGAAAAACTACTTATCGGTTGTAAGTAGATCATACCCGGTTGGTTTAATGAAACTTCCTCGAAGGAAGTTGAAAACCCGTTCATCGATTATGAGCGGAGATGTCCTTATACCGGTCGGTATAATGTACAGTTGAAAATATATTTTTATCGAAAGTGCTCTCCCCTAATTGTGTGCCAATGCTTAAACGATTTTGGAGACCTTCTTGACGGGAGCTTGAATAGCTCTTATAGGCCGGGGGCCTCGGTTTTGGAACTTGGGGGCTAATATGCCCGATTTTAAAAATCTCGTACAGTGGGCCCAAGGCTAGTTGGCACGAGCAAGAGCTTATAAATAAACATGAGTTATATGCCATAAATCTTTAAATAAAGGAATTGTTTGGCCATGGTACCAAGACAGGACCGACATACTTAGTCAACTAGCGGTAGTGCGACATGACAGGTCGACGGACTAGTCAAGACAAACAACTGTGGGTTGAGTTGAGGGTTGAAGTCATTGGACTAGTAGCACAATAGATTATATGGTAAGATAAGAAAATACTGATTGTGCATGCACTGTGATTACGGGACCATCAAGACGCCCAAGAGGGGTAGTGATGCGTCCTAAGAGCACTGGACGACTTGGTGGGTATAAGGGCAGTTCGTCGTACCAGGTGACCGTGCAAAATTTGGAGTAGCACCAAGCGCATGAGACCGGAATGGGGACTGGATGAGGTCTCCATCCTCATACAGACACGGAGAATCGATTTCAGGATTGAGGGTCGAATGTCACGTACATCCACTTATTCTCAAGGTAGAAGAGGATGTACTTCTATCTAGGTGGCCGGTAAAGTCGCACCAATGCCGCAAGTGGGTTCAGTGGACGGGTTGGCTTGCGAATGACGTTTGACCTTCATGATGAAGGATGTGTGTTGGGTGATGACACACCGTGATTAATAAGGAAATGGTGGTAAAAACTAAGATTTGATATGAAAGGATTTTTGAAAGAAAGGAGTCTAGCACACTCTAATACAAGTCTTTTTCCTAAAAGTTAAAAGTTTTGAAAAAGCCCCATTCACTGAGTAGTCGTACTCACCCCCTCCCTTATATCTCTTTTAGGAAATTTCGGAAAACCTACCCTTAAAGACCATCAACTAAGACGCTTGTGCGATATGTACGATAAATTTAAAATATTATGTAGTTTTGATTTATGTTATTTTAGGAAATTGTGTAGGTTTAAAGGATGCCTTACTCTTTACGGTTTATAATAAGGGGAAACCCTTTAATAAACCGGGAGAGTGGCGGGTTGTTCACGGGGATCCAACCAAACCGGGTCGGGGCGTGACAATTTGAGTGGTATCAGAGCATGTTTCCTCGAATACATAATTAAGACTAGAAATATAGTAACTAATAGGATTTATCCTAAAATTTTCACATGGCTCCTAGGAGAGGAACCAAGAAAACTAGGAATGGCTCTACTCAGCACCCTATCTTCGTAGGAAGACAACCGTAGAAGCTTTCCAAATGCTTGAGGCATGGAATGGATCTCAAAAGACCAAATGGGGATGTATCCTAGAGAATGGTGCCAAGACCTATTGAGGGCACAACTCTAAGTATAAAAGAAGCCAAGCATGAAGCCATAAACGCCAGCAAAGGGGCATATAACCTTACATAGGAGGACACTTATCAAGAATCCAGTAGCTCCCTAGTTATTTTGTGATCATTTTCTATAATAGGGCCAAAACACCCAACATACTGTACTCCTCTATTAATGAAGTACTCCAAATTCCTAAAAAACCTGTCCCTCAAAGGATGTGATCTTCAAGGAAGATGGCCCCAAAGAAAGTGACCAAATAAGCATGTACTACCAAAAAAAAACTAAGGAGAATCCCATCCAAGTTAAGGAAATTAAATTAGGGAATTGAGAAATCTAGGAGGACTCTTAGAGTGATTAATTGACAAAGAAGACTCCACAAGAAAAACTCCCAAGTTATTCAGACTCAAGGACGAAGGAGCACCAAAACTAACACTAGGAGGAACCACTTATGTTCAAGTAATTACAAAGCATGAATAATAGGGACACTGCATGGAGAAGTGTCCAACCCTACTAAGGACATGAATCAAGTTAACCTATAGGGGAATAGGACACAAAGTGAAAAACTGTCCCACACCGCAAGGAGTCAGGACAATATTTCCCAAGAATAATGCCCCCACAGCTATAGGAAATTTGAAAGGATACCATCCTTAGAAATACAACTCCTACTCAGAACTTCAATTACATCCAAGAGTAAGCTATTCAAGATTCTAGCATAATGGTAGGAAGAAAAAGAAAAAGGACTAAAGGTAGGACCTCGATAAACCACAAATAGAACAAAGAGAACTCTCCCTCGATAGAAGAAAATTCTAAATATTGGGAGCAAAGAAGGGAGAGCAACCACAAGAGAAGACAAGATGAACATTTGATGACAAACAGGATGTATTGGGATCATAGGAATGAATCACCTTGGAAAAAGAAATGAAGCCAAATTGGAATTTTGGACCAACATGACAAAAGAAAGCAAGTCGTTACAACAAGATAGTTAGAGAGAATAAATGACACCCTAAGAAGACCGGTAGGTAGAAAAGACTACACCCTAAAAATGTCAGTGAGGTGAACATTAAGGATAGGAAGACTCAAGAAACAACTACCCTAAGAAACTTAAACCAAAGGAATGGTGGAGGCGAGGCAATTAAAGAACTAATACACATGAAAGCCATAATTTGAGTTCCAACAAAGAAGAGAGAGGCGGAAAGGCCAAATACTCGGGAAAAGAAGGATGAAAGAAATCCTTAAAAGGACCAAAGGCAAAATTAACGACTAAGTTCAAGACAAGAAAGGAATAGGCAAGCCTCTCACATAATTGTCAAGAAATCTTGAAACAAGGAAGATTTGAATGCTCCATAAAGAAATACACTATGGAAGTAAACTTTGGAGGGATGCATACGACTAACTACCTTTGAAGGAATTATTGATGTGCGAATGGACATAATGTGGAGTTCAAGGAACCAACCCTTAATTAGGAAATGTTTCAAAGGAAGGAAGTATCGTGATGGCCCAGTGTGACCAATTTGGGAGAGAGTAGAAGAACCAAATAATAATTCTAGGAGAACCTAGTAGAAAGAAGAAACTAGTAGCAACATACGACCAAAGAGAATAAACAAAACCCTAAGAAAGACTGAGGTGTAGTAAAGACTACACTCTATGAAGGATAATAGGATGGGCATGGAGGATGAGTGATACAGCTTCCCAGACAATTAGATCAAAGAAATGGAGAGAAAGAGACAGTTAAAGAACTGGTATTCGAGAGAAACATAGATTTAAACCATGACAAAGAAGAGAGTAGTGAAAAGGTAAGCATGAAAGAATAGCATCAATGGGCGTCATTTAAAGTAAGGTGTCTTCAAGATGAATGAAAAAGAAATTATAGGAGAAAAGGGTAAGAATCCTCCAATAGGCCATAGGCCTTGGTTTTGGAACTTGGGGGCTAATATGCCCAATTTTGAAAACCTCGTACAATGGGCCCTAGGCTAGTTGGCATGAGCAGGAGCTCGTAAACAAACACGAGTTAAGCCATGAAAACTTTAACTAAATGATTTGTTTGGCCATGGTACCAAGATAGGACCAACATACTCGATGGACTAGTGGCAGTGCGACATGACAGGTCAATGGACCAGTCGAGACAAATAACTGCAGGTCGAGTTGAGGGTCAGGGCCATTAGACCAGTGGCACCATAGATTAAATGACTTATGTGGAAAACTATTTATTTGTGCATGCACTGAGTTACGAGACCTTCAAGACGCCCAAGAGAGGTAGTGATGTGTCCTAGGGCCACTGGACAGCATGGTAGAGATAAGGGCAGTTAGTCGTGCCAATAGTCTTGGAAGCTCGACGTAGCTTCATGCGCGTGAGACTAGGGTGGGGTCGGAAAGAGGTTTCTGTCCTCATATGGACATGGAGTTTTGTTACAAGATTGAGGGTCGGATGTTGTGTACATCCACTCATTTTCAGGGTAGAAGTGGACGTGATTCTATCTAGGTGGCCGGTAAAGACGCTTTGACGCCACAAGTGGGTACAGTAAATGTGATGGCCTCCAAATATGTGTTCCCTTCATTATGAAGGACGTGTGTTAGTTGATAAACACACTGGTATTGATTGAGGATTGAGAAATGGCTATAAAAACTAAGATTTCAAGAATTAGATATTTCAAAGAAATTAAGAAGTCTAGCATTCTCCAATTTAAAAATTATTTTATTAAAACTTCATTTTTTTTAAAATACCCATTCACTAAGTTGTAGAAACTCACCCACCCTTTTTTATCCCTTTTCAGGAAATAGAAAGATGACTAGGGAGAACACCAAGCCTTACCCTTTGTCAAGTATGCTTACTTTTTTCTTAAGCTTGCATTTTATTTGATATATGTTATTCTAGGGAACAAGGTTGAGATTACGCCTGGCTCCTCTTGAGTAAAAGAAGAGGGATACCTCTCTTGAACCAAGAAAGCAGTGGGTTGTTCATGGGGATCCGACCAAACCGGGTCAGGGCGTGACAATGATGGAGTGAAAATATTTTTTTGTTAGAAGTGTTCTCACCTGACTTGTGTGCCAATGCTTAAACTTTTTGGGAGACCTTGACAGGAGCTAGAACAGCTCAGATAGGCCAGAGGCCTCAGTTTTTGAACTTGTGGGGCTAAATGCCTAATTTTGGAAAATCAGGTACAATGGATCCAAGGCTAGTGGGCACGAGCAGGAGCTCGTAAGCAAACATGATATTTGAAAGCCATGAAAACTCTTAATGAAATGGATATGTGATTTCTCCAATGTACCAAGATAGGACTGGCATACTCGATGGACTAGCAGCAGTGCGTTAGGGCCAGGTCGATAGACCGGCCTAGACAAACAGCTACAAGTCGGGTTGAGGGTCGGGGCTGTTGGACTAGTGGCACCAAAGATAAATGGCTTTGTTGGAAAAACTATTATTTGTGCATATACCTGAGGTTTAGGACCATTAAGATACCCAAGAGAGGGAGTGATGCGTCCTAAGGGCTACTAGAAAACATGGTGGAGATAAGGGCAGTTTGTTGTACCATGAGTCAGAGAAGCTCGATGTAGCTTCATGCGCACGAGACCGGGGTGGGGTCGGGATGAGGTGTCTGTCCTCATATGGACACAAAGTTCATTTCGAGTTTGAAGATCAGATGTCATGAACATCCACTCAGACCCAGGGCAGAAGTGGACGGGCTTCTATCTTGGTGGCTAGTAAAGTCGCTTCGAGTCACAAGAGGGTGTAGTGGACGGGTTGCCCTATGAATGTGTGATCCCTTCCTAGTGAATGGCATGTGTTGACTGTTAAACACACCTAATGTGAAAATTGTGGAAAAAAGAGTTTTGAAAATCGGAATTTGAGAAAAGAATATTTTTAAAGGAAATAAGGAGTTTGGCACACTCCGATTTAAGCTGTTTTATTTATGAAAACTTACTCCTAACACCCATTCACTGAGTTGTAGAAACTCAACCCTCTTTATATCCCTTTTCGGGAGTAGAGAAAATAACTAAGGAAAACACCCGGATCTACCCTTTGTTAGGTATGCTTAAAAGTTATTTTAAGCTCACATTTTTATTGATTTATGTTATTTCATGGAACAAGGTTAAAATTTCACTTGGCTCCTCTTGATTAAAGAAAGGGGGCAACCCCTCTTAAACCAAGGAAGCGACGGGTTGATCACAGGGATTTACCTAAACTATGTCGGGGCATGACATCGTCGATCAAATCCCTGTCTTCGGTGAATTACCGTCGTTTTACTGCATTGTGTTTATTTTCCAACCAGTGCCCTAACTGGGCAAAAATGACACTATTCCAACCAAGTATGGACATAAAATGGTTGTAGGAACCTGAGTAATATGTTTAGGGTCATGTTAGGAATTGTTACTGAGTTTATCAATGTGTTTTGGTGAAGGAGAAAATTGTGTGAATAAAATACAAATTTTATAGAATATGGGGGTCAAAATGTAATTTCAAAAAAGTGGAGACTCGAATAAAACTCAGTAGAGGTCCCTAACTTTGTATTATTTGCAAATAGGTCCCTAATCCCTTAAAAATAGGTAACCTCGGCTCCCAACCTTCCCCAAACTTTCCTATCACCCCAAAAATTTTATTTTACCCCTTAGGAAGACCTCAATAAAATCTCAATTGCATTTAGGTCCCCTAACTTTTAAATATTTGCATTTTGGCCCCCAACCTTTGATCCAAAATTTAACTAACTACAAAAATTACCAAACTAAGTGGAGAGGTCCCAGTGGCCTCCCTCTATGTCGTCTTAAGACTAGTTTGGCCGAGATCGACCTGAGATACTCCGATCTACATGATTAGAAGCTTGCATACAAATGTAGTGGAGTTAGGTCGAAGCCGGGATCTTACAGGAGATGGCACGTTGGTCATTGAGGCTAGTGAGATTAGAAAGCTCACTCTCTCAATAATCTCTAGCGACTTGAATGACCTTAAATGGTGGTCTGTAGCTCATACAATCCATGTTTTAGTCAACTCGGCTCTCATACCTACAATTCAAATTTTGGATAATTTAATTAATCCTCAAATTAGGCAAAATTAGAGGTTATGGAAAGATGAAGGTTCAAGGAACTCACCTAATTTTTTTTCAACTCACGTGTGTCATTGTGGCCATTGGAATTAGCACCGAAAATAGCTGCTCTATTTTGAGTCATTGGAAATTGGGTACTATGCGATCTTCCCAGTGATGACATAGGAAGAGTCAAGGGTCGAGAGGGATGGCGATGGAAAGTTGAGGTCCTCAGCTTTCCAAGGATACCAAGAACGTCATTGGAGGTGGTTAGACGATGGGGAATGTAAACCCCATCCTTTGATAATAAGAAAAATCGGAAAAAAGAATCGGTTATTTCCAAAGAGAAAATCGAGTCGGTTTATCCATCATTTATTTGGCATTGAAAATCACAATTATTTTTGTGACATTTATCTCATTATTACTAGTCTGGATGTTGAATATGTCAATTAGATCTACTGATGTATGCACCAACCCACCGATATTTATTTAATTATTGTCAAATGCTTATTTCACTATCTTCAAGAGGTGAGGCACATAAACCAAGCATGAAGTGCCTCATTAAGAACATAAAATGGTTTATGAAGCTTACCGCTATAATGGGAAAAAGAAAGTCAACCAAGCCTCGTGCTTGTAGCATTTCAACTTCTTGAGAAAGATGGTCATAAAGAAACAATTATTGATATTTAAGTCTCATCATAATCAAGCTCATATTACTAAGAGAATCATTTGGCAACAAGACTAGTCTTATATCAAGCAATAGAGTCATATAATTTTTCTTTGATTTTGTAAACCCACTTGCAACCGACAATGGATCAACTATGTGGTGCAAACACCAAATTTCATGTGTGATTATGGAGAAAGAAAGATAATTCTACTTGCATGACATACCGGGCATGACGACAAGGATGTGGGTAGGTGTGAGGTTACTATGGAGTTTTTTTTTTTTTTGCTTAATGTTCCTGTGAAGTTGAAAGAAACACATAATGGTTAATAGTAAAATGTCGTGGGGTTGAGATCTATCATGTGAGCGAGTGACCAAAAATACATTAACGATAACAACATATCATTAAGCATGTTTATAGGCAATAGTCGTAGAAATAAGAGATACTACCAAATACTTCAAATTTTTTTTGCACAATAACCTCATCCATATATTAGAGATTTAAAGTGTAGTACAGTTAATCAAAGTATTATGATGATTGTATCTCATTATCTTGAAATAATAAATTTGATAAAAAATCAGGTATAGTAGTAAAACACCTACTTGAACCTTGATTCGTTTGATATTGTCGTGCGATAGCATCGGCACATCCATTAGCTTCCCTATTAACCAAATTAAATCTAAGTTAGTTAAATCTAATAGAAATGGCTTGAAGCTCATTCCAAAAAGGAACAGCTCTCCAGTTTTTGTTGCATGTCTCCTACTTAATACTTTGGAATACTTCAGTGGAGTCAGTCTCTATAATGATGTCTTTGGTATTGTTTTCTCTGGCTAATTGTACATCAAAAACTATAGCAGTTATCTCACTCTCTAAGGCACTGCTATAGTTGACTTGTTGACTGTCACCAAAGAGAAGCCTTCCTTCCTTGTCTCGAGCTATTACTCCTATTTCCGCAGTTTGCCCCATGACAAAAGAACCGTCACAGATAATTTTTACAGTCTTTCGGGGGTTGTTGACATCACTTAGGTGGGGTAGCCTTACGTCTTGCTTGTGTTAGTGTCTCCCTACTTCTTATCTTTGTACATTCATGTATGGAGATATGCACTACTTGTATAACTCGCACGGGATCCGATAGACTCCCTTCCCGCTTTACATGATTGCATTACTTCCAAATATTCCAGCAAATTATGGCCATTCTCCCTACCCATTCCAATTGATTCTCTTTTGACTGTATCCCTTCGGATTTCCAGTTCTCCATCTATTTGCGAAAACAAGCAATAAGCACAACATCTATTCTAATATCACATACCGTGAGCCACACCGCTCAGGTCCAGTCACAATGTACTAATAAATGTTCAACAGATCCATGCTTTTGACAAAACATACAATAACTATCAGACCTCATATGCCTATTATAAAGATTCTCATTAGTAGCTAGTGCATTATGATAGACATTCCACATAAAATTGTCTCACCTTTGGTTGGCAAGGGAAGTTCCATACTGTAGTCCATACTTGACGTGGAGTTCCACTAGAGGAGCTGGCTCTTGTGCTATGATTTTGATCTTTTTCTCTGAGGAAAACGTAAGCTGAGTGAACTGTAACCTCACCACTCTTCTCTCATGTCCAAATTTTGCGATCTTGCATATTTGCTTCAAATACTGGTATCCTTCTGATTGTTATTTCTTCTTCTAGGTTAATCTTATCAATTAGTACATCTAGCTTCCATTGTCTTGATTGTGGCTCAATAAGAGAGCTAACTCTTAGTTCTGCCAATGAGTCATCCTGGATAGGGGACTGTAAGTGATGGTCTTTGAGTGCAAGTATTCATTGGGAACCCCAAACCCTTATATGTCAGCCATCCCTAACTTTCCATGTTAGTCCTTTCTTAAATAGTTCTTTACCCATATGGATGCTTTGCCATGCCCATGATGCCCCCGACCTCAGGTTAGCCTCCATTAGATCTGAATTTCCAAAGTATCTTCCCTTGAGAACTTTCCTCCACAGCGAGTTGGGATCCTTTAAAATTCTCCATGCCGTCTTCATAAGCATAGCCTTGTTGAAACTATATATATCCTTAAACCCTTGACCACCTTGTTCCTTAATTTATGTGGTTATTTGCCACCTTACCCAGTTTATCTTGTCTTGCTCCCCTGTGCCACTCCTCTAAAATTTGGAAATCATAGAATTAACCTCCTTGTACCATCCGTGAGGAAACAAGAAGCAACTCATTACATAATTATGAATTGTACTTAAAACATGTTTAATTAGAACCGCCCTCCCTGCTTGGGATAGATATACCGATTTCCATCCTTGGAGTTTAGAGTTTATCCTCTCTTTTAGGAAATTCAAACTTCTCCTCTTGCTTCTTCTCCATAGTATCGGTAGACCAAGGTATCTATCTGATGCTTGTCCCAAAGAAAGGTTCACGACTGTTCTGATCTTCTCCTACAAAGTGACTATGACCAGATGCCAAACAGTACGTGTTTATCAATTTTTTAAAGGACCCTATGTTACTTTTGGATGCCTCTAAGAAGAACATAGCATCATCGATAAAGAAAACATGAGATATTCTATGACATTTTCTATTTATTTTTAGTGGCACTAACTCTTTCCTAGGGCATACATTAGTAATTAATTTAGACAGTGTATCTGCTATGAATAAAAAAAGGTAAGGAGAAATGGGGTTTCCCTAACGTAGTCCCCAACTCGGTTGTATCGGGTCTGATTTACTTCCACTTATTAGTATTCTGTAGCTAATTGAGGTCAAACAAGCAAAAACCCAATTAGTAAAAATTGGATCGAAACCCATTCTATTTAGAAGGGCACGAAGGAAGTCTCACTCCATTTTATTATAGGCTTTCACCATATCAGTTTTGATAGCTTACTATACTCTATTTTCTTTATTTTTATATTTGAGGAAATGAAAGTATTTATTCACAATACCTATATTGTCGTGGATTACTCAAACGGGACGAAGGTACTTTGTTGGTAAGAAATTAGCTAATTAATGAGAGATTTGAGACTATTAGTAATGATTTTTTAAATAACTTTATATGAAAAAATTGTATAAATAGATTGGGCGATAGTAATTTATACTTCAAGACGTATTTACATTTGTAATGAGAGCGATATTGGTTTTATTTAAAGATTAGAACCTAAAAGTAACGAATTTGGTATATTTAATATATTAGCACCAATATTAATAGAATAGTTAAGATTGAATAATTATAATAACATATAGAAATTTAAATTAAGAAATGATAAAAAGTTGAAAGATAGGTGTGATAGGTTGTATGATTAATCGACTAGAACATGAGAATTTATTGATAATTAACTCAATTAATTAAATAAAAATATAATTATTTATATACTCATAATAATAATATATAAATAAATAATATAAAATATTGTTATATAATTTTAATTAATAAAATTATATTATATATATATAATAACTATATAAAATATTATTTTAATAATATATTTTAATATTTTAATATTTTTATCACTATTAATAATAATTATGGCCCATAAATGATCACCCTTCCAATATAAATATACCCAATTCATAATTGAGTTAATTAAGCTCAACATTCCTTTGATCTTAGAATAACATATTGCATGTTCATCATGAGAAATGTTACCATACCAAAACCTGCTTAAAATGACCCAATAGACAACAGATTTTGTGGGTTCGAATCAAAGAATTATTCCGAGGATCGGATGCACACTTCGGATCAGAAATTAAATTTATAAACGCTGGCCATGCGTACGTACTTCTGATCGAAGCAACTCAAGTGTCCATGTAGTGAAACTGAACCCAAACACATAATCGTATGTATTCCTATCCAGATTCAATTGGCTCATTAATTAACTTACTAATATAATATAATATTATGGTGGGAGTAAGAAGGGGTGCACAGACAGGACAGTGTCACAAGTTTCCAATGAGGTGGCAGAAGGTAGGTTACTTAAGTAAAGAGTATTGTGAGGGTATAAAATAGGTGGACTTTGAGGCCTGTTGAAGTGCTCAAACCCAGCTTGTATAACAGGCTAATGGGTACAGAGGGTGGATTGTTCCATCACTATCATCAACCCTCAAAAGTGAGAGAGAAATATATCCTAGGTTCCCTCTCCAGTAGCAGGAGAAATCATGAAAATAATATTTATACTACTATTCTGTATCGGTTTCAGCCTCAGCATTCCCCTTCTAGCTCAAGATAATCCATGTACGTATTAGGTCACAATAATATTTATACTACTATTCTGTATCGGTTTCAGCAGTCATGTTTCATGCACAGAACTGTGGTTTGTTCACTATGTTTTTTACGTTAATCTTCTTAATCAAATTGCATCATTTTATTATATTTTTATTTTAAATAAGTAAAAAAATAAAAAATATTGTAGTGGGTAAATTATCAATTATATTATTAATTTGATTATAAGTTAAAGTGTTTATAAAATATAACATATTCACTGCCTATAATATTGTATTGTATTGTAGTTATTTTTGTGCATAGTTGGGTAGTTTAATAATTGTTCAAGGCAAGCCACGTTTGGATTTCTGGTAAATTTCTCCCCACAGTTAAAAATAAAATTACATATTCACTACCCATAATATTGTATTGTAGACCAGTTACAGTAATATGTGGTTTGTTCACTATATTTTTATAGTCAACTACATCCCACAAGTCAATGTCTCGATTAGAGTCCCCGTTAACTAGTTAATTAGACTGATTGATCTATATTAGTATTTTTACTAAATAAATAGGTTTGAAGATTCTCACTAACTAATACTTACACTTTTAAGATATATTTGGAGTGATGGTATAATTTATTACTTAAATTACTTTAATACTATTATTTATTTATTTTCTTATTTATTTTTAAATTTATATACTTTAAATAAATTTATATATTAATAATATTTTATATAATAAAAATATTATATATAAAAAATTACTTTACAAAATATATTTAATATAATTTAATTATATATATATTAGTTAATAAATTATTTAATTTAATTAATATAGTAATTTTTTCCTAATTTTTTAATTAATAATAATTCAGCTAACTTAATTTCAATTCAAATAATTAATTATTAAATCTTTTTAACATATACAAATATATCAATTTGCTTTCCATTCAAACACCTAACCTCCAAATGAGTAAATTTACAACGCACACCTTGTTTTATTCTAGTCTGCACTTTTTAAAATTACATTTTCACCCATATTCTTTAAAAATTGTATTTTATTCACCGAAGTTTCTATTTCATCAAAACAAATTGATAAATTCATAAAAATTCTTAATATAACCCTAAACATGTTACTCAAATTCCTATGGCTATTTTATTGCCATACTTGGTTGGAATAGTATCGATTTGGTCCGATTATTACACTGATTAGAAAATAAACACAATGCGGTAAAATTAATTCACCGAAAACGGGGATTCAATCGGCGATGTTAATGGTGCCAGAAAACATACTTATTTACTTATGCATTTGTTATCTCTTAAATCACTACAAATATTGTATCAGTCGCATGAAAACCACAATTTATAGACTTAGTCAAAACTGGAATCTTGCTAGAGCTTTCCGTCAAGACTTACCTTCAGCTCGGAGCCGCTTGAGGAGATCGAGTAGTCTCTTTAATTATTTTGAGTTATTTTTTTCCGTCAATATCAGCTCCGGAACGAAATGCTTTATATTCGATCGTCGAAAAAGTGTTACTATTCCATTCTGCCCATATTAGTAGGGTTAGTGTCATTATCGAGAATAGGTGAGTTAGAAAACTAAATTTATAGTGGTTCCAATACTAACAAAATCACGAAATTTGGTGGTGGATATTGTGAGTTATGATCGAAAATTCAAGTTTTAGATAATATTACTTATATAAAAATTTCAATAATCCATCTCCTAGAGAACCAGGGGGTCTTGTAAATTTATTTTCCTTGGGAGCATGATGTCCTAAATCACGCAAGATTTTGACCGCATATCAAGATTAAACTCGCTAGATTGATTGACAATGCCTCGTGTCTATTTACGTCAAATTAGATGTTTAGCTATATCTTTCGAACAATTTTATTTGAGTTAGGTGATGCAGATGTTATAACTAGTTATATATATATATTTGAGGCCGCATCAATCAAGTAATTTGTATACTATTATATCTATATTAGTAGTAAGAGTCCTATAGATACCAAGTTGTATATTTCCATAGAACTGCTCCGTCGTATCATCCATAGCTTGTTGCATTATATACCTTGTCTGAATTGCAAGGCATTCCTTCAGCTCGGATAGTACCTGAGTTATGTCAGGCCTTTGGATTGCGTTTAACTGCACTCACTGCGTAGCTATTTCCAAAGCTTTCCAAGCTGAGCTAGCATCAAACAGCCCATGTATCCTTGGATCCGTGGTGCTTTGAACGTCCCCCTTCTCTATGAATGGAGTCACCCATTGAACAACGTGAGTGCTACCTTTGGAGTCTCTTATAATAGTAGGGTAGCCTATAATTAGCTCAAAGAGTACTCCGAAGCTGTAAATATCACTCGCCGAGTTCAAATTCCCAGAAATGTTATACCTGATGGAATCGAAATTATTGAATAAGCAAAATCTTAGAGAAATTAAGGGGAAAAAAAGCCAAATGGTAAGAGAAATGCAAACAAGATGAATGACTTGGTATCGAATGTGTTCAATCTTTATATTGGGTCGAAGTACCCTGGAGTGCCAGCAGGAAGTGTTGAAATACCAAAGTTCTTCTGGTCAGTTACAAATACTCTAGATAATCCGAAATCGGCAATCTTGGCCTGCATTTTGTCGTTCAGGAGGATATTGGAAGTTTTAAAGTCTCTGTGAACAATGGGTGACCTACAACCCTTGCGCAAGTATTCCAAACCTACCATTTTCAAGCCATAAGTCATAAATCTATACTAGAAAAGGTGAACAGTTCCGTTCATGCATCTACTCCAATTTGTAACCTCATACTCCAGCTCAAGGCATTTTCTGCATTTCCTGCAAGAACAGGACATGTCATCATCAGATACTTGATAATTGATCAAAATCATTTTTTGATGAATGTGTACATGAACGTGCTTCTGCCACATTTTAGATGAATCAATATGGTACCTGATAAATGCTGCCTCATGTTACCATTGATCATATACTCGTAAACCAGAGACAGGTTTTCAGGGTCATCACAGTATCCAATAAGAGAGACCAGATTTTTGTGATGGACAATCATTAGAAGTTGTGCCTGCATTGGCAAGAAAAGAGTATAACTTCTTGAATCAGGAAAGTGTATGCATTTATCTAAGCCAGTTTTATACCTCTGCCCGAAATTCCTTGTATCCTTCTCTGGATGAAGGAGAGAGCACCTTCACGGCGACTTTTGTTCTGTCATTAAGAGTTCCAAGGTACACATTTCCAAATCCACCTTCACCTATAATGAACTTGAAGCCACGGGTGATAACTAAGACATCATTAGATGTGAAGGGTCTGCTTTGATTCACGATTGCCAATGTCCCTTCATCGGAGGCACTTGGATCCCTAGATGATGTTGCTTTATCAAATAACCTTGCCACCTCCATGCTACCATGAGTTGCACGTACGACTGCAGTCAAGTTATTGCTTATTACTTTAGACAAGAAGGGAAAAACACTGACTTATATGTACAAGCATCATCTGCAAAACAAAACATAAATTAGAGAACCACCTTGTCTTCTCTTCCTCCTTATGGAGAACCCATTTATTAGGCATAGTACTATGAAGACAATTGCTGATGAAAATACAATGGCAATCAGAAGAACTCTATCTTCATTATTGTCCGCCATCAGGGCTTGGAGTTGTGCATGCCAGACAAAGGTTCGGAGTCTCATTTAGTCTGTAAAAAATTGGCAATCTTGTGAATTTGCTAGTGGAGTTTGCTGATCAAGTTACAGACATGATGATATGAATCTGACTAAATAGACTACGAATTCATATGTTCAATCAACTGAACCTAAAATGGAGCTGAACACTTTGTCACCAAATGGCATAAATAATCTTTTGAGACTTAAAGAGGGTCTAATGATAAGGTTAAGAGCTGAAAGGTTCAAATAGGCTTTATATGGGTTGATTAAAGAAATTGCAGAAAATTAAAGTGGAAGTCTAATTAAAGAGCCCAAGAAAAGCGTCCAGATTTAATTAATGAATAGAGATTTATTAATATAATAAATTTTATAGGATATTAAATGATAATATTATATATTTAATTAGTTAAATTTAGATTTTTAAGATAGTTATTAAAATATCCTGGATATTTAGATTAAATATGGTTGGCATGTAATAATAAGATATATTTTCCTTGTTTTTAGGCTGATTGTTTTCTAAGCATACTTCGAGGAGAGAGACTTTGGAATTTCAATTTTATTAGGTTTTGTCTTCTTTTTATCTTGAAAGTGCTTTTAAAACTTATCAAGTTTTTACCTGTGACGTTCAAACAATTAAGATTTATTACCCGGGGTTTTTTAAAAGTTTTTTTTAGAGGATTTGGGTGTGGTGTCTACATATCCCATACCTTATTTCTCATATAAATAAGGTATATTCCATCTTTTTGCACTTGCGTCATTAAAGTTTTGGAGTTTTTGTCATATTTGGTATAGGGTGTCGTCAGCATATTGGCGAGTTCTCACATGAATAATAAATTTTTTTTTTGGGTAAAGAACAAGAATATCAACATAATAAAACTCAGTTCATGTAAAGTAGTTGAAGTTCAACAAAATGTAGCTACTGGAGAGAGAGCAGATACCCTGATTGAGCCAAAATAAATCTGATAGCTTTCATCAACAAGCCTCAATAGAAATGTTGCACAGAAACAACAAACCTTAATATAAACGTTTTGTCAGTGGAGTTCTTGGCTCTCAAAACCTCCGGAATCGACCCATTCAGGTTGTTATTACTCAAGTTTCTATAGAGGCACGTGAAGAAATGCAGTCACTATATTTCTTAGCAAAATAAGGCAACATTATCATTCTCTGTATGCACATTTAGTTAGTCTGATGTGCAGACAAGGCCCTCAAATTTGGTAGATGGGGGAAAAATTTTGGCAATGGTCCAGTCAGCCCCTTGAATGACAGATCCCTACAGTTATAATACAACATATGATTTTGTCAAAAAACGCATAATTTTTTTTGCACAATAACAAGCACATAATTGAAGTGGCATTTGCTTGCGGATTGAAGTTGCATTTATTCAATGAACAAGTTATGTTGCCCAAACACAAACATCTTCAAACTCAAACTTACAAGAACTGCAATGCAGTGAGATTGGAGAACGAGGGGTCTATTGCTCCTTTCAATCTGTTGGAGCTCATATCGCTGTCCATAAATATTCACCATTGAAAAGTCTAAAGTAGGACAGAATTCAGTGAAAATACCATGATAGAGAGTCAGATTGAAATGTGTCGTGGCTGCAAGCCACCCTAGGCCAAATGAATTCCTGGGGAACGCAGGGATTGCCCAGACACACGTCTCCAAATACTCCATACGTGCTCACGATGTCAAGCATAGCATTTACTGTGATATTTAGCACATGGAATAACCAATCTGTTAATTTTGAGTGATGTCATATTATCACATCATCCATTGGGATTGTCTCGCTATGAAGCAATGTCACATAATTTTAGTACATTGACATCAACATATTCGGTAATAATTTAATGACTATAACTTAAATATTATAAGGAAATAAAATATTCAGTATAAAATATGAGTTAGTCTCTAGAAATATACCACTGGCTAAATATGTGGGAGAATTCACAAGTTTGTAAGGTTTCCGTTACGTTCAAAAATGTTGAGCGCTTTCATTCAGATTGAGAGTGGATAGAGAAGTTTAAAACAGTACCGCTAAAGGGCGGTGAGTATACCGTGACGGGTTTTAGATACTCGACAATGACAGTGGTGACGAAGATGTTGTTGTTCACATAAACAAGTAAATTTCTCACTTGTCCTAGCAACAATACCTGAATCTCAGCAAAGTGCAGGAACACATACTAATTGTACGATGAATTTGAAGATGACCAATAGATCTTGAAGGGATATGAGCTATTAAAAGATGATTCGACGGTCATAAAGACTATGTAGGCATTGTTGTTGCTTTTTGTGCAATATTAATAAGTTAGGGGTATATTTATAAATAGTGCAAATACACCCTATATATATTATTAATGTAATTTACTATAAATAATTTTTATTTTCTAATATTTAAGATGGTATCAGAGTTAGGATTTTTTAGTATTTTCAAGTTTTAGCGTTTCTGAAGGATAGGGGAGCCTGAGATAGTTACGGATGCGAATTAGCTGAATTGTCAAAGAAGACGAAAAGATATCTCTAAGATTTGTCGTCGTCGGAAGCTGCGACCGGTAGACCTAGAAGCTGGAAGAGATTTGAAAGAGATGAAAAATATGAATAGCAGATTTCTCATCATACTGGACGAGAATGAGATTAATTGTGGTAATCAGCTACTGATACCATCTCTTTCAAATCCCTTCCAGCTTTTAGGTCTCCAGGTCGTAGCTCCACAAATCCTGCTGCTCACGACATGTTGAGAATAAATCCCACATTGGATAAAATAGAGAAGTGTTATGGGTTTATAAGGTTGGAAGGGTACCACTACTTAAAAGTCATAACTTTTATCTAATGTGGGATCTATTCTTAACACCAGCCCTCACATGCAATGTGGATACACTTGCCACGTGCAATTCTCAACACTCACCCTCAACACCTGTCTACAAGCCGGGTATTCCCCTTCCGGTCTCGGACGAGGAGGGACACAATGGCCTCGAGTTGGGTATTTTTTCCTCCTCCATCCAACTCGGGCAGACCACGATTCGGGTTGCCAGCCTCTGGTCGGGTACGAGTGCGAGTACACTGGCTCTGATACCATGTTAGAGAAGGTATTGTGGACCGATAAGTAGACATGGGTCCGATCCCTTATCGGTCCACAATACCTTCTCTAACACTTTTGAATCTATTGATATTTGTCATGTTTGTTATTATAGTGGATGAATCGTAAATCCGACCTTGCCAGATGCGGTCTTATGGGTCTTGTGGATACATTTGTTAGTACCATAAATCATCATATTAACTCAAGTGTCTACACATGCCTCTTCTTTATGTCTACATGATTAGTTAAAAAATAGTGGAAAGTAAATGGAAATAACATTTTTTACCAAAAACTTTAAATTTCTAAATCTAGATTTGAGCAAAAAAAATTTCTAAATCTACCACAAACATTTTGTTTATAAAATCCGAAGGAACTTCACTTTTTGTTTCATTTCTACCTCATAAATGTCATTAATCGAGCTCTTTTGCGTGTATATACAAAACTTTACCATATTAGCAAACTATACATGAGGTGTGTAAAATTTGCAAAATACAATAATTTTTGTTTATTCTTTGAAATTAAACAAGTTGACATTAAACCCTCAATCTCCATAGTCCAAAAGGATTTTGTAAGCAAATCTATTATTTGTCATTCGAATTAATATTGTTATAATAATATTTTATATACTTTTTTGATATAATATTAATAAATGTATTATAATATTATTTGTTTGCATTTTTATAACTCAAATCTTATAAATAAGTGTGTATTTTATTTAATTTATTTAATCAATTATCAATAAAATCATATTATGGTGATTTAGGCATATTAGGTTTTTTCTCATCAATTATTTTAAATTTAATATGGTATTATAGATAGTTTGATTGTACTATTCAACTATGAAAAAAAGTTATTCTCACAATTTTGCTACTTATATATTTCAAATCAATTCAATACTATTTCAACTATACCATCAGAATATAAAACTTTTTTTTATGTCCTGATACAAAGTATAATAAACAAGAACTATTGATATTTTTTTTTGTATTTACTATGTAAACTGAATAGAAAATTGCTTATCGTATTTTTTGGTGTGCACTATATTAACGGGACATAAAACTACTTATAATTACTTAGTATTGAGTTAGAATTTAGTAGTCTGCGTTTATTATTTTTCCAGATAAACATTTTACGTGTACTGTTAAAATATTATATTATAAATATAGTATTTTATCTAATTAAAATTATATAAATATATTTTGATATTATATACAATATAATATTGTAAGTTAATAATATAGGATGAAATTATAATATTTTTATTTTTATTTTTATATTATTAAAATTTTATAAATAAGAATATCTCTTATATAATTATTTGAGTTAATTTACTCTCAATCTTATTTTTCAACCTCTTATCCTCTATTATTTTAAATTAAAAAAAAGGCAAAATAGTATTATTTGTATTTGACTAGAATATGTTTTTTTACCGTATATATGAAACAAAAATGGAAGTACGTGTGTAATTTTATAACAAAAAAATATTCTTGATAAATCTAGAAATTTACCTAAATTTTATAGTATAACATGTTATTCACACAAAAGTCAAAGAACACCTATATTCGGATGAACATCCGACGTTATTTCGCCATATGGTATTCAGTGCTGCAGATGTAGTAGTAGTATTGTAGGTAGAACTATGGAGGGTCCGTAGCTCCAGAATTGAAATTAAGGGGACTACTGTGGCAGTATTCACAAGAAAGACGTGTATATAGTCTCTTGAGATTGTGTAAATAATCTCTTCATATGTGTAGTTTGCCGTATCCTCCACCGTAGTCTAGTAATTGACATCGATGTGTATGTCGAACTTAGGGATCTGGGAGCCAAGGTCATAATTCCCATAATAAAAGGATGTTCTTATTAGATATTTGGTCCAAGGGTGTAGCAATTCCTCCTTCCTTTTAGAAAGTTTCTTAAGTTTGTCAATTGTCATTAATGTAATTTGTAGCAATTTGCACATTCTCTCCTGAATTGATAATATATGAAGAGTTTGTCATCAACGTATGCATTTGATGCCTCACAATTGATGCTTATGAAATATGATTCTACAAATTCAAGACATATTAGTTTTGTCCATGAATACCAACAAATGTTTCAGACATATATGTTAGTCGACATAAATGATTAGCATATAAGGGCTATCTACTAGCTTCATATGGATGTGTTGTGCCATGGGTGTGTACCTGGATCATCTTGCGCTTTGAGTAAGAGGCCCCACACCCATACAGAGCAGCAGCAACACGAATAACATCTTGGTCTCGTCTCTCCGAATGAAGAGCTGAAATCACAACCTTCTTCTCGTCAGCTCTGTGGCTCGATGATGATGATGGGCTCTTATAGAAGTTTAGTTTGAGCAGGTCAATGAACTGCAAAGTCAGCTCTAAAATGTCCACTAGCTACAAACTATTACTAACAACCTCTTATTCCTCTTTCTCCTCCTCATATGCAAAAACCTAGTGTACACTTGTAGTAATGAGTGTATTTAAGTGTGTTGGGAGAATATTTCAACTATTTGTTATTGTGTAACACAATTATAAAATAATAGCTTGATATTGAAGTTATGGGTGCGTTTGTAAGGTTGGATTTGAAGGGAATTAGAAGATAATATATTATTAGTTTAGTTAGCGTTGAATTTAAAATACGCAATAGATTAACAAATTTTCCTTCAAAAATAAAAAAAATATAATATTTGATTATTCAAAACTTTTTGTCAACAAATGATCAGATAAATTTCAAGAGAATTAAAATTAGACTCTTGAAAAATATTAAGTAACAAATGTTAGAATTTTTACTGCAGCTATAACTTTCTATTGTCTTTTGGCATTCGGATCCTTGTTGGAATCTGACAGTGGTAGTGAAACAAATGTTGGATCTCCACATGCAAAGTATAGATAGCATTGGTTAATCTGACAAACAATCTGGCATGTTAATAGGTGGGCTATATTTCTCAAATTCAAGTGTGTTTTTGGAAGTCAATCACCCTTTTATGTAATCTGACAACCTTTTATAGTACCATTTCCTACATTTGCACAAAATTTATACACATATTTATCTATTTATTTAATGATTATATTGATCAAATAAAATATTGGTAATTATCCAACCAAAATAAAAAAAATAATTTGATTTTATAAAACAAGTTAAGTTACATACAAAACGCGTAAAAATTATCACAATATTCTATTAGCTAAATTACATTTTTAATCATTTCATTACAAAACCCTCGAAAACATTAAAAAACCCTAAGAAATGCTAAGAATGGCTAAGAAACGCTCAAAAACCCTATGAAACCCAAAAGAATGCTAAGCAAACACTACGAACCCTAAGAAATGCTAAGACACTTTAAAAAACCCTACAAAACCCAAGGAAATGCTAAGAAATCTTATGAAATGCTAAAAAATCCTAAAAAATACTAAGAAACCCTAAAACACATTAAGAAACTCCAAGAAACGCTAAAAAATGTTAAGTATCACTAAAAAAACCCTATGAAACGCTAAAACACACTAAGAAACCCAATAAAACACAAACACATGTTAAGAAACCCTACAAAACCCTCGGAAACGCTAAGAAACCCTAAGAAATGCTAAGAAACGATAAAGAAATGATAAGAATCGGTAAGAAACGGTCAAAAACCCTATGAAACCCTAATAAACACTAATAAACCTTAAGAAACGGTAAGAAATGCTACGAAACCCTAGTAAACAATAAAAAAATCTAGGAACCCTATGAAACCCTAATAAACTCTAATAAACCTTAAGAAACGGAAAGAAATGCTACGAAACACTAGTAAACGATAAAAAAAGCTAAGAAACCCTAGGAAATGATAAGAAACCCAAATAAATCCTAAGAAACGCTAGGAAATCGTATAAAATCATACAAAACAACCCAAAGAAACGCTAAGAAAGCCTAAGAAACGTTTAGAAACCCTAAAAACAATAAAAAGTGCTAAGAAACCCTACCAAACGCTAAGAAATGCTTAGAAACATTAAGAATGCCTAAGAAATGCTAAGAAGTCCCAAGAAGCCCTAAGGAATGCAAATAAACCCAAAAAAATAATTAAGAAACCCTAAAAACTCTCAGAAACGCTAAAAAATACTAAGAAATGCTAAGCAACATTAAGGAGCGCTAATAAACTCTAAGAAACACTATAAAACGCTCAGAAATGCTATGAAAAACCTATAAAGCCAAAAAAAATATTAAGAAACTCTAAGAAATGCTAAGAGACACTAAGAAACTCTATAAAACCCTGATAAACTCTTAAAAACCCTATATAACCCTAACAAACGCTAAGAAACACAAAGAATCCCTAACAAATGCTAAGAAACCCTAAAAACTATTAAAAACACAAAAAAACAATTTAAAAACCCTAATAACACCAAAAAAACTCTAGGAAATTTTAAAAAATTGTAAGAAATGCTAATAAAAGCTAACAAACCCTAGGAAACATTAAGAAACGCTAATAAAACTCTTAGAAACTCTAATAAACTCAAAGAAACCCTATAAAACCCCAAGAAACCCTATAAAATCCTAAGAAATGCTACGAAACCCTATAAAACCAAAAAAATACTAAGAAACTATAAGAAACGCTAAGAAAATCCAAGAAAACCTATAAAACACTTAGAAACCCAGTAAATCTCTAAGGAATGCTAAGAAACCCTATGAAATAGTAAGAAAATCTATGTAACGCAAAGAAACCCTAAAAATTACTAAGAAATGCTAAATAAATGCTAAGTGATGCAAACCTCGCCAATATGCTGACGACACTCTACACCAAATATGGCAACGATCCCAAGACTTTCACGACGCAAGTGCAAAAATATGGAATATACCTTATTTATGTGAGAAACAAGGTATGTGATATGTAGACGCCACACCCAAATCCTCTAAGAAGAACTCTTAGAAAACCCTGAGTGATAAGTCTTGATTGCTTGAACGCCACAGGTAAAAACCTGATAAGTTTAAAAGCCCTTTCAAGATAGAAAGAAGACAAAACTCATAAGACTGAAATTCCAAAGTGTGTCTCTCCAATGCTGTGGGTTTGATAGGGTTTCTTAGTATTTTTTAGCGTTTTTAGTATATTTTTAGCATTTTTTAGGGTTTCTAAACGTTTCTTAGGCTTTCTTAGAGTTTCTTTGGGTTTTTTTGTATGATTTTATACGGTTTCTTAGGAGTTATTGGGGTTTCTTAGCATTTCCTAGGGTTTCTTAGCTTTTTTTTTTATCGTTTACTAGGGTTTCGTAGCATTTCTTACCGTTTCTTAAGGTTTATTAGTGTTTTTTAGGGTTTCATAGGGTTTTGACCAAATAAATCCTAAAAAACACTAAGAAACGCTAAAAATAATAAACGATAAAAAAAAGCTAAGAAACCCAAAGAAATGCTTAAAAAATTCTAAGAAATGCTAAGAAACCCTATCAAACGTTAAGAATCCCTAATAAATGCTAAAAAAGGCTAAGTAAACGCTAAAAAATACTAATAAATGCTAAGAACCCTAAGAAACATTAACAAACGCTAAGACACTCTAAGAAACCCTACAAAACCCTCGAAAATGCTAAGAAATGGTAAGAATGGCTAAGAAACGCTCGAAAACCCTATGAAACCCAAAAAAAAGCTAAGCAAACACTCAGAACCTTAAGAAACCATAAGACACTCTAAAAAACCCTACAAAACCCAAGGAAACGTAAGAAACTGTATAAAATCATACAAAAAAACCCAAAGAAACGCTAAGAAAGCATAAGAAACGTTTAGAAACCCTAAAAACGCAAAAAAAAACACTAAAAAAGCTAAGAAACAATACTAAATGTTAAAAAAACCCTAATAATCCCTAAGGAATGCTAAAAAAAAGTCTATGTAAATGCAAAAAAAAACCCTAAGAAATGCTAAGAACCCTAAGAAACGCTAAAAAACTCTAAGGCATCCTAAGAAACCCTACAAAACCCTCGGAAAGACTAAAAAACCCATGCAAATGCATAGAAATGCTAAGAAACCCTAAAATACAGTATGAAACCCCAAGAGATGCTAAAAATGCTAATAATGGCTCAGAAATGCTCAAAAACACTATGAAACAATAGAAAACGCTAATAAACCCTAATAAACCTTAAGAAACGCAAGGAAACCCTAGTAAACGATAATAAAAAGCTAAGAAACCCAAAAAAATGCTTAGAAACGCTCAAAAAACACTAAAAAGTGCTGAGAAACCCTATCAAACGCTAAAAAGCCCTAAGGATCCCTAATAAATAATAAAAAAAGGCTAAGTAAACACTAAAAAACCCTAAGAAATGCTAAGAACCCTAAGAAACACTAAAAAAATGCTAAGACATTCTAAGAAACCCTACAAAACCCTCGAAAACCATAAGAAATGCTAAGAATGGCTAAGAAATGCTCAAAAACCCTATGAAAACAAAAAAAATGCTAAGCAAATACTAAGAACCATAAGAAACACTAAGAAATGCTAAAACACTCTAAAAAACCCTACAAAACCTAAGGAAAATCTAAGAAACCCTAAAAAACATTAAGAAACCCCAAGAAACTTTAAAAACTCCTATGAAACGCTAAAACACACTAAGAAACCCAATAAAACACAAACACATGCAAAGAAACCCTACAAAACCCTCGGAAACGCTAAGAAACCTTAAGAAATGCTAACAAACGATAAAGAAATAATAAGAATCGATAAGAAATGGTCAAAAACCCTATGAAAACCTAATAAACACAAATAAACCTTAAGAAACGGTAAGAAATGCTATGAAACCCTAGTAAACGATAAAAAAGCTAAGAAACCCTATGAAACCCTAATAAACCTTAAAAAACGCTAAGAAATGCTACGAAACCATAGTAAACAATAAAAAAGCTAAGAAACCCTAGGAAATGATAAGAAACCCCAATAAATCCTAAGAAACGCTAAGAAACCGTATACATTCATACAAAACCCTAACTAGAAGAATCCCTAATAAATAATAAAAAAGGCAAAGTAAACACTAAAAAACCCTAGCAAATGCTAAGAACCCTAAGAAACACTAAAAAAATGATAAGACACTCTAAGAAACCTTACAAAACCCTCGAAAACACTAAGAAACCCTAAGAAATGCTAAGAATGGCTAAGAAACGCTAAAAAACCCTATGAAACCCAAAAAAATGCTAAGCAAACACTAAGAACCCTAAGAAACACTAATAAACGCTAAGACACTCTAAAAAACCCTACAAAACCCAATGAAACGCTAAGAAATTTTAAGAAATGCTACGAAACCCTAAAAAATACTAAGAAACCCTAAAAAACATTAAGAAACCCCAAGAAACGCTAAAAAATGCTAAAAATCGCTAAAAAAAAACCCTATGAAATGATAAAAAACCCTATGAAACGATAAAAAACACTAAGAAACCCAATAAAACACAAACATATGCTAAAAACCTTACAAAACCCTCGAAAATGATAAGAAAAACTAAGAAATGCTAACAAACGATAAAGGAATGATAAGAATCGATAAGAAATGGTCAAAAACCCTATGAAACCCTAATAAACACCAGTAAACCTTAAGAAAAGGTAAGAAATGCTACGAAACCCTAGTAAACGATAAGAAAAGCTAAGAAACCCTAGGAAATAATACGAAACCCCAATAAATCCTAAGACACGCTAAGAAACCGTATAAAATCATTCAAAAAAACCCAAAAAAATGCTAAAAAAGCCTAAGAAACGTTTAGAAACCCTAAAAATGCTAAAAGAAAACACTAAAAATGCTAAGAAACAATACCAAACGTTAAAAAAACCCTAAGAATCCCTAAGGAAAGTTAAAAAAAGGCTATGTAAACGCAAAAAAAAAACCCTAAGAAATGCTAAGAACCCTAAGAAACGCTAAAAAACGCTAAGACACCCTAAGAAACCCAATAAAACCCAAAGAAACCCTACAAAACTCTCGAAAACACTAAAAAACCCATGCAAATGTAGAGAAACGCTAAGTAACACTAAAAAACCCTAAAATACAGTATGAAAACCCAAGAGACACTAAAAAATGCTAATAATGGCTTAGAAACACTCAAAAACATTATGAAACGATAAAAACGCTAATAAACCCTAATAAACCATAAGAAATGCTAGTAAACCTGATGCGAACCCCGCCAATATGCTGACGACTCCCTACACCAAATATGGCAAAGACCCAAGACTTTCACGATGCAAGTGCGAAAAGATGGAATATACCTTGTTTATGTGAGAAACAAGGTATGGGATATGTAGACGCCACACCCAAATCCTCTAAGAAGAACTCTTAGAAAACCCCGAATGATAAGTCTTGATTGCTTGAACGCCACAGGTAAAAACCTGATAAGTTCAAAAGCCCTTTCAAGATAGAAAGAAGACAAAACTCACAAGATTGAAATTCCAAGGTGTGTCTCCAATGCTATGGAGTATGCCTTTTATAGGCTCAGAAAACAACCGAATGACCCACATCATGAGGAAAAATCTATTATGGTTATAAGCTAACCTTATCTAATCTAACTACCTAATATTATCATAAGAGATTTATTATATTTATAAATCTCTCCTTATTAATTAAATCTGGACTTTCTTTTGGGCTCATCTTGGGCTACTATTTGAATAGTCAGCAATCTCTTTAATCAGCCCATATGAAGCTTCTTTGAATCTTTTAGCCCTTGACCTTGTGATTGGGCCCTATTGCAGTTCAAATGATTATTCATCTCATTTGGTGACGAACTGTTCAGCTCCATTGTAGGTTCGGTTGATTGTACTTGTGAATTCGTAGTCATTTTAGTCGAATTAACATCATTCTCCCCCTCTTGAAAATGATTTGTCCTCAAATCTTCTTTTCCTTCATCACCTACATCAAAAGACATTAACTTATAAATATTTATGCTATTACTAACAATATATTTGCTAGATAACTTCCTGTTGTAAATATTACTACCAAGTTTTAACACCTTAAATAATCCCTCTAATATAAGAAATTTTGATAGTTTCCTATTCATAAATAGTTCGTTCCTTAGATGTAGGCTAATCCAAATCCCTGGATAAAAAAAAAACTTTCATGAAACTCTTGTTGTAGAGATTAATATTTTCTTGAGTCTGTTGTTTTTCATCCAATGGATTAAAACCATAAATAATCTCAATTGGTGATAACTTAGTTACTGAATAAATATAACGATTATATGCAAAAACAATATGTAGTAAACATGCAGTTGAAAATAGAAGTTTTGTAACCAACACAGTATTCCAAGAAAAATTAAGTAATTTAGTATCATAACCATATGTATAAATGAATTCTACCCACCTTGCATGATACTCATTCAGCTTGAGGGCTACTCCGCTGAACTTTTCATTATAATATGCAATTGATCTTCTTTCCTGACTTACCAAGTAAGGTGTTTGCCAATCTTCTATTACCTTAATTTCCTTGTCAATGGCAATCTCTTCAAAACTTATAACATATCCAGGAAATAGAAGTTTATCCGAACAAATGATAAATATCTTAAAATTCTCAAACAATTTATCTTTCCTTAAAACTTCTAACATCATTTTCAAATATTCCATAAGTTCATATACAAGGACGTCATCAAAATATATATAGTCAAACTTTAAAATGATAACATGCAAGATATGCTTCATTAATATCATGATAGTGCTATAGGCACTAGTCAATCCAAAAATCACAACTAACCAATCATATAGACCTGGTTTTGTTTCAGATGTCGTTTTCAAATCATCTTTTTCTTTAATTTGAAATTGATGATATTCACTCTTAAGACCACGTTTTGAAAACAAATAGTATCTATGCAACTCAATAACAATATCATATAAATAAGAAAGGTGTTGTCGATACTTTATCGTGATATTGTTAATGGCTTGACAATTGAGGCATATTTGCCAACTTTCATCCGTCATGGGTACAACACATGGTCGCTTGCTCTTACGTATATATTTCCTTTCCATCAATTTTAGGACCTGGTGTTGACTTTAATACTTGTTTTCTGGAATTGGTGGCAAACCAAGAGTTATCTTCTTTGTAATGACATTCTTGAATTCCTGTAGAAGAGAAACACTAATGCACGGCAAATATCCGACAATATGGTTAGTAAAATATAAATCTTTGTACATAAGTATTGTAAGGATAGGATATGGAATTGTATCTCTCTTGATCTCACTTTTTCTCTCCATAAAATTATTTTTATTCTCTTTTCTTTGTATTATGGTTTTTCTCTCTTCTTTTTCAACATTGCCTTTTCTCTCATCATTTTCAATTTTGGCTTTTCTCTCTCTAATTTTTCTCTCTTCTTTTTCAATATTGCCTTTTATCTCTTTCTCTTGTATCATGGCTTTTCTCTCTTCTTGTTTTTCTGCTATTTTCTTTTCATTTGCCTTTTTCTTTTTCAACTGATCCTGAAAGACTTGTAAAGTAAGAGGTACAAGAGATATTGATCTATTATTCATTACGAATGAGTACCTATCTGTTAATCTATCATATGTAACGTGACGATCTAACTTCCAAGGTTCTCCCAATAAAATATGACATGCTTGCATTGGTACTACATCACATAATATTTCATCCTGATATTTCCCAACAGAGAAGGACACTATCACCTGTTGGGTTACCTCGAGTTTGGGTTGATCACTCAGCCTTTGAATTTGATATGGCTTTGGATGCTTCGTTGCATGTAATGCCAACTTCTCCACAAGCTCGGTGCTAGCAAAGTTAGTGCAGCTTTCCCCATCTATGGTAACAGTAGAAACCTTATTGTTCATAGAGCAACGAGTATGAAATAACTTCTCACGTTGGTTGTCCAAGATATCATCAACCCATGGTCTGTTCCAAGTAGTAAGTTGATTGAAGGAATTGAGCTTGATGTTGCCGCGATTAACTTGGAGATCATCGAACTCCCCCAGTTCCTGTGGTTCGAAGCATCGAGATCGACTGCTCCACGATCGTTCAATGGAAGTATGTTGATGTGAGTTGTCTCACTCCTTCCTCCAATTGACCCATTCGGGTATGAAGAGACTCAAATTCAGACTTCACTATATGTTCCATTTCCCTCTTCATTACTTTCCACTGTAGGTTTTGAATGGGCGGTATGAAACCCTCTTCCTTCATTGTGTTTTCTTGTCATTGGGCCTTCTGAACCTGATAATTGTTAGAAAGAAAAGAACCTCGCAACTCTTCCTCACATGTTTCTCTCAAACACTCATGTTTCACACTCAAATAGCTTTTTCTTATAGATTTAAAGCACTCTTGCCTTTTTCCACTCATATGTCCTCTTTCAATCAGAATTGAACTTTAAAAACAAATCGTTTTTACGAAGCAGTTCAACTTGAGGAACAATCAAGACATACTGGTAAAGGTTTTCAAAAAGCAATTCCAAAGAATTTAAGTGAGAGGTATGAATAGACTCAGAAATAAGAGTAAATTTTAGATAGAGAAGAAAGAAATTAAGATGGAATGAAGTAATAAACTTAGATAGAGCAGAATAAGAATGATATATAAGATAGAATTGTCTGCCTCCTTTTTTTTTTCTTTTGCCTTTTTTTTCACGAACTTTTTTTTGCTCTTCACTGAAGAGAAGATAGATAGAAGAATATGATAATTTTTTTTATAGAGAATAGAAATAGGTAGAGAAGATAAAAAAAAAGAACTAGATAAAAATATGGAATGGAACTTGCCGTACAACCGTGTGCTCTGATACCAACTGATGTGAACCTTACCAATATGCTGACGACACCCTACACCAAATATGGCAAAGACCCCAAGACTTTCACAACGCAAGTGTGAAAAGATGGAATATACCTTGTTTATGTGAGAAACAAGGTATGGGATATGTAGATGCCACACCCAAATCCTCTAAGAAGAACTCTTAGAAAACCCCGGGTGATAAGTCTTGATTGCTTGAACGCCACAGGTAAAAACCTGATAAGTTCAAAAGCCATTTCAAGATAGAAAGAAGACAAAACTCACAAGATTGAAATTCCAAGGTGTGTCTCCAATGCTATGGAGTATGCCTTTTATAGGCTCAGAAAACAACCGGATGACCCACATCATGAGTAAAAATCTATTATGGTTATAAGCTAACCTTATCTAATCTAACTACCTAATATTATCCTAAGAGATTTATTATATTTATAAATCTCTCCTTATTAATTAAATCTAGACTTTCTTTTGGGCTAATCTTGGGCTCTTCATTTTGGCTTTTATTTGAATAGTCAGTAATCTCTTTAATCAGCCCATATAAAGCTTCTTTGAATCTTTTAGCCCTTGACCTTGTGATTGGGCCCTATTGCAGTCTCAAATGATTATTCATCTCATTTGGTGACGAACTGTTCAGCTCCATTGCAGGTTCGGTTGATTGGACTTGTGAATTCGTAGTCTCTTTAGTCGGATTCACATCACTAAGAAATGCTAAAAAACGCTAAGACACCCTAAGAAACCCAATAAAACCCAAAGAAACCCTACAAAACCCTCGGAAACACTTAGAAACTGTATATAATCATACAAAAAAGCTCAAAGAAACGCTAAGAAAGCCTAAGAAATGTTTAGAAACCCTAAAAACGCAAAAAAAAAAATCATTAAAAATACTAAGAAACAATACCACAGTTAAAAAAACCCTAATAATCCCTAAGGAATGCTAAAAAAGGCTATGTAAACGCAAAAAAAAAAAACATAGGAAATGTTAAGAACCCTAAGAAACACTAAAAAAATGATAAGACACTCAAAGAAACCCTACAAAACCCTCGAAAACAGTAAAGAAACCCTAAGAAATGCTAAGAATGGCTAATAAACGCTCAAAAACCCTATGAAACCCAAAAAAATGTTAAGCAAACACTAAGAACCCTAAGAAACACTAAGAAACGCAAAGACACTCTAAAAAACCCAACAAAACCCAAGGAAACGCTAAGAAATCTTATGAAATGCTAAAAAGCCCTAAAAAATACTAAGAAACCCTAAAACACATTAAGAAACCCCAAGAAATGCTAAAAAATGCTAAGTATCGCTAAAAAAACCCTATGAAACGCTAAAACACACTAAGAAACCCAATAAAACACAAACACATACTAAGAAACCCTACAAAACCATCGGAAAGGCTAAGAAACCCTAAGAAATGCTAAGAAACGATAAAGAAATGATAAGAACTGATAAGAAACGGTCAAAAACCCTATGAAACCCTAATGAACTATAAACCTTAAGAAACGGTAAGAAATGCTACGAAACCCTAGTAAACAATAAAAAAAGCTAAGAAACCCTATGAAACCCTAATAAACACTAATAAACCTTAAGAGACAGTAAGAAATGCTATGAAACCCTACTAAACGATAAAAAAAGCTAAGAAACCCTAGGAAATGATAAGAAACCCCAATAAATCCTAAGAAACGCTAAGAAACCGTATAAAATCATACAAAAAAGCTCAAAGAAACGCTAAGAAATCCTAAGAAATGTTTAGAAACCCTAAAAACGCAAAAAAAATCATTAAAAATACTAAGAAACAATACCACAGTTAAAAAAACCCTAATAATCCCTAAGGAATGCTAAAAAAGGCTATGTAAACGCAAAAAAAAAACATAGGAAATGTTAAGAACCCTAAGAAACACTAAAAAAATGATAAGACACTCAAAGAAACCCTACAAAACCCTCGAAAACACTAAAGAAACCCTAAGAAATGCTAAGAATGGCTAATAAACGCTCAAAAACCCTATGAAAGCCAAAAAAATGTTAAGCAAACACTAAGAACCCTAAGAAACACTAAGAAACGCAAAGACACTCTAAAAAACTCTACAAAACCCAAGGAAACGCTAAGAAATGCTAAAAAGCCCTAAAAAAATACTAAGAAACCCTAAAACACATTAAGAAACCCCAAGAAACGCTAAAAAATGCTAAGTATCGCTAAAAAAAAACCCTATGAAACGCTAAAACATACTAAGAAACCCAATAAAACACAAGCACATGCTAAGAAACCTACAAAACCCTCGGAAACGCTAAGAAACCTAAGAAATGCTAAGAAACGGTCAAATACCTTATAAAACCCTAATAAACACTAATAAATCTTAAGAAGCGGTAAGAAATGCTACGAAACCCTAGTAAACGATATAAAAAAGCTAAGAAACCCTAATAAACACTAATAAACCTTAAGAAACGATAAGAAATGCTACGAAACCCTAGTAAATGATAAAAAAAAACTAAGAAACCCTAGGAAATGAGAAAACCCCAATAAATCCAAAAAAACAGTATAAAATCATACAAAAAAACCCAAAAAAATGCTAAAAAAGCCTAAGAAACGTTTAGAAACCCTAAAAATGGAAAAAAAAACACTAAAAATGATCAGAAACAATACCAAACGTTAAAAGAACCCTAATAATCCCTAAGGAATGCTAAAAATAGGCTATGTAAACGCAAACCCTAAGAAATGCTAAAAAACGCTAAGACACCCTAAAAAACCCAAAGAAACCCTACAAAACCCTCGGAAACACTAAAAAACCCATGCAAATGCAGAGAAACGCTAAGAAACCCTAAAATACAGTATGAAACCCCAAGAGACGCTAAAAAAATGCTAATAATGGATCAAAAACGCTAATAAACCTTAAGAAACGCTAGGAAACCCTAGTAAACGATAAAAAAAAAAAGCTAAGAAACCCAAAAAAATGCTAAGAAACGCTTAAAAAACACAAAAGTACTAAGAAACTTTAAGGATCCCTAATAAATAATAAAAAAGGCTAAGTAAACACTAAGAAACCCTAAGAAACACTGAAAAAATACTAAGACACTCTAAGAAACCCTAAAAAACTCTTGAAAACACTAAGAAACCCTAATAAACACTAATAAACCTTAGGAAATGATAAGAAATGCTATGAAACCCTAGTAAACGATAAAAAAATCTAAGAAACCCTAGGAAATGATAAGAAACCTCAATAAATCCTAAGAAATCGTATACATTCATACAAAACCCTAGAAAATGGTATGAAAAGCTAAGAAACCCTAGGAAATGAAAAGAAACCCCAATAAATCCTAAGAAACGGTAAGAAATGCTACGAAACTCTAGTAAACGATAAAAAAAGTTAAGAAACCCTAGGAAATGATAAGAAACCCCAATAAATCCTAAGAAATGCTAAGAAACCGTATAAAAATCCTACAAAAAACACAAAGAAACGCTAAGAAAGCCTAAGAAACATTTAGAAACCCTAAAAAACCTAAAAAAACACTAATAATGCTAAGAAACAATACCAAATGTTAAAAAACCCAAATAATCCCAAAGGAATGCTAAGAAAAGGCTATGTAAACACAAAAACAACCCTAATAAATGCTGAGAACCCTAAGAAATGCTAAAACACGCTAAGACAACCAATAAAATCCAAAGATCCCTACAAAACCCTAGGAAACACTAAAAAAACCCATGCAAATGCAGAGAAGCGCTAAATAATGCTAAAAACCCTAAAATACAGTATGAAACCCCAAGAGACGCTAAAAAAATGCTAATAATGGCTCAAAAATGCTCAAAAACACTATGAAACCATAAAAAACTCTAATAAACCCTAATGAACCTTAAGAAACACTAGGAAAACCAATAAAACACAAACATATGCTAAGAAACCCTACAAAACCCTCGGAAACACTAAGAAATGCTAAGAAACGATAAAGAAATGATAAGAATCGATAAGAAACGGTCAAAAACCCTATGAAACCGTAATAAACACTAATAAACCTTAAGAAACGGTAAGAAATGCTATGAAACCCTAGTAAACCATAAAAAAGCTAAGAAACCCTATGAAATTATATGAAACCATAATAAATCCTAAGAAATGCTAAGAAACTGTATAAAATCATACAAAAAAACCCAAAAAAAACGCTAAGAAAGCCTAAGAATCGTTTAGAAACCCGAAGAACACTAAAAATGCTAAGAAACAATACCAAATGTTAAAAAAACCCTAAGAATCCGAAAGGAATGCTAAAAAAAGGCTATGTAAACGCAAAAAAAAAACCCTAAGAAATGCGAAGAACCCTAAGAAATGCTAAAAAATGCAAAGACACCCTAAGAAACCCAATAAAACCCAAAGAAACCCTACAAAACCCTCGGAAACACTAAAAAACCCATGCAAATGCAGAGAAACGCTAAATAACGCTAAGAAACCCTAAAATACAGTATCAAACCACAAGAGATGCTAAAAAAAGGCTAATAATGGCTTAGAAACGCTAAAAAACACTATGAAACCATAAAAAACGCTAATAGACCCTAATAAACCTTAAGAAACGCTAGGAAACCCTAGTAAACGATAAAAAAAAGCTAAGAAACCCAAAAAAATGCTAAGAAACTCTTAAAAAACACAAAAAAGTGCTAAGAACCCTAAGAAACCCAATAAAACCCAAAGAAACCCAATAAAACCCAAAGAAACCCTACAAAACCCTCGGAAACACTAAAAAACTCACACAAAAGTAGAGAAATACCTAAGAAACACTAAAATACAGTATGAAACCCAATGAGACGCTAAAAAAATGCTAATAAAGGCTTAGAAATGCTCAAAAACATTGTAAAACCATAAAAAATGCTAATAAACCTTAAGAAATGCTAGGAAAGCCTAGTAAATGATAAAAAAAAGCTAAGAAACCCAAAAAACTGCCAAGAAATGCTTAAAAAACACTAAAAAACGCTAAGAAACCCTAAGGATCCCTAATAAATAAAAAAAACCTTAGTAAAAACTAAAAAACCTTAAGAAATACTAAGAAACCCTAGTAAACGATAAAAAAAAGCTAAGTAACCCTATGAAACCCTAATAAACCCTAATGTCTGAGAAACGCTAAAAAACACTATGAAATCATAAAAAATGCTAATAAACACTAATAAACCTTAAGAAACGCTAGGAAACCCTAGTAAACAATAAAAAAACTAAGAAACCCAAAAAAATACTAAGAAACAATTAAAAAACACTAAAAAGTGCTAAGAACCCTAAGAAACCCAAAAAAACCCAAAGAAACGCTAAAAAACCCTCAGAAACACTAAAAAACCCATGCAAAAGCAGAGAAATACCTAAGAAACCCTAAAATACAGTATGAAACCCAATGAAACGCTAAAAAAATGCTAATAAAGGCTTAGAAACGCTCAAAAACATTATAAAACCATAAAAAATGATAATAAACCCAAATAAATCCTAAGAAACGCTAGGAAACCCTAGTAAATGATAAAAAAAGTTAAAAAAACCCCAAAAAAAGCCAAGAAATGCTAAGTAAATAAGTAAAAAACCCTAAAAAATGCTAAGAAACCCTAAGTAAATAAGTAAAAATGCTAATAATGGCTCAGAAACGCTAAAAAACACTATGAAACAATAGAAAACGCTAATAAACCCTAATAAACCTTAAGAAAAGCTAAGAAATCCAAAAAAATGCTAAGAAACGCTTAAAAAACACTAAAAAGTGATAAGAAACCCAATCAAATGCTAAGAAACCCTAAGGATCCCTAATAAATAATAAAAAAAGGCTAAGTAAACACTAAAAAAACCCTAAAAAATGCGAATAACCCTAAGAAATACTAAAAAATGCTAAGACACTCTAAGAAACCCTACAAAACCCTCGAAAACACTAAGAAATGCTAAGAATGGCTAAGAAACGCTAAAAAACCCTATGAAACCCAAAAAAATGCTAAGCAAATACTAAGAACCCTAAGAAACATTAAGAAACGCTAAAACACTCTAAAAAACCCTACAAAACCCAAGGAAACTCTAAGAAACCCTAAAAATACTAAGAAACCCTAAAAAACATTAAGAAACCCCAAGAAACGCTAAAAAATGCAAAGAATCGCTAAAAAACCCTATGAAAAGCTAAAACACACTAAGAAACCCTAATAATAAAAAAGGCTAAGTAAACACTAAAAAACCCTAAGTAACACTAAAAAAACGCTAAGACACTTTAAGAAACCCTACAAAACCCTCGAAAACACTAAGAAACCCTAAGAAATGCTATGAATGGCTAAGAAATGCTCAAAAACCCTATGAAACCCAAAAAAATGCTAAGCAAACACTAAGAACCCTAAGAAACACTAAGAAACGCTAAGACACTCTAAAAAACCCTACAAAACCCAAGGAAACGCTAAGAAATCTTAAGAAATACTAAAAAACTCTAAGAAACACTAAAAAAACGCTAAGACACTCTAAGAAACCCTACAAAACCCTTGAAAACACTAAGAAGCCCTAAGAAATGCTAAGAAACGATAAAGAAATGATAAGAAACACTATGAAAAGCTAGAAAAACCTAATAAACGATAATAAAAAGCTTAGAAACCCAAAAAAAAATGCTAAGAAACACTTAAAAAACACTAAAAGTGCTCAGAAACCCTATCAAACGCTAAGAAACCCTAAGGATCCCTAATAAATAATAAAAAAGGCTAAGTAAACACTAAAACACCCTAAGAAACACTAAAATAATGATAAGACACTCAAAGAAACCCTACAAAACCCTCGAAAACACAAAGAAACCCTAAGAAATGCTAAGAAGGGCTAAGAAATGCTCAAAAACCCTATGAAACCCAAAAAAATGCTAAGCAAACACTAAGAACACTAAGAAACACTAAGAAATGCTAAGACACTCTAAAAAACCCTACGAAACCCAAGGAAACGCTAAGAAATCTTAAGAAATGCTAAGAAACCCACAAAAAAAATAAGAAACCCCAAAAAATGCTAAAAAATACTAAGAATCGCTAAAAAACCCTATGAAACGCTAAAACACATAAACTCAATAAAACACAAACACATGCTAAGAAACCCAAATAAACCTTAAGAAATGCTAAGATACATTGAAAAAACACAAAAAAGTGCTAAGCAACCCTATCAAATGCTAAGAAACCCGAAGGATCCCTAATAAATAATAAAAAAAGGCTAAGTAAACACTAAAAAACCCTAGGAAATGCTAAGAACCTAAAGAAACACTAAAAAAATGATAAGACACTCAATGAAACCCTACAAAACCCTCGAAAACACTAAGAAACCCTAAGAAATGCTAAGAATAGCTAAGAAACGCTCAAAAATCCTATGAAACCCAAAAAAATGTTAAGCAAACACTAAGAACCCTAAGAAACGCTAAGACACTCTAAAAAACTCTACAAAACCCAAGAAAACGCTAGGAAATCTTATGAAATGCTAAAAAAACCCTAAAAAAATACTAAAAAACCCTAAAACACATTAAGAAACCCCAAGAAACGCTAAAAAATGCTAAGTATCGCTGAAAAAACCCTATGAAACGTTAAAACACACTAAGAAACCCAATAAAACACAAACACATGCTAAAAAACCCTACAAAACCCTCGGAAACGCTAAGAAACCCTAAGAAATGCTAAGAAACGATAAAGAAATGATAAGAATCGGTAAGAAACGGTCAAAAACCCTATGAAACCCTAATAAACACTAATAAACCTTAAGAAATGGTAAGAAATGCTATGAAACACTAGTAAACGATAAAAAAGCTAAGAAACCCTAGGAAATGATAAGAAACCCAAATAAATCCTAAGAAACGCTAGGAAACCGTATAAAATCTTACAAAACAACCCAAAGAAATGCGAAGAAAGCCTAAGAAACATTTAGAAACCCTAAAAACGAAAAAAAAATACTAAAAATACTAAGAAACAATACCAAACGTTAAAAAAACCCTAATAATACCTAAGGAATGCTAAAAAATGCTATGTAAATGCAAAAAAAAAAAACCATAAGAAATGCTAAGAACCCTAAGAAACGCTAAAAAACGCTAAGACACCCTAAGAAACCCAATAAAACCCAAAGAAACCCTACAAAACCCTCGGAAACACTAAAAAACCCATGCAAATGCAGAGAAACGCTAAATAACGCTAAGAAATCCTAAAATACAGTATCAAACCACAAGAGACGCTAAAAAAATGCTAATAATGGCTTAGAAACGCTCAAAAACACTATGAAACCATAAAAAACGCTAATAGACCCTAATAAACCTTAAGAAACGCTAGGAAACCCTAGTAAACAAAAAAAAAAGCTAAGAAACCCAAAAAAAATGCTAAGAAACTCTTAAAAGACACAAAAAAGTGCTAAGAAACCCTAAGGATCCCTAATAAATAATAAAAGAGGCTAAGTAAACACTAAAAAACCCTAAGAAACACTAAAAAAACTCTAAGACACTCTAAGAAACCCTTCAAAACCCTCGAAAACACTAAGAAACCCTAAGAAATGCTAAGAATGGCTAAGAAACGCTCAAAAACCCTATGAAACCCAAAAGAATGCTAAGCAAACACTACGAACCCTAAGAAACACTAAGAAATGCTAAGACACTCTAAAAAAACCCTACAAAACCCAAGGAAACGCTAGGAAATCTTATGAAATGCTAAAAAACCCTAAAAAATACTAAGAAACCCTAAAACACATTAAGAAACTCCAAGAAACGCTAAAAAATGCTAAGTATCGCTAAAAAAAAACCCTATGAAACGCTAAAACACACTAAGAAACCCAATAAAACACAAACACATGCTAAGAAACCCTACAAAACCCTCGGAAACGCTAAGAAACCCTAAGAAATGCTAAGAAACGATAAAGAAATGATAAGAATCGGTAAGAAACGGTCAAAAACCCTATGAAACCCTAATAAACACTAATAAACCTTAAGAAACGGTAAGAAATGCTACGAAACCCTAGTAAACAATAAAAAAATCTAGGAACCCTATGAAACCCTAATAAACTCTAATAAACCTTAAGAAACGGAAAGAAATGCTACGAAACACTAGTAAACGATAAAAAAAGCTAAGAAACCCTAGGAAATGATAAGAAACCCAAATAAATCCTAAGAAACACTAGGAAATCGTATAAAATCATACAAAACAACCCAAAGAAACGCTAAGAAAGACTAAGAAACGTTTAGAAACCCTAAAAACAATAAAAAGTGCTAAGAAACCCTACCAAGCGCTAAGAAATGCTTAGAAACATTAAGAATGCCTAAGAAATGCTAAGAAGTCCCAAGAAGCCCTAAGGAATGCAAATAAACCCAAAAAAATAATTAAGAAACCCTAAAAACTCTCAGAAACGCTAAAAAATACTAAGAAATGCTAAGCAACATTAAGGAGCGCTAATAAACTCTAAGAAACACTATAAAACGCTCAGAAATGCTATGAAAAACCTATAAAGCCAAAAAAAATATTAAGAAACTCTAAGAAATGCTAAGAGACACTAAGAAACTCTATAAAACCCTGATAAACTCTTAAAAACCCTATATAACCCTAACAAACGCTAAGAAACACAAAGAATCCCTAACAAATGCTAAGAAACCCTAAAAACTATTAAAAACACAAAAAAAACAATTTAAAAACCCTAATAACACCAAAAAAACTCTAGGAAATTTTAAAAAATTGTAAGAAATGCTAATAAAAGCTAACAAACCCTAGGAAACATTAAGAAACGCTAATAAAACTCTCAGAAACTCTAATAAACTCTAAGAAACCCTATAAAACCCCAAGAAACCCTATAGAATCCTAAGAAATGCTACGAAACCCTATAAAACCAAAAAAAATACTAAGAAACTATAAGAAACGCTAAGAAAATCCAAGAAAACCTATAAAATACTTAGAAACCCAGTAAATCTCTAAGGAATGCTAAGAAACCCTATGAAATAGTAAGAAAATCTATGTAACAAAAAGAAACCCTAAAAATTACTAAGAAACGCTAAATAAATGCTAAGTTATGCAAACCTCGCCAATATGCTGACGACACTCCTACACCCAAATCCTAAATGCTAAGATTTTCACGACGCAAGTGCAAAAATATGGAATATACCTTATTTATGTGAGAAAGAAGGTATGTGATATGTAGACGCCACACCCAAATCCTCTAAGAAGAACTCTTAGAAAACCCTGAGTGATAAGTCTTGATTGCTTGAACGCCACATGTAAAAACCTGATAAGTTTAAAAGCCCTTTCAAGATAGAAAGAAGACAAAACTCATAAGATTGAAATTCCAAAGTGTGTCTCTCCAATGCTGTGGGTTTGATAGGGTTTCTTAGTATTTTTTAGCGTTTTTAGTATATTTTTAGCATTTTTTAGGGTTTCTAAACGTTTCTTAGGCTTTCTTAGAGTTTCTTTGTGTTTTTTTGTAAGATTTTATACGGTTTCTTAGGAGTTATTGGGGTTTCTTAGCATTTCCTAGGGTTTCTTAGCTTTTTTTTACCGTTTACTAGGGTTTCATAGCATTTCTTACCGTTTCTTAAGGTTTATTAGTGTTTTTTAGGGTTTCATAGGGTTTTGACCAAATAAATCCTAAAAAACACTAAGAAATGCTAAAAATACTAAACGATAAAAAAAAGCTAAGAAACCTAAAGAAATGCTTAAAAAATACTAAGAAATGCTAAGAAACCCTATCAAACGTTAAGAATCCCTAATAAATGCTAAAAAAGGCTAAGTAAACGCTAAAAAATACTAA